>CM033641.1:278215084-278791189 GCA_019512145.1 Engystomops pustulosus
GAAGTGAAAAAAAAGGAGGAGCAGTAGTAATTCTTACGATAGAGTTTTATACCCTATGATCCACACCTGCCTACTCCTGGTTTGGGCGTAGAGTAGCCCGTCCAGGCACTGGGAGCTAAAGTTACTCCACACACCAGTACCCTCTACAGTTAATTTACATATTACTAAAATAACATTTTTACCAAGTAAGGGTAGCTACCAGGCTTATTATATTACAGATTAAGGCAAAGGCAGACAGAAGGAATCTACCATCAGATCTACTTCTGATGGTAGATTCTTCATGGTAGGTTTCCTTTAACCCCTTCCCGATACTATACAGTGCGGGTGCATGGAAAGGGCTCACGTGCTGAGCCCTCTCGATAGCCAGTAAGTCTTTGGTGCATATTGCAGTAAGCACTTACTCGTAACTCCTGCGGTGCTAGCAATAGTATATAGTATGGCAGTATATGGTAGGATAGATTAGACAACCTGGGGTTAAAATACCCTAGGGGGTCTGAAAAATAGTAAAAATTAAAAATTAAAAGTTTTAAATAAATTATATTTTTAAAAAAACCAAAATGTAATATCACCCCCCTTTCCCTAGAAGTCATATAAATATAAATAATTAGTAAAAATCATAAACACGTTAGCTATCGCCGTGTCCAAAAATGCCCAATATATCAAAATATAGTAAAAGCTTTTCACTGCATTGAACCCTAAAATGCCGAAAATAGCGGCCAAGTACGAAAATGGCATTTTTACCCATTTTTGAAAATAATATAAAAATTCTATTAAAAGGTGTCAGTCCAAAATTGGAGCCATTGAAAAAGGTCATAGTGACCGGCTGGTCTGTAGATGTTTGCAGGTGGGGGGGACATCTATCATTATTTGCGTCTGAAAAGTCGCAAAAACTCCCCTGCTCTGAGTAGATGCCTTGAGAAAATCTCCGAATATTTTCAATACAGGTAAACTAAGGTCTAGGATTTCACAAAATCACTGTGCTCAGCGATCTACGGTCAGCTAACATAGAGATTAATGGAGCATAATGGTATGGCGTCTGTCTGCTCCATTAATCCTATGGAGCGAAGGGGGGTCCTAGTTTTCGCAATCTATGGGGTCATAGCACTGAGACTCCCACTAATCAGCATGTTGACCCTATCCCATGGATAGGGCCTAACTTCTTTTGTGGGAAAACCCTTTAATCTTAAAGCACATGGTAAAAAATAACACATTATAAATTAAAATATCAATCATACTCTCACAAATAGCCCTCAAGTAACGACTTCCCATTTCTATAGGATCATCTTTATTCAACGAAATATTGTCAACCTTAATGTGAATTCGAAAATGTTATCAACTCCATTTCCCTTAACCCGCTTTATGCTCTGTGCAATTAGCTTACCGCGCGAGGTACAGGGAATAGTATGAATACGGCTCACGGGCTGAGTCCTCTCAACAGAGTGGGGGTTGTTGCATATGCGCAAACCCCCATCGCTACATAACCGCGTCGGTCTTGCACAACCGATCGCGTGCATCTAACCCTTCATTGCCGCCGGCAAAGTCGCCGCGGCAATTCAAAAGCGGCAGCGATCGGATTGCAATGGTAGCCTGGGTTCTCTTTGACCCGGGCTGAATGGGCTTCTGCAGAGGTTCGTTTATAAGAAGCCAGTGGCTCATGTACATGAATGAGGCTGACATAAAATGCCATATATTATTGCACATTACAGAAGTATAGGCCTAATATGTGTTAGGAACGATCTGACCATCTAGGGTTAATTTAACCCATGATGTTCAAGAGGTTAGTGAAAATAAAAAGAAAAAAAAGGGTTAAAAAAGAAATAAAAAAAGATAGATAAAAATTAAAAGTTCAAGCACCCCCCGGGGCTTTTGCTAGAACTGATAATATACATAAATACAACGCAACAAATCAGGACCATAGGTATCGCCGCGTTCCAAAATGACCCGATCTATCATAATATAACAAGCGGATTATGGCTGGCGGTGACCTCCGAGACGGAAAATGGCGCCAAATGATTCGAATGCGCTTTAATAAACCTTTTTACATCATATACAAAAAATAGATAAAAAATGATCAAAATGTCGCACAAAACCTCAAAACTGGCATAGGTAGCAATGCAAACGTCGGCTTATATTTGCAAAAATGGACACCATCACCACAGCTCTGTGCGCCAAAGTATGAAAAAGTTTAGCGTCAGAGATGGCACAATCTTTCTCTCTTTTTGTACCATTCGTTGTAATTTTGAAAAAGTATTAAACACACCATAAACCTATAATATTTGTATCACCGGCGATGATCGCAACCGAATCACAGAATAACAGTAGGCATGTTATATTGGAGCGACGAAAGTGAAAAGGTCATAAAAACGTGACCCCAAGAACGTGGAGCTGTGCGGGTTTTTTTCAATTTTTCCACATTTGATAGCATTTTTTCAGCTTCCGCTACACGGCATGTTAAAAAAATAACATTAAGAAAATAAAATTGTTAGCACAAAAGTAAGCCTCACATGTCTGTACATACATAAACATGAAACAAAGTTATGGATTTTTAAGGGTAGAGCTCGAGAAATGAGCGAAAAAACCCTGCGTCCTTAAGTGGTTAATTATAATAAAAAAGGGATTTTTGTTTAAATATCTTAAACTTTTAGTCTCCACTTAAAGAAAACGCGTCTGTACTTTTTTGTGCAAAATGAAAGGAATGTTATCTCTTTTTCCCTTTTTCTCAATCTAGCTTCGTTATTGATCTGTTTTGTAATTCGCGAAATTAGTAGAAAATTAGGCGGAAAATGAATCGGCTTGAGACAATTCAAATACGGCAAAATAACAACAAACTAACTTATAAGACAAGTAAAAGACAGGTGCAAAGAAAAAGTGAACCTGAGACAACACTAGTGATTAACTGTCCCCTATACTGCAGTTGGCGTTCGCTGCTTTTCTCAATGATTATTAAAGTGCTTTGGCACTTTAATAATCTATCTGAGGTTTTTTTTAATACAAAAATAAAAAGTAGAGTAGAACAAAAACGCTACAGCCATATACGCCAGGAGGGAGTTGGGTCACCTTGCAACTTTTTGGTAATTATTTGTAAAAATGCAAATCAAATCAGCTGTGCACGGAGTTGCACTCTGTAGTGGTGGGAAAAGGACCGTTGCATACTCCAAAAAATTGGCAAAACACACCTTTTGGTGGCAGAGTAATCAGGGGGGGGGATGTTAACACGAGTTGAGTTGTCAGTTGTAATAAAAGTTCCCCACCGTATTAGAAAAATCACAAAAAACTCCAGTTGTTACACCAAAAAGTCAGAGATAAATCTCCCCCGATGTGCACTTATATCGTGTACGACCTATACCCTGGGGAACAAAATAATAACAGTTTTCCATATATATTGTTGGAAATGTAAATCAGAAATAAAAATAAAAGTTGTCTATGGTTCAGAAAAGTAAATAAAAAGGCAATGCATAATTAATAGAATTAGTTCTAAGCCTTACATTTTAATGACATTTCAACCTAAGAGTCTACGTTTTTCCATAAGGTTATGGAGACATGGCTATGATCTTGCGAGGCTTTGATTCAAGTACCAAAACCATAAAACAAATATGCGTTTCTTATGTCCACAAAGCTTCAATAAAAATCACATGCATATATTATAAATGCTGCAGGAAACAGTCTGCTGTTTATTGGAGGTAGCCTAGTAAAACGGTTTCTATTCTCCACCATCGATTATTCCTATCATGACAAAGATTTGTAAACCTTTTAGATTAAACTTCAAAACATTAGAGGGGTATATAAACACATAACAAAAACCAAACATTGCTTTCAATTTTATCATGAACAGTTTATATAGAATAACCAATGAATGAAACTCGAGGGAACATTAAAATGCCACCCGAAATATGATATATATGTATACTGTAAATATGGTAAAATATGGCACACAAACTATGGTTTCTGTGATTATTTTTATCATAGTTACTGTATAAAATAAACAACTGGTGGAAAAAATAATAAAGTATTATGAAAACAAGTATGTATGAAAACAATTTTATAAAGCGTTCTTTCAACAATGGATAACTCTTGTTTACACTACATTTATAGTTTTAGCTTTTTTTAACTCTTATATTGAAATTCTAAGAATATCAGAACTTACGAAGAAAAGTGTACGAATGAAACCATGAGACCACAGGTTTAAGTCCTTTTTCCAGGTTGTCATCTTACGAGAACTTATATTTACAATATGGAACTTTATATATTTTTACTTACTACTTATTTAAAAAAACCTCAAAAAGTGATTTCTAGCATTACTACAATCATGTATAGATACTAGGTGTGACGACTTTTAACAGATAATAGTTACCCCAATGGTAAAATTGTCTTTAATGTTCTGTATATATATTGAGTATCAACGACCCGAATATAAGAGAGGCACCACATTTTACACCACATAACTGTTCAAAACTTGTGACTGAGTATGAAGGACTAGGGTGGGAATGCATGGGCCACAGTCTCCCCCCAACTAACGAAATGCCCAACAGCATCCACTACTAATGAATTCCAAGCAACCACGCCCCACTATGAAATGCCCCTCTAGTATTAAGGAAATGACAAAAGTGAGATGTGTTCTCCCATAAGATAGATAAAACATAATCACGGTGCGTTCTCCGAAATGCATCATCAATAAAGAAACAATACAAACAAAGTATGAGTGCTGACACCTTCTCTGAATGATTGCCATCTAGCGCAGTGCCATTCCAGACCAACCCTCCTTGGTCTCCTCTCAATAACTGATACTGTCAGCACCTCCCCTGCAGTAATTGAAATGTGCGCAGCCTCCTCACTATGAAATGGCCCCAGAATTTACCACTAGTCATTTTGGAAAAGATATGTTCTTTGATCTGTTTATACATTTTATGTGTGGATGAGATAGGAAGTCATAATTTTTGGTCATTGTTTTTATTTTTGGTTCAATATTGGATTTAGTTTATAGGTATCGGGATGGTACAGATCTGCATACATGTATATGGGGTTTGTATGGTGTTTTCAATTTTATGGTATATGTCAATTATATATATATGGGTCTTTGGGGTCCATTTGTATTAACTTATTTTATAGTTTACAAAGATTTTATTTTGTTTTTTTAAACCTTTTTATTTCGCATATGGGACAATGAATACTGGATCTAGTTGAATGGCATTAGAACGTCAGTCTATGCATCAAT
The DNA here is from genome assembly GCA_019512145.1 of Engystomops pustulosus. NCBI lineage: Eukaryota > Metazoa > Chordata > Amphibia > Anura > Leptodactylidae > Engystomops > Engystomops pustulosus. Next base: position 278,220,297 of record CM033641.1, read on the forward strand.
AGGCTGACATGATGCCTATAAGGTTACTGTTCTATAAGACAACATGTAAAAGATAATTGGAATCGGAAAGGGCAAGGATAAAATTAAATTGGTAAATAATTCTGATGATGGGTAAAGCAACATTTCAATAATGAAAATGAGCCTGAGGGAATTGTAGCATCTTTAAGATCTACATTAAAAAAGTAATTGTAAACGCGAGTTATTAACAGAATATTTGTTCCATCGCTTCACTTTATAAATTAATAATAAGGGCTAAATGAAAAATGCAAAAAATCACTTTTTTAATTTAAACCTTAATGGAAAGACATAGCACGATGCAAATTAAACTGCACTTCATTTGATTTAGGCAGCTTTGCGTGAGAACTATTAAGTAAAAAGTAATTATTGTCATACAATATTATAATTATTTCCTCTTAACAAAACATATTGGAGTCGCGTTCTGCAATAGAAGAAAGTAGAAGTGGAAACACTTAACATAACAATATATATACACTTACTGTACATAAGAAAAATATTTTGATTTTTAAAAATATTACCAAAATAAAAGTCTAGGTTTTTTGCAGGTATGATATGGATGTATTTTAATCTTTGCTATTGATTTGCAAAAACATAACCAGGAAATTCAACTAAATTAAATATAAAGCAAATATAAATATTAACATGTCCGTTTTTTGCAAGCGTACTAGAAACCATGGTGCCTATGGCAAGGTTAGAATTGGGCCCCCCTATTTTCATCTGGTTTTCCTGGCATCTTGCTGGCATAGAAGCAGTGGAAATAATTGTGACTATTGTGCACTTGTTAAATTGCCGGGTTTTGGCCGGGTGCCACGTCGCCTGCCGATACATCAAGAGTCTTAAAACTATTGAGAATATTGATGGCAGGGGGGGGCTCTATAAAATCTCCTCACGACCTGGTGCACCCCCCACAGCAAGACCACTCCCTCCCGCCTTGCAGCAGGCTCTGATGAAGACCCAGGTGCCACTTAGACTCTGGTCCTGATTGTCACTATACCATCATCCCCCATGTGGCGTCCAGAGGGTTTCCCAAAGTGACTCTCCTCCCGGTACTCCTAGTACCCTCCCATAACTGTGACAGTGTGTCCCATACAACTGTGCAGTTACCTGACATAAAATCCGGCCATGGACCCCACCGAGATCAGGGAACTCCACCAGGATCCACATCAGATTCTGGCTGATTTTCTCCTGACATGGTGACCAGTGGACCCAACTCATTGCCTACAGGGGGGGAGCAACTGGGCAGGAGTTGCCCTCCTGCTCCCAACAGCTTCTTGACTCCCCAGCACTGCAGGCCACTTTCCCTAAAGCCTCTCAGCCTGCCATCCTCGCCTCCACAGCTGTTTGACTCCCAGCAATTTATCAAGTCCGCTCCACATTGACCTTGCTTGGCCCCGGTTTCCAAGTCCCAGCTTCCAAGTGTTCCTACCTCCAGTTAGCAAGACCACTCCGCGTCTGACTGTGCTTCCATCAGCGCTTCCAAGTTCTCCTCTAGCTTCCACAGAGCCATCCCAGTCGGTATTGTATTCCTGTACGTGAAAGCCCTATCTTCTGTGCCTAAAGGAATTCATTGGTTTCCATCCTAAGCGTTCCTGACTGACGTGAGAACGCTGATTCTCCAGCGTTTTCTCATGTGGTCCTGTGTTGCCACCAGTGTTTCCAATGCTCCTAGTTGGCTCCTGTGTCCAACGTTCCAAGACGTCCTTCCACGCACCAGCTTCTTCCTCCATGATGGTCCAGTCCCTTCCTGCCTGCCTGTGTCGTGGTCAGACTTCTGCTTCCACACTACTCTGCTGTACACCCCCAGTGCTCGGAGTGGGCCTGCATCGTCTCCCTGTACCATTGCTGTATCCCAACCGCGAGCCTATGTCGCACACCGTGGAACGACCCTGGGCGACTTCACCACAGCAAGACCATCCCGCTTTGCAGTGGGTACTGGTGAAGACCAGTGGGCCATTTAGACTCTGCCGCAGGGTGTCAGCTGTACCATCACTCCTGTGGTGCGGTCCGAGCGGGTCCCAGCACTCTTCCCGCGGTGGAAATAACCTCCTATCGTACAAGGGAGGGGGACCCGTATACCCTCGTGGACTGTGACATTTGTAACTAGGACTTGCCAGTTTACTCTGACAGTAGCCCAGAAGTCGTGACCTAAACCCAGTTGAGCACGTGCGGGAGGACTGAAACGGCAAGCCACCAAGGGAGTATCCACAAAATCGGGGGGGGGGGGGCAGGGTAGTTGAAAAAGATTAACCATGCCAAGAAGACACACTTATATTTCCTGTTTTTGGCGGGGGTGTGTGATCAATAGCAAAAATATCTGGACTGGAGTTGTGGAGACAAAATATAAAAAATAAAATAAAAAGTTGGAGGGGTTTTAGAAATGGTGTTGAGGGGTGGGAAGAAAGTTTAAATAATTCATAATGCTTCCATTCAACATTTAAGTAATTCATTCTAGGTCAGATGGTTTTTCTGTAAAGGCAGTCTGAGGCTTCGATTGAATTTTATGTACGTCCGGGGAACTGGATATTTTATAATTGTGGAGCTGTCAGACAAATAAATTTTTCCCCGTCACATTGGATTTTCTAAATTTTTGTTGTAATCGAAAAAGGAATATCAATAAAACTTCATTACAGACCGGGGTCGGAGCTGATCAACTGCAGCCTAGTCAACTAAAGGAAAGCCATGCAGAGATCTTTCACCAGAGGTCACAGTGGGGCAGAGGGGTGGGGGGGGGGTCGTCTGTAAACTTGGGGTACGCCTGTAAGTCCGTTGGCCTTAATAGAGGACTTCCTATATTTTTTGAAGGCCAAAACGGTATGTGTGAGGGTGCGTTATAATTCTGAACAACTGGGTCTAGAAGTTTTGGTGAAAAGTGAACATCCTACTTTAATAGTTTTTCTTAGATATGATTGTTTTTTTTAATTAACAAATTACAATTTTTAATCACACTTTCTCAAAGTTAGTGATCTTGAATCCACAATCTTACAAAATGGTATTGTGTAAGTTTATTCACTTGAAACTGATATATAAGTAATATTATCATCTTGACAAGAAAATTGCAGCATTAAATAAAACTCTTAACTATTAAACTTTTCTGATAACACTAATATGAAATGTCAGATTAACAATTATAAAAAAAAAACATTAAAGCTTTGGCACGGGGGGGGGACGGCGGGGCTGGCATACAGAGATGCTTCAAGCTCTGATGACTCCATACAGCAGCAAGGCAGCTAGGACCCTATAGAAAGGAGCCAGCAGGGCAATAGGATCGGAGATTTTAGCTGGGGTGGATGCCATACGTTTTCAGCGTTGAACTGGGATATGTTCTTTAGACTATGAGGGGCAGCGCTGCATGTTATGACAGCTCTACGATCATTTTCCACGGTGGTCACAGACTTCCAGTCTTTGTACCTGAACTATTAATGTGTGACGTAACTTATTATCTCTTTTGAAGAGTTTAAGACGGTATAGGGATAAAAAACAGAAGTATACGGGGTGCCACTAGACCCTTGTACCTATCTCATTGTACTGTACGGAAAGATTTCGTTAAAACTTAAAGTAAACTTTTACATCATTACAGCTTATCAAACGTCCATCATATAGAAAGTTGGAAAATTTAGAAGAAATCCTATCCGTCTTCTCTGCGCCCTTCCTTGGCCAAACGTCAACCTCGCACTGCTTACCTACCCCACTGCAGCTGCCAGATACAAGGGGTCATGACTTTGGTGTTTCTTATGTTAAGTCAGAAGTGGATGACGTTGGTGAGGTGATGGTTTTGTTAGTCTTTGTGTCAACAGCCGGCCTTAAAATTTCTCGTGATCCTAAACCAAAAATTGATTTCCCTCTTTAGTTCCTGGTGTACTTCCCATATGCTATACACAATAGGCTGTTGTGACGTGATCTCAGAACCCAGTATCATTAGTTTCTATGGGAAAAAACAATTAATAAAACAAGTAAGGAACCATGAGGATACTGGGCTATGTAATAAACGTGCCTTGTTTGATCAAATAAAAACCCAGCATAACCATAAAGATTGTCACGGTGCTCCCGCAATCCCGGTTAGCTCGGATCGCGGGCGCATCCGTGCACCCCATCTTTGCCCCACCGCTGCAGTCTGTCTCTGTCACTCACTCTCCTGGACTCCTGCTCTTTCTTCCCGGACTGCGTGCGTGCGCAGTCCCCGCCTCTCTAGGGAGAGCCCGGCCACTGCGAAATGTAAGCAGCGCACCCTAAATTGGGCACTGGCTGAACCTTCACATTTTAAAAATCCTGCTCTTCCCTGTGTCAACCTGCCGGATCTTTGTTGGCCATTAGCCTAGTAGAAAGCTTCCAAGTGACGTATACTGCTGTACTGTGTATTCCTGCGTATTCCTGTGTTCCTGTGTATTCCTGTGTTGTTCCCGACTCCTGAGTCTGTGTGTGCCGTGTTTACCTGAGTTCCTCCGGTTGCCTGGGTTCCGGGTACCCTGTGTTTTCCATTCCACCTGCCTGGACCTCCGTTTGCTGACCCGGCCTTGGCACCTGGACGTTTGCATCTCTTCTTCCGCTGCCCTGCATGCCCTGTGCCTGGACCTGTCACGAGATTGTCTCCGCTAAGGTACCTTCGCGCACCTCAGCTGACACCGCTGTTGGCTAGTCCCATTAACCCTTGGGAAACGACATATGTATCTTCTGAGCGCACAAGTAAAAAAACCCAAAACCGCCTTTGCGGCGGGCTATTGGTGAATCAAGGTGCCGCTGGCATCCGTTCCGGGTGTGCTAGTTACATCCCGTGGTGGTCCAGAGATCCTGATCCTACTAACATCGATTTACTCCCGCTGCACTAATGTCCTGCATTAACAGACATCCACCCCAGTATCGGTAATAATACAAAAGGATTTCGTTAAAAACAGAAGGTTTGGCCTGTCTATGATCCCTACCCGTCCTAATCCCTGGAAAAATCACACAGATCAGAGAACACAGTTAGTCCATTGTAGGTAGAGGGCAAAAATAAACCCTTTTGTTTCAAAATAACCCAAGCAAAAGATAAACCCAGCGTAAGTTACGGTCAACTCAAAAAAATTAATCGAGTCCGAAGAAAGTCAGTAGAAGATGGGTGAGTGCGTCTATTTCTTGTATCTCCAAATCGATTAGCTTTTGGGATGTATACACATTTGAGATTTGAGCAGCACCAATTGTAAACATATGCTGTACAGTACCTCGCAGAACCTCTGAGAAGACACCTGTGAGGACAACCCATGTTACTAGTGGGTAAGATGTAGTGATAGAAAGGGAGAAGGGCCGTTCTCGGTGTCGCCATTTTTTTTTTAGGCAGGGTGTGGTTGTGGTTGGGCGTTGGGGCGGGTCTGGGGCGGGGTTGGTACCTATCTACATATGTTTCAAATAATCACAAAAAAGATATCCGAAAGCCTAAATAAGTAAACAATTTCACAGACTACTAAATAAAGTGTATCCCACATCCCCCCAAGTATATAATACCCCAAGATCAGCCCTGGAATAAAAATGTACACCCCAAAGCCCTAAATAATAGAGACTCCAGAGTACTTAAGTAGTATCATCTAAGAACCCATCAGTATTCAAATTCGAACAATCTGCGGCGGGTGTTTACCTTTTAATGGTGGTCCTTGTGGCCATGTTAATAGACCTGCGGGTGAACCTGTCGACCCAACCTGCATGTTCTTTAGATGGCCCACAAACATTGCAGTTCGGTCCACTCATAACTATTTTAAACCTAAAAAAAAAATTTATAAAATCCCACTTGCAGATGTAGACTGACTGCTGCTTCATACACATCCCCCAGGGCCCCCCTCATTTCATACGCACTTTGACCAGGGTCTCCTCACTGAATCCAGACACCTATTTAGCTCTTTCAGGAGTTTAGGAGCACACATTTATGGACCTCTGAGGATTGCAGCTTCCACCAGCGCTTAGAGCACACGAGAGCGGCTAGGTTTTGTAACGAAAAGCATAGGGGTGAAGGTGCAGTTGCTCTGAGAGTGAGTGTCAATGCAGCTATTATACCCCTCTTATACTGCACTACTCAAGTAAACATCACAGAAATCACTATACAAATTGTAAATAAATAATCATATACGCTGTTCTGCTTCGGCTACTGTAATTCAAAGTAGTTAGCAAAGATAAGTAATGCCAATCTCCCTTTACAGATTTAATAGTTGTATATTCTACTGCAGGTAAAGACAGATGACATATATACAACAAGAGATTAATCTTTTTTACAAATAACACTTTGCTTGCCTTGCAGATTGCTGGAAAAAGTCCCTTAATCATAATACTTAAATATTGTTTTTAACAAGGTCCACTATCAGTGACTCCATTAAGAGATCTGAAGTTCGAGGCTAATAAGATTAATGATTTTCTAGTCAGTAGGACTTGAATAGAGGGGCCTGGGTTAAATTCTAAATCATGCAATTGCCTGAGCAAATAGGTGTGGAGAACTTCAGTGGAAGGAATAACGCCTACCCCTTTGGGTGTATTGAACCAATGTGCCGGGAGGGCTAGATGGAAAAACAGCCAGAGGTCAGCTCAGATGATGCGCTGCATGACGGGAGGGCATATTAATGTGTATTAGATTAAAGTGACCATAGCCAGTTGGTTTTTTTTAATATTATATTTAGGGCAACAATTAGAGCAATTAAAATCAATACAATAAGATCCAACAATACATATGTTTGGGGACCCCGATCTGAGTTGAGTGAGAGTCTTCTAATCAGAATAAGTGGGCGTATATATAGAATTGAACCATCAATATAGATTGGTGTGAAAACACACTTCAGGTGGTGGGATGTGCCATATCATAGCATCCCTGAGATGGAAAACAACAATTCTTTTTTTACTGTGGTTGACAAGGCTTTTCTGGGCAAATGCACCCATCTGATAATAGCCTCATTTATGTAATTTGGATTCTTTCACTAAGGGGCTAAATTGAAAAATAAATACATTCCAAATTGTTGATAGGGTTTTCCACCTCTGACCACTGAGTACCAGGTACTTTCTATACTGGATGCATTCCATCATGTATGACCATAACACTAGTCTGGGAAAAGTATTGCAGGTCACTGAGAGTTTTTGAAAAATATTACCCAAAAATTCTTAGACAAATCTAAAACAAATAAAAAAATAAACTAATAAATTGTTAGGTTTTCCTACCACCCATATAACAAATTGTTTCCCATGCGTGAATATTGTAATAAAAAATGTCCAAATTAATGATTCGGCACCCTAAAATTGTGTTCAAAAGCGTCAGATTTCTCTAAATTATATAAATGACATGACCATCTCGTCCTCATAAAACTAACCACCCAATACCATAGCTCTGTATGAAAAAGGTTAACCCGGTTCAGAATACTACTGTTTGTGGCCCAAAATGCTAACTTGAGGTTGTAATTGATACGGTCTTGGTAAATCGTGGAAAGAGGGTTTAAGTAAAATAAAGAACCTTTATTTTTAAGTTAATGGAGCAGAATTATTAACCTCCCTCAATTGGGATAATGTTTTAGGTTACGGATATGAGGTAAAGAGAAATAGGGTTTTTTCAAATTTTTTTTAAATTTTTATTAAGATATAGAAAAATATTTAAATTTGGTTTTCTTGTGATTTATTGACATCAAAGAATAACGAGGAATGGTCACTTGAACTGCACGCAAAATCGTAAAAGGAATCATTTCAATTCATTGCTTTGTAATTGTTTCTCAAGCATACTATGTGCATTACAGGGAATATAAATGGTGCCACTAATGCCCAATATATCAAAATATAGTAAAAGCTTTTCACTGCATTTAACCCTAAAATGGAAAATAGCGGCCAAAGTCGAAAATGGCACTTTTTACCATTTTGAAAAATATAAAAAATTCTATTAAAAGGTTGTACAGTCCAAAAATTGGCAGCATTGAAAAGGTCATAGTGAATGGCTGTTCTGTAGATGTTTGCATGGCATCTATCATTATTTTGCGTCTGAAAAGTCGCAAAAACTCCCCTGCTCTGAGTAGATGCACTTGAGAAAATCTCCCTTTTCAATACAGGAAACTAAGGTCTAGGATTCACAAATCACTGTGCTCTGCTCAGCGATCTACCGCGTCAGCTAACATAGAGATTAATGGAGCAGTAATGGTCATGGCGTTGTTGCTCCATTAATCTCTATGGAGCGAAGGGGGGTCCTAGTTTTCGCAATCTATGTGGGGTCATAGCACTGAGACTCCACTAATCAGCATGTTGACCCTTCCCAGGATAGGGCCTAACTTCTTGTTGTGGGAAAACCCTTTACTTAATGCATCATGCGCAAAAAATATAAGCACATTAAAATATAAAATATCAATCATAGCTCTCCACAAATAGCCTCAAGTAACGACTTCACCATTTCTATAGGATCATCTTTTTCAACGAAATTATTGTCACCTTAATGTGAATTCGAAAATGGTTATCAACTCCATTTCCCATTAACCCGCTTTATGCTCTGTGCCATTAGCTTCTCGCGCGAGGTACAGGGAAAGTATGAAGTAGGCTCACGGGCTGAGTCCTCTCAACAGAGGTGGGGTTGTGGCATACTGTCGCAAACCCCCATCGCTCATAACGCGGTCGGTCTTGACAACCGTCGCTTGCATCTAACCCTTTCATTGCCGCCGGCAAAGCGCCGCGGCATTCAAAAGACGGCAGCGATCGGATTGCATGGTAGCCTTGGTCTCTCTTTTGACCCGGGCTGAATGGGCTTCTGCAGAGGTCGTTTATAATGAGCCAGTGGCTCATGTACATGATGAGCTGACATACAAATGCCATATATTATTGCACATTACAGAAGTAGGCCTAATACTGGTATAGAACGATCTGGACCATCTAAGGGTTAATTTAACCCTAGATGTTCGTAAGATTAGGAAAAAAAAAAGAAAAAAAGGGGTAAAAAAGAAATAAAAAAAAAGATAAAAGGTATAAAAGTCAAACACCACCACCGGGCTTTGAGAACTGATAATAAACATAAATACAACACGCAACTAAATCCAGACATCATATGTATCGCCGCGTCCAAAATACCCGATCTATCAATAATATACAAGCGGTTATGGCTGGCGGGTGACCTCCGAGACGGTAAATGGCGCCACAATATCGAATGCGCTTTACTAAACCTTTTTACACATATGATAAAAATAACTAAAAAAGATCAAATGTCGCACAAGACCTCAAACTGGTCTATATAGCAATGCCAAACGTCGGCTTATATTTGCAAAAATGACACCTCACCACAGCTCTGTGCGTCCAAAGTATGAAAAAAGTTATTAGCGTCAGACAGATGGCAAAATCTTTTCTCTTTTTTGTACCATTGTTGTAATTTTGAAAAGTGTATAAAACACATAAACCTATAAATTTGTATCACCGGCGATGTGCAACCGAATCAAGAATAACAGTAGCGCATGTTATTATTGGAGCGAACGAAAGTGAAATGTCATAAAAAACTGACCCCAAGAACGTGGAGCTGTGCGGGTTTTTTTCAAATTTTTCCACATTTGGTTTAGCATTTTTTTCAGCTTCGGCATAACACGGCATGTACAACAAAATAACATTAAGCGAGAAATAAATTTGTAATGCACAAAATAAGCCTCACATGTCTGTACACATAAACATGAAACAAAGTTATGGATTTTTGTTAAGGTGTAGAGCCGATAGAAATAGCGAAAAAAACCCTGCGTCTTAGGGTTAATTCATAATGAAAAAAGGGATTTTGTTTAAAATATCTTTAAACTTTTGTCTCCACTTAAAAGAAAACGATGTCTGTACTGTTTTTGTGCAAAATGAAAGGATGTGTTATCTCTTTTTCCCTTTTTCTCATCTAGCTTCCGTTATTGATCTGTTTTGTAATATCGCGAAATTTAGTAGAAAATTAGGCGAAAATGAATCGGCCTTGAGACAATTCAAATACGGCAAAATACACAACAAACATAACTTATAAGACAATAAAAGACAGGTGCCAAAGAAAAGTGAACCTGAGACACCACACTGTGATTAATGTCCCCTATGTACTGCATGTTGGAGTTCCGTGCTTTTCTCATGATTATTAAAGTGGCTTTGGCATTTATAAATCTATCTGAGGATTTTTTTATTAATACAAAAATAAAAAGTAGAGTAGAAAAAAAACGTACAAGCCATATACGCCAGGAGGGGAGTTGGGTCACCTTGCAACTTTTTGGGTAATTTTTGTAAAAATGCACAAACACTAAATCGGCTTGCACGGAGTTGCACTATGTAGTGGTGGGAAAAGGACCCGTTGCATTACTCAAAAAATTGGCAAAACACACCTTTTTGGTTGGCAGAGTAATCGGGGGGGGGATTGTAACCCGAGTTGGAGTTGTAGTTTTAATAAAGTCCCCAGTATAGAAAATCACAAAAACCTCCGAGTTGTACAACACAAAAAGTCAGAGATAAATCTCCCCCATGGCACTTATATCGTGTACCGCTATACCCTGGGGAACAAAATAATAACAGTTTTTCCTATATATGTGTATGGAAATGTAAATCAGAAATAAAAGAAAAGTGTGCTATGGTTCACGAAAGTAAATAAAAGGCAATGCATAATTAAAGAATTAGTTCTAAGCCTTACATTTTAACATGACATTTCAAGACCTAAACTACGTTTTCATTAAGGTTATGGAGACATGGCTATGATCTTGCCGGAGGCTTTGATTCCAGTACCAAAACCATAAAACCAAATATGCGTTTCTATCATGTCCACAAGCTTCAATAAAAATCACATGCATATTTATAAATGCTGCAGGAAACAGTCTGCTGTTTATTGAGGAGCCTAGTAAAACGGTTATCTATTCTCCACATCGGATTATCCTATCATGACAAAAGATTTGTAAACCTTTTAGATTAAACTTCAAAACATAGAGGGGTTATATAAACAATAACAAAACCAAACATTGCTTTCAATTTATCATGAACAGTTATAAGAATAAACCAATGAAACTGAAACTCGAGGGAACATTAAAATCCACCCGAAAATAACTATATATGTCATACTGTAAATATGGTAAATATGGCACAAAAACTATGGTTTCCTGTGATTATTTTTATCATAAATACTGTATTAAAATAACAACGTGGAAAAAAAAACAGTATTATGAAAAAGTAGATGTATAAAACAATTGTAATATAAACGTTCTTTCAACAATTGGATAACTACTTGTTTACTACAATTTATAGTTTTAGCTTTTTTTAACTCTATATTGAAATTCTAAGAATATCAGAACTTACGAAGAAAGTGTACGAATGAAACCACCAGAGACCACAGTTAAGTCCCATTTTTCCAGGTTGTCATCTTACGAGAACTTATATTTACAATATGGACTTTATATATTTTACTTACTCTTAATTTAAAAAAACCCTCAAAAAGTGATTTTAGAGCATTACTACAATCATGTATAGATACTAGGTGACGACTTTTACAGAAATATTACCCCAATGGTAAAATTGTCTTTATGTTACTGTATATAATGTGAGTATCAGCGAACGAATATAAGGAGGCACACATTTTACCACAAAACTGTTCAAAAACTTTGACGTGAGTAGAAGGATAGGGTGGGAAATGCATGAGGCCACAGTCTCCCCCACTAACAGAAATGCCCACAGGCATCCCTACCTAATGAAATTCCAAGCAACCCACGCCCCACTATGAAATGCCCTCTAGTATTAGGAAATGACAAAAGTGAGATGTGTTCTCCATAAATAGATAATAACATAATCAGGTGGCGTTCTCGAAATGATCATCAATAAAGAAAACAATACAAACAAAGTATGAGTGCTGACACTTCTCTGAATGATTGCCATCTAGCCATGCCATTCCAGACAACCCTCCTTGGTCTCCTCTCAATATGAAGTTGTCAGCAGCCTCCCCTCAGTAATGAATGTGCAGCAGCCTCCTCACTAATGAAATGCCCAGAACTTACACTAGTCTTTTGGAAAAGATTGTTCTTTTGATCTGTTTATAACATTTTAATGTGTGGATGAGATAGGAAAGTCAAATTTTTGGTCATTGTTTTTATTTTTGGTTCAATATTGATTTTAGTTTATAGGTATGGGATGGTTACAGATCTCGCTACATGTATATGGGGTTGTATGGTGTTTTCAATGTTTATGTGTATATGTCAATGATATATATATATGGGTCCTTTGGGGGCATTTGTATTAACTTATTTTAATTTTACAACAGATTTTATTTTTTTTTTTAAACCTTTTTATTGTCTGCATATATGGGACAATGAATACTGGATCTAGTGTGAATGGCATTAGAACGCAGTCTATGCATTCAACTAGCGCTACATGATGCCTATAAGGTTACCTGTTCTATAAAGACAAATGTAAACAGATAACTTGGATCGGAAAGGGCAAGGATAAAATTAAATTGTAAATAATTCTGATGACTGGGTAAAGCAACATTTCAATAATGAAAATGAGCTGAGGGAATTGTAGCATTCTTTACGTATGCTTACATTAAAAAAGTAATTATAACGCAGAGTTATTAACAGAATTTTTGTTCCATCTTTCACTTTATTAAATTATAATAAGGGCTAAATGAAAAATGCAAAAATCACTTTTTAATTTAAACCTATGGAAAGACAATAGCAAACGAATGAAATTAAACTGCACTTCATTTGATTAGGCAGCTTTGCGTGAGAACTATTAAGTAAAAAGGTAATTAATTGTCAATCAATATTTAATTTTTCCTTTATTAACAAAACATACTTGGAGTCGCTGTTTCTGCAATAGAAAGGAAAGTAGAAGGGTAAACCACTTAACATAAAAATATACTACACTTACTGTACATAATGAAAAATATTTTGATTTTTTAAAAATATTTACCAAAAATAAAGTCTAGGTTGTTTTGGCAGGTAGATATGATGTATTTATATTTTGCTATTGATTGCAAAAAATAACCAGAAATTCAACTAAATATAAATAAAAGCAATATAAATTTAAATGCCGTTTTTGCAAGGCGTACATAGAAACCATGGTGCCTCATGGCAAGGTTAGAATTGGGCCCTCCCTATTTTTCATTCTGGTTTCCTGGCCTCTTGCTGGCATAGAAGCAGTGAAATAATTGTGACTATGTGCAATTGTTAAATTGCCGGTGTTTGGCCGGGTGCCACGGTCGCCCTGCCGGATACATTCAAGAGTCTTAAACCTATTGAGAATATGATGGGGGGGCGGGCTCTATAAAATCTCCCTCACGACCTGGTGGACACCCCGCCACAGCAAGACCACCCCCGCCTTGCAGCAGGCTCTGAGTGAAGACCAGGTGCCACTTAGACTCTGGTCTGATTGTCACTATTACAATCATCTCCCATGTGGGTCCAGAGGGTCTTCCCAAAGTGGACTCTCCTCCCGGTACTCCTAGTACCCTCCCATAACTGTGACAGTGTGTCCCTACGAACTGTGCCAGTTACCTGACATAAATCCGCCATGGACCCACCGATCAGGGACTCCACCTAGGATCCCACATCAGATTCTGGCTGCATTTTCTCCTGCATGGTGGACCAGTGACCCAACTCATTTGCCTACAGGGGGAGAACTGGGCAGGAGTTGCCCCTCCTGCTACAACACTTCTTGACTCCAGCAACTGCAGGCCACTTTCCCTAAAGCCTCTCAGCGCCATCTCGCCTACCACAGCTGTTTGACTCCCAGGCAATTATCAAGTCCGCGTCCACATCTGACCTTGCTTGGCTCCCGGTTTCCAAAGTCCCAGCTTCCAAGGTAGCTATCTCCGTTTAGCAAGACCACTCCAGCGTCTGCTGTGCTTCCACGAACCGTTCCAGTTCTCCTCTAGCGTTCCATAGAGCCATCCCAGTTCGAGATTATTCCTGTACGTGAAAGCCCTATCTTCTGTGCCTAAAGGAACTTCATTGGTTTCCATCCCTAAGCGTTCCTGAACTGACGTGAGAAACTGCGCCCTCTCCAGCGTTTTCTCTGGGTCCTTGTTGCCACCAGTGTTCCAGTATGCTCCTAGTGGCTCCTGTGTTCCAAGCCGTTCCAGACTCCTTCCACGCCACCAAGCTCTCCTCCATGCGGCCAGTCCCTTCTCTGCCTCCTGTGTCCGTGGCCAGCTTCTGCTTCCCACTCCTTGCTGTACACCCCCAGGCTCGGAGTGGGCCTGCATCGTCTCTCCTGTTACCATTGCTGTATCCCAAACCGCGAGCCTAGTCGCCACCGTGGAAACGACCCTGTGGCCGACTCATCACAGCAAGACCATCCGCTTTGCAGTGGGTTGGTGAAGACCAGGGGCCATTTTAGACTCTGCCTCAAGGGTGTCAAGCTGTACCATCACCTCCTGTGGTGGGTCCAGAGGGTCCACAGACTCTTCCCGGTGAAATAGACTCTCTCTCTCGTACCAGGGGGGGGGACCCGTAACCCTCAGTGGGACTGTGACATTTGTAACTATGAACTTGCCAGTTTACTCTGACAGAGCCCAGAAGTCGTGACCTCAACCCAGTTGAGCACTGCGGGAGAGACTTGAAAACGGCAAGTCCACCAAGGGAGTATCCACAAATCGGGGGGGGGGGGCAGGGTAGGTTGAAAAGAGATCTAGGAAGATTGCCCAAGAAGACACAGTATATTTCCTGTTTTTTTGGGGGGGGGGTGTGTTACTCAATTGCAAAAATATCTGACTGATTGTAGACAAAATATAAAAAATAAAATAGAAAAAAGGTTGGGAGGTTTTGTTTTTTAGAAATGGTGTTGGGGGTGGAAGAAAGTTAAATACATTCATAATGCTTCATGTCACATTTAAGTAATTATTGCTGGTCAGTGATGGTTTTTCTGTAAAGCAGTCCTGTAGGGCTTCAGATTGAATTTTATGTAACGTCGGGGAACTGGAATATTTATAATGTGGGGAGGCTTTCAGACAAATAAATTTTTCCCCGTCACATTGGATTTGTCCTAAATTTTTGTGTTGTAATCGGAACAAGGAAATATCAATAAACTTCATTACCAGACCGGGGTACGGAGGCTGATCACTGCAGGCCTGCAATAAAGAAAGCATGCAGAGAGTCTTCACCAAGGTCACAGTGGGCAGATGGGGGTGGGGGGGGGTCACGTCTGTAACTGGGGTACGCCGGTAAGTCCGGTTGGCCTTAGATAGAGGACTTCCTATATTTTTAAGGCCAAAACTGAGTGTGAGGGTCTTATAATTCTATACAACTGGTGCTAGAATTTTGTAAAATGAACATCCTACTTAATAGTTTTTCTTAGATATGATTTGTTTTTTTAACTAACAAATTACAATTTTAATCACACTTCTCAAAGTTAGTGATCTTGAATCACAATCTTACAAAATGGTATTGTGTAAGTTTTAATTCACTTTGACAACTGATAAATAAGTAATATTATCATCTTGACAAGTAAAATTGCAGCCATTAAATAAAAACTCTTAACTTTAAACTTTCTGATACAGGTAATATGAATGTCAGAATTAACAATTTAAAAAAAAACATTCAAAGCTTTGGCACGGGGGACGGGGCGGGGCTGGCATACAGAGATGCCTGTCAAACGCTGTGATCCATAACAGCAGCAAGGCAGCTAGGACCCTATAGAAGGAGCCAGCGGGAATAGGCCATGAGTACTTTAAGCTGGTGGATGCCATCGATTTTTCAGCGCTGAACTGGGAATGTTCTTTAGACTATGAGGGGCAGCTGCTGCATTATGACAGCTCTACGATCTTTTCCATCGTGGTCACAGACTGTCCGTCTTGACCTGACTATTAATGTGTGACGTAACATATTATCTCTTTGGTGAAGTTTAAGACAGGACTAAGAATAAAAAACAGAAGTAGGTGGGTGCCACTAGACCACTTTACCTATCTATTGTACTGTTACGGAAAGATTTGTTAAAACTTACAGTACACTGTACATCATTACAGCTTATCCAAACGTCATCATATAGAAAGTTGGAAAATTAAAGAAATCCCTATGCGTCTTCTCTGCGGCCCTTTCCTTGGACCAAAAGTCACTCTCCCTGCTAACTACCCACTGCAGCTGCAGATACAGGGGGTCGTGACTTTTGGTGGTTCTTATGTTAAGGTCGAAGTGGATGTAGTTGGTGAGGTGATGGTTTTGTTATCTTTGGTCTCAACAGCCGGCCTTAAAATTTGCTCTGGATCCTAAACCACACAAATTGAATTTCCCTCTTTAGTTCCTTGGTGTACTTCCCTACTATGCTATACTACATAGGACTGTTGTGACGTGATTCAGAACCAATCGTTAGTGTCTAGGAAAAAAAAACAATTAATAAACAAGTAAGGAACCATGAGGATACTTGGGCTATGTAATAAACAGGCTTGTTTGATCAAATAAAAACCCAGCATAACCATAATAGATTGTCACGGGTGCTCCCGCAATCCCGTTCTCGGAGTCGCCGGGCGCTCCGTGCACCACCTCTTTGCCCCCCGCTGCAGGTCTGTCCTCTGACACTCACTCTCACTGGCTCCTGCTCTTTCTCCCGGACTGGCGTGCGTGAGCGTCCCCGCCCTCTAGGGACGAGCGCCGGCTCACTGCCCGAAAATGTAAGGTCAGCGCACCCAATTGGTGCACTGGCCTGAACCTCACTTTAAAAAATCCTGCCTGCTTCCCTGTGTCAACCTGCCGGATCTTGTTGGCTCATTAGCCTAGGAGAAAGCTTCCAAGTGACGTATACTGTGTATCTGTGTATTCCTGCGTATTCCTGTGTTCCTGTGTATTCCTTTTGTTCCCGCTCATGAGTCCTGTGTGCCGTGTTACCTGAGTTCCTCCGGTTGCCTGTGTTCCGGTGTCCTGTGTTTTCCATTCCACTCCTGGACCTCCTGTTTGTGACCCCGGCTTGGCCCTGACGTTGCTCTCTGTCTTCCGCTGCCCTGCATGCCCCGTGCCTGGACCTGTCTAACTAGATTGTCTCCGCTAGGTACCCTCGACGACACTCACTGACACCCTGGGCTAGTCACATAACCTGGGAACGACATATGTGTATCAACCTCTGGCCGCAGCAAGTAAAAAACCCCCACAACAACCGCCTTTGCGGCGGGCTCTGGTGAACAAAGGGGCACGCTAGGCCCAGGTTCCGGGTGTGCTAGTTACATCGCCGTGGTGGTCCAGAGGATCCTGATCCTACTAAATAGATTTACTCCCCATGACTGCACTACATGTCCCTGCATTAACAGACACTCCACCCAGTATTCGGTATAATATCAACAAGGATTCGTAAAAACAGAAGGTTTGGCCTTCTATGATCCCTACCCGTCCTATCCATGGAAAAAATCAAAGATCAGAGAACCAAGTCCATTGTAGGTAGAGTGCAAAATAAACCCGTTTTGTTTCAAAAATAACCCAAGTCAAAAGAAAACCCATGCAATTACGATCAACTCAAAAAAATTTAATCGATCGAAGAAAGTCAGTAGAAGATGGGTGAGTGCGTCTATTTCTTGATCTCCAAATCGATTAGTTTTGGGATGTATACACTTTGAGATTTGAGCGCACCAAGTTTGTCGAACATATGCTGTACAGCCCTCGCAAGAACCTTCTGAGAAGACACGTGAGGACAACCCATGTTTAGTGGGGTAAGATGTAGTGATAGAAACTGGTAGAAGGGTTCCCGGTGTCGCCCTTATTTTTTAGGGCACGGTTGGTTGGTTGGGGGGCTGGGCGGGGGTTCTGGGGGGGGTTGGGTACCGTATCTACATATGTTTCAAATATCACAAAAAAAGATATCCAGAAAGCACTAAATAATACAATTTCACAGACTACTAAATAAAGTGTCATCCATCCCCCCCAAGTATACTAATACCCCAAGTTCAGCCTCCTGGAATAAAAATACCCCCAAAGCCCTAAATAATAGAGACTCCAGAGTACTTAAGTAGTATATCTAAGAACCCATCAGTATTCAAATTCGAACAATCTGGGCGGTGTTTACACTTTTTAATTGGTCTTTGGCATGTTAGTATAAGACCTGCTGGGTGAACCTGTCGACCCAAAACCTGCATGTTCTTTATAGGCCCCAAATTGCAGTTCGGGTCCCTCATAACTATTTTAAACCTTAAAAAAAAAATTTATAAAATCCACTCAGATTGTAGACTGGTACTGCTGCTTCATACACATCCCTCACAAGGGCCCCTCATTTATACTGACCTTTGGACCAGGTCTCCTCACTTGAATCCAGACACCTTATTTAGCTCTTTCAGGATCTTAGGACACACCATTTATGGACCTTCTGCGGGAATTTGCAGCTTCCACCAGCGTGAGAGCACTACGAGTAGACGGCTAGGTTTGGTAAGAAAGAAGCATAGGGGTGAAGGTGCATTGCTCTGAGAGTGAGTGTCAATGCAGCTTATTATACCCCTCTTACTACTGACTACATCAAGTACAACTCACAGAAATCACTATACAAATTGTCAAAATGTAAATTAATCATATACGCTTTCTGCTTACGCTACTGTAATCAAAGTAAGTTAGCAAAGATAAGTAATGCAATCTCACCTTCACAGATTTAATATTGTAATATTCTACTGCATGGTAAAGAAGATGACATATATGACAACAAAGATTAATCTTTTTACAAATAACACTTTGCTTGCCTTGCAGATTGCTGGAAAAAGTCCCTTAAGTCATAATCTTAAATATTGGTGTTTTAACAAGGTCCACTCATCAGTGAGCTCCATTAAGAAGATCTGAAGTTCGAGGCTAATAAGATTATGATTTTCCTGTCAGTAGGATGAATAGAGGGGCCTGGGTTACAATCGAAATCATGCAATTTGGTCTGTAGCAATAGTGTGTGGAACTTCAGTGGCAAGGAAATAACGCCTACCACCTTTGGGGTATTGAACCAATTTGCACGGGAGGCTAGATGGAAAACAGCCAGAGGCAGCTCAGGAGGCTGCATGACGACGGAGGGCATATTAATGTGTATTAGATTAAAAGTGACCATAGAACATTGTTTTTGTTTAATATTAAATTTATGGCACAATTAGAGCAATAAAATCAATACAATCAAGATCCAACAAATACATATGTTTGGGGGACCCCGATCTGAGTTGATGTGAGAGTCTTCTATATCAGAATAAAAGTGGGGATATATAGAATTGAACATCAATATCAGATTGGTGTGAAAAACACTTCAGGTGGTGGGTTGTGCCCAGTAATCATAGATCCCTGAGATGGAAAAAACGAATTCTTTTTACTACTTGGTTGACAAGGTTTTCTGGGCAAAATGACCCATCTGATAATAGCCTCATTTATGTAATTTGGATTCTTTCACTAAGTGTAAATTGAAAAGATAAATACATTCCAAATTGTTGATAGGGTTGTCCACCATCTGACCACTGAGTACCCAGGTACTTTCTATAACTGGATGCTTCCATCATGTATTGACATACATAGTCTGGAGAAAAGTAATAGGTCATGTAGAGTTTTTGAAAAAATATTACCAAAAACTTCTAGACAACATCTAACAAACAAATAAAAAATAAACTAATAAATATGTTACGGTTTCCTAACACCCATATAACAAAATTGTTATCCCATGCGTGAATATTGTAATAAAACAAATGTCCAACATTAATGATTGGCCCCATAAAAATTGTTTCAAAAGCGTCAGTATTTCTCTAAAATTATATAAATGAAAACACGACCATCTCGTCCTTCATAAATAACACCGAATACATAGCTCTGTATGAAAAAGGTTACCCGTTACAAATACTACTGTTTGTGGCCCAAAATGCCTAACTTTGAGGTTGTATTATACGGTTCTGGTACAACTCGTGGAAGAGGGTTTAAGTAAATAAAGAACACTTATTTTTAAGTTAATGGACAGAATTTATTAAACCTCCCTATTGGAGATAATGTTTTAGGTACGGATATGAGGTACAAGAGAAATAGGTTTTTTTCAAATTTTTTTTAAATTTTATTAAGATTAAGAACAATATTTAAATTTGGTTTCCTTGTGATATTATTGACACAACGAATAACGAGGAATGGTCACTTGAACTGGCACCGCAAAAATCGTAAAAGGAATTCATGTCAATTCATTGCATTTGTAATTTGTTTCTCAGCTACTATTGCATTACAGGAATATAAATGGTGCCACTATTTCAATACAGGAAACTAAGGTCTAGGATTCACAAATCACTGTGCTCGGCGATCTCCGTCAGCTCCATAGAGATTAATGGAGCAGAACAGTCATGCGCGGATGTTTTCGCAATCTATGGGGGTCTCAGCACTGAGACTCCCACTAATCAGCAAGTTAGACCCTATCCCATGGATAGGGCCTAACTTTCTTTTGTGGGAAAACCCCTTTAACTAAATGCAACATGAAAAAATATAGCACATTATAAAATATAAAATATCATCATCTCTCCACAAAATAGCCTCAAGTAACGACTTCCCATTTCTATAGGATCATCTTTATTAACGAAATTATTGTCAACCTTAATGTGAATATCGATAAAATGTTATCAGACTCCATTTCCCATTAACCCGCTTTATGCTCTGTCAATTAGCTTCTCGCGCGAGGTACAGGGAAAGTATGAAGTACGGCTCACGGTGCTGAGTCCTCTTCATACAGAGTGGTGGGTTGTTGGCATTGCAGCAAACCCCCATCGCTAATAACCGCGTCGGTGCTTGCAAACACCGATCGCTGCATTAACCCTTTCATTGCCGCCGGCAAGGGCCGGCGGCAATTCAAAGACGGCAGCGACGGTTGCAATGGTAGCCTTGGTTCTCGTTTTGACCCGAGGTCTGAATGGGCTTCTGCAGAGTCGTTTATAATGCAGCCAGTGGCTCATGTAATGATTGAGCTGCATCAAATGCCAATATTATTGCAATTACAGAAAGTAAGGCCATATGGTATAGGAACGATCTGGACCATCTAGGGTTAATTTAACCCTGATGTTACTAAAGGTTAGGAAAAAAAAAAGAAAAAAAGGTTTAAAAAAAAATAAAAAAAGGATAGAAAAAATTAAAAATCAAACACCCCACCGGCTTTGCAGAACTGTAATAATACATAATCAACACGGCACCTAAATACAGACATCATTAGGTATCGCCGCGTTCACAAAATACCGATCTCATCATAATATAAAAGCGGATTATGGCTGGCGGTGACCTCCGAGACGGTAAATGGCGCCAAATACCGAATGCGCTTTACATAAACCTTTTTACATCTATGAAAAAATAGATAAAAAATGATCAAATGTCGCACAAACCTCAAAATGTACTATAGGTAGCATGCCAAACGTCGGCTTATATTTGCAAAACATGGACACCATCACCACAGCTCTGTGCTCCAACAGTATGAAAAAAGTTATTAGCGTCAGACGATGGCAAATCTTTCTCTCTTTTTGTACCATCGTTTATTTTTGAAAAAAGTATAAACACAATAAACCTATAAATATTTGTATCACCGCGATGCTCGCAACCGAATCAAGAATACAGTAGGCATGTTATTTTGGAGCGAGAGTGAAAAGTCATAAAAAACTGACCCACAAGAACGTGGAGCATGTGCGGGTTTTTTTCAATTTTTCCACATTTGGTTACATTTTTTTCAGCTTGCGGAATAAACACGGCATGTTACAACAAAATAACATTAAAGGCGAAAATAAAATTTGTTAATGCACAAAAAAGCCTCACATGTCGTACACATAAACATGAAACAAAGTTATGGATTTTTTTAAGGTGTGAGCTCGAAGAAATGCGAAAAAACCCTGCGTCCTTAAGGGTTAATTCATAATAAAAAAGGGATTTTTGTTTAAATATCTTTAAACTTTTAGTCTCTCACTTAAAAGAAAACGTGTCTGTACTTTTTGTGCAAAATGAAAGGAATGTTATCTCTTTTTCCCTGTTCTCAATCTAGCTTCCTTATTGATCTGTTTGTTAATTCGCGAAATTAATAAGAAATTAGGCGAAAATGAATCGGCCTTGAGACAATTCAAATACGGCAAAATAACAAACAAACTAAATTATAAGACAAGTAAAGACAGGTGCAAAGAAAAGTGAACCTGAGACACACACTGTGATTATGTCCCCTATACTGCATTGGCGTTCGTCTGCTTTTCAGATTATTAAAGTGGCTTTGGCACTTATAATCTATCTGAGGATTTGTTTTAATCCAAAAAATAAAAAGTAGAGTAGAACAAAAACGACTACAAGCCATATACGCCAGAGGGGAGTTGGGTCACCTTGCAACTTTTTGGAATTATTTGTAAAAATGCCAAACCTAAATCGGCTTTGCACGGAGTTGCACTCTGTAGTGGTGGGAAAAGGACCGTTGCAATTACTCAAAAAATTGCAAAACACACCTTTTGGGTGGCAGAGTAAATCAGGGGGGGGGATGTTTAACCCTGAGTTGTGAGTTGTAGTTTTAATAAAATTCCCCAGTATAAAAAATCACAAAAACCTCCGAGTTGTTACAACCAAAAAGTCAGAGATAAATCTCCCCCATGGCACTATAGTCGCTGTACCGCTATACCCTGGGGAACAAAATAATAACAGTTTCCTCCATATATATGTGTTGGAAATGTAAATTCAGAAATAAAAGATAAAGTTGCTATGGTTCCGAAAAGTAAATAAAAAGGCAATGCATAATTATAAATTAGTTTCTAAGCTGTAATTTTAATGACATTTCAACCTAAGATCTCGTTTTCATTAAGGTTATGGAGACATGGGCTATGATCTGCCGAGGCTTTGATGTCCAAGTTACCAATAACCATAAAACAAATATGGTTTCTTATGTCCACAAAGCTTCAATAAAAATCACATGCATATTTAGTAAATGCTGCAGGAAACAGTCTGCTGTTTATTGAGGTAGCCTAGTAAAACGTTTTATTCTCCACATCGGATTATTCCTTATGCAAAGATTTGTAAACCTTTTAGATTAAATTCAAAAACATTAGGAGGGGTACTATAAAACAATAACAAAACCAAACATTGCTTTTCAAATTTTTATCATGAACAGTTTATAGTAGAATAACACCAATGAATGAAAACTCGAGGGTAACAATTAAAATGCCACCCGAAATATAGATATATGATGTATACTGTAAATATGGTAAATATGGCACAAAAACTATGGTTTCTGTGATATTTTTATCATAAAGTACTGTATAAAATAACAACTGGTGGAAAAATAAAAAGTATTATGAAAACAAGTAGATGTATTAAAACAATTTTATAAACGTTCTTTCAACAATTGGATAATCTTGTGTTTACACTACATTTATAGTTTTAGCTTTTTTAATCTTATATTGCAAACTTCTAAGAATATCAGAACTTACGAAGAAAAGTGGATACTGAATGAAACCCAAGACCACAGTTTAAGTCCTTTTTCCAGGTTGTCATCTTACGAGAACTTATATTTACAATATGGAACTTTTATATATTTACTTATCTCTTAATTTAAAAAAAACCTCAAAAGTGATTTACTAGGATTATACAATCATGTATAGATACTAGTGTGACGACTTTATACAGAAATAGTGTACCCAATGGTAAAATTGTCTTATGTTACTGTATATAATGTTGAGTATCAAGCGAACCGAATATAAGGAGGCACACATTTTACACCACAAACTGTTAAAAAACTTTGACTTGAGTAGAAGGCTAGGGTGGGAATGCATGAGGCCACGTCTCCCCCCATAAAGAAATGCCCACTCAGGCTCCACTACTAATGAATTCCAAGCAGACCCACGCCCACTATGAAATGCCCCTCTAGTATTAGGAAATGACAAAAGTGAGATGTTCTCCCTATAGATAGATAAAACATAATCAGGTGCGTCTCGAAATGATCATCAATAAAGACAACAATAAAACAAAGTATGAGTGCTGACACCTTTCTGAATGATGCCATCTAGCGCAGTGCCATTCCAGACACCCCTCCTTGGTCTCCTCTCAATAGAATTGTCAGCAGCCTCCCCTGCAGTAATTGAATGTGCGCCAGCCTCCTCACTAATGAAATGGCCCAGAATTTACCACTAGTCATTTTGGAAAAGATATGTTCTTTGATCTGTTTATACATTTTAATGTGTGATGAGATAGGAAAGTCATGAATTTTTGGTCATTGTTTTTATTTTTGGTTCAATATTGATTTTAGTTTATAGTACGGGATTGGTTACAGATCTGCATACATGTATATGGGGTTTGTATGGTGTTTTCAATTTTATGGTATATGTCAATGTATATATATATGGGTCTTTGGGGGCATTTGTATTAACTTATTTTAAGTTTACAAAGATTTATTTTGTTTTTTTAAAACCTTTTTATCTGTCTGCATATATGGGAAATGAATACTGGATCTATGATGGCATTAGAACGCAGTCTATGCATCACTAGCGCTACATGATGCCTATAAGGTTACTCTGTTCTATAAGACAACATGTAAACAGATAATTGGATCGGAAAGGGCAAGGAATAAAATTAAATTGGTAAATAATTCTGATGTGAGTAAAAGGCACATTTCAACTAATGAAAATGAGCCTGAGGGAATTGTAGCATCTTTACGATCTTACATTAAAAATAGTAATGTATATACGCAGAGTTTTAACAGAATATTTGTTCCACTTTCACTTTATAAATTAATAATAAGGGTAAATGAAAAATGCAAAAAATCACTTTTTTTAATTAAACCTATGGAAAGACATAGCAACGATGAAATTAAACTGCACTTCATTTGATTAGGCACTTTGCGTGAGAACCTATTAAGTAAAAAATATTAATTGTCAGACAATATTATAATTTTTCCTCATTAACAAAACATATTGGAGTCGGTTTCTGCAATAGACAGAAACGTAGAAGTGGAAACACTTAACAATAAAAATATACTACACTTACTGTACATAAAAAAATATTTTGATTTTTTAAAAATATTACCAAAACTAAAGTCTAGGTTTTTTGGCAGGTAGATATGGATGTAATTTTAATCTTTGCTATTGATTTGCAAAAAATAACAGGAAATTCAACTAAATATAATAAAAGCAATATAAATTTACATTCCGTTTTTGCAAGCGTACTAGAAACCATAGTGCCTAATGGCAAAGGGTTAGAATTGGGCCCCCCTATTTTTCATTTGGTTTCTGGCATACTTCTGCATAGAAGCAGTGGAAATAATTGTGATATTGTGCAACTTGTTAAACTGCCGGGGTGTTTGGCCGGGTGCCACGGTCGCCCTGCCGGATACATTCAAGAGTCTTAAAACTATTGAGAATATGATGGAGGGGGCGGGCTCTATAAATCTTCCGCACGACCTGGTGGACCCCCCCACAGCAAGACCACCTCCCGCCTTGCAGCAGGCTCTGAGTGAAGACCCAGTGCCACTTAACTCTGGTCTGATTGTCAGCTATTACCATCATCTCCCCATGGGGTCCAGATGGGTTTCCCAAAGTGGACTCTCCTCCCGGTACTCCATAGTACCCTCCATAACTGTGACAGTGGTCCCTACTAACTGTGCCAGTTACCCTGACATAAATCCGCCATGGAACCCCACCGAGATCAGGGAACTCCACCGTAGGATCCCACTCAGATTCTGGCTGCATTTTCTCCTGCATGGTGGACCCATTGGACCCAACTCATTGCCTACAGGGGGGCAGCAACTGGGCAGGAGTGCCCCTCCCTGCTCCCAACATCTTCTTGACTCCCAGCAACTGCAGGCCCACTTTCCCTAAAGCCTCTCAGCTGCCATCTCGCCTCACACTGTTTGACTCCAGGCAATTTCAAGTCCGCTTCCACATCTGCCTTGCTTGGCTCCCGTTTCCAAGTCCCAGCTTCCAAGTGTTACCTACTCCAGTTAGCAAGACCACTCCAGCTGTCTGACTGTGTTCACAGAACTCGTTCCAGTCTCCTCTAGCTTCCATCCAGAGCCACCCCAGTCGGATTGATTCCTGTACGTGAAAGCCCTATCTTCTGTGCCTAAAGGACTTCATGGTTTCCATCCCTAAGCTGTTCCTGAACTGACGTGAGAAACGCTGACCTCTCCAGCGTTTCTCATGTGGCCTGTGTTGCCACCAGTGTTTCCAGTATGCTCCTAGTTGGCTCCTGTGTCCAAGCCGTTCCAGACCCTCCACGCACCAGCTCTCCTCCATGTGGCCAGTCCCTTCTCTGCCTGCCTGTGTCGTGTGCCAGTTCTGCTTCCACACTCTCTGCTGTACCCCCCAGGCTCGGAGTGTGGCCTGCATCTTCTCCTGTACCATTTGCTGTTCCCAAACCGCGAGCCTAGTCGCACCGTGGAACGACCTGTGGCGACTCTCACAGCAAGACCATCCGCTTTGCAGTGGGCTACTGGTGAAACCAGGTGGGCCATTTTAGACTCTGTCCGTCAAGGTGTCAAGCTGTACCATCACCTCCTGTGGGCGGTCCAGAGGGTCCACAGCACTCTTCCCCTAAATAACCTCCTTCGTACGAGGGGGGACCTCTACACCCTCCGTGGACTGTGACATTTGTAACTAGGACTATGCCAGTTACTCTGACAGAGACCCAGAAGTCGTGACCTAACCCAGTTGAGCACGTGCGGAGAGCTGAAACTGGCAAGCCACCAAGGGATTATCCACAAATCGGGGGGGGCAGGTAGTTGAAAAGAGATCTGAACAGCCCCAAGAAGACACAGCTGATATTTCCTGTTTTTGGGGGGGGGTGTGTGTACTCAATAGCAAAAATATCTGGACTGAGTTGTGAGACAAAAATATAAAAAATTAAAATAGAAAAGTTGGGGAGGTTGTTTTTAGAAATGGTTGGGGTGGGAAGAAAGTTAAATAATTCATAATGCTTCATCACATTTAAGTAATTCATGGTCTAGTCAGGATTTTGTTCTGTAAAGCGTCTGTAGGCTTCGATTGAATTTTGATGTACGTCCGGGAACTGGAATATTTAATAATTGTGGAGGCTTCAGACAAATAAATTTTCCACGTAACACATTGGATTTGCCTAAATTTTTGTGTTGTAATCGGAAACAAGGAATATCAATAAACTTCATTACAGAACGGGCGTTCGGAGCTGATCAACTGCAGGCCTAGCAACTAAAGAAAGCCATGCAGAGACTTTCACCAAGGTCACAGTGGAGCAGAGGGGTGGGGGGGGGGGGTCACGTCTGTAAACTGGGGTCGCCGTGTAAGTCCGTGGCCTTATAGAGGACTTCCTATATTTTTTAAGCCAAAACGGTAGTGTGACAGTCGTTAAAATATCTGGATACAACTGTCTAGAAGTTTGGTGAAAAGTAAGCATCCTACGTTTAATAGTTTTTCTTAGAACTTGATTTGTTATTTTTTAACTAAAAATTACAATTTTTAATCACACTTTCTCAAAGTTAGATGAATCTTGAATCCCAATCTTACAAAAGGTATTGTGTAAGTTTATTCACTTGAAACGATATATAAGTATATTATTCATCTTGACAAAAAATTGCAGCATAAATAAAACTCTAACTATTAAACTTTTGATACATAATATGAATGTCAGAATTAACAATTTAAAAAAAAAACTTAAGCTTTGGCACACGGGGGGACGGGCGGGGCTGGCATACAGAGATGCCCTTCAACTGCTAGATGACTCCATACAGCAGCAAGGCATCTAGGACCCTATAGAAAGGAGCCAGAGGGAATAGCATCGGAGTATTTTAGCTGGGGTGGATGCCATACGATTTTCAGCTCTGAACTGGGAATGTTCTTTAGAACTATGAGGGCAGCTGCTGCATTTAGTGACAGCTCTACGATCATTTTCCAAGCTGGTCACAGATTCCAAGTCTTTGACCTGAACTATTAATGTGTGACGGTAACCTATTACTCTGGTGAGAGTTTAAGAGGATAAGAGTAAAAAACAGAAGGGTAGGTAGGGTGCCACTATGACCACTTGTACCTATCTACTTGTACTGTACGGAAAGATTTGTTAAAACTTACAGTAACTGTTTACATCATTACAGCTTATCCAACGTCATCATAGAACAGTGAAATTTAAAGAAATCCCTATGCGTCTTCTCTGCGGCCCTTTCCTCTGGCCAAACTCTAACTCTCGCCTGCTTATACCCACTGAGCTGACAGATACAGCGGGGTCAGTACTTTGGGGTGGTTCTTATGTTAAGGTCGAAGTGGATGTTAGTTGGTGAGTGTGTCGGTTTTGTTATCTTTTTCGGTCGTCAACAGCCGGCCTTAAAATTTCTCGTGGATCCTAAACCAACAAATTGAATTTCCCCTCTTTATGTCCTTGGTGTCTTCCCATCTATGCTATACACATAGGCTGTTGTGACCGTGATTCAGAACCCAGATCGTAGTGTCTAGGAAAAAAAAAAATTAATAAACAAGTAAGGAACCATGAGGATACTGGGCTATGTAATAAACAGGCTTGTTTGATCAATAAAAACCCAGCATAACCATAATAGATTGTCACGGTGCTCCCGCAATCCCTAGCTCGGATCGCGGGCGCATCCGTGCACCACCATTTTGCCCCACCGCTGCAGGTCGGTCTCTGTCACTCACTCTCTGGATCCTGCTCTTTCTTCCCGGACTGCGTGCGTGGCAGTCCCCGCCTCTCTAGGGAGAGCGCGCGGCTCACTGCCGAAAATGTAAGTCAGCGCACCCAAATTGGTGCACTGGCCTGAACCTTCACTTTAAAAATCCTGCCTGCTTCCCTGTGTCACCTGCCAGGATCTTTGTTGGCCATTAGCCTAGTAGAAAGCTTCCAAGTGACGTATATTCCTGGTATTGTGTATTCCTGCGTATTCCTGTGTTCCTGTGTATTCCTGTTTTGTTCCCGACTCTGAGTCTGTGTGGCCGTGTTACCTGAGTTCCTCCGTGTTGCTGGGTTCCGGTACCTGTGTTTTCCATTCCCACTGCCTGGACCTCCGTTTGCTGACCCGGCTTGGCACCTGGACGTTTGCTCTCTCTCCGCCTGCCCTGGCTGCCCTGTGCCTGGACCTGTCATACGAGATTGTCTCCGCTAGGTACCCTTCGCACACTCACTGCACCTGTGGCTAGTCCATTAACCCTGGAAACGACATAGTTTGTACATTCTCTGGCCGAGAAGTAAAAACCCCCACACAAACCTGCCTTTGCGGCGGGCTTTGGTGAAGCCAAAGGGGCACGCTGGCTCCGTTCCGGGTGGTTTGCTAGTTACAGCTCCCGTGGTGGTCCAGAGGATCCCTGATCCTACCAAATCGATTTACTACTCGCCATGACTGCACTACGAGATCCTGCATTACAGACTCCACCCCAGTATTCGGTATAATAGCAAAGGATTCGTTAAAAACAGAAGGTTTGGCCTCTATGATCCCTACCCGTCCTAATCCACTGGAAAAAAATCACACAGATCAAGAGAACCAGTAGTCCATTGAGGTAGATTGCAAAATAACACCGGTTTTGTTTTTTCAAAAATAACCCATATCAAAAAAACCCATGCAAGTACAGTCAACCGTCAAAAAAATTTAATCGATCGAAGAAAGTCAGTAGAAGCATGGGTGGAGTGCCGTCTATTTCTTGATCTCCAAATCGATTAGCTTTTGGGATGTATACTTTGAGATTTGAGCAGCACCAATTTGTCCATATGCTGTACACACTGCAGAACCTTCTGAGAAGAACCCTAGTGAGGACACCCATGTTACTAGTGGGGTTAAGATGTAGTGATAGAGTGAGAGGCCGTCTCGGTCGGTCTATTTTTTTCGGCAGTTGTGTGGTGGGCGGGGCGGGTCTGGGGGGGGTTGGTACCGTATCTACATATGGTTTCAAATATCACAAAAAAGATAATTCCGAAAGCACTAAATAATACACAATTTCACAGATCTACTAAATAAAGTGTCATCCACTCCCCCCCAAGTATACTAATACCCCAAGTTCACCTGGAATAAAAATACCCCAAAGCCCTAAAATAATAGAGACTCCAGAGTACTTAAGTAGTATATCTAAGAACCATCAGTATTCAAATTCGAACACATGGGCGGTGTTACTTTTAAATGGTGGTCCTGTTGGCCATGTTAGTATAGAACCTGCGGGGTGAACCTGTCGCCCAAACCTGCATGTCTTTATATGGCCCACAACATTGCAGTTCGGTCCACTCATAACTATTTTAAACCTAAAAAAAAAATTTATAAAATCCACTTGCAGATTGTAGACTAGGACTGCTGCTTCATACACATCCCTCTCAAGGCCC
The DNA here is from genome assembly GCA_019512145.1 of Engystomops pustulosus. Taxonomy (NCBI): domain Eukaryota; kingdom Metazoa; phylum Chordata; class Amphibia; order Anura; family Leptodactylidae; genus Engystomops; species Engystomops pustulosus. The sequence continues at coordinate 278,250,449 of CM033641.1, forward strand.
CCCTCATTTATACGCACCTTTGACCAGGGTCTCCTCACTTGAATCCAGACCACCTATTTAGCTCTTTCAGGATCTTGGAGCACACCATTTTGGACCTTTCTGCGCAGATTGCAAGCTTCCACCAGCGCTTGAGAGCACTAGAGTAGACGGCTAGGTTGGTAAGAAAAAGCATAGGGGTGAAGGTGCAGTGCTCTGAGAGTGAGTGTCAATGCAGCTATTATAACCCCTCTTATACTGCCTACTCAAGTACAATCTTCACAGAAATCCTATTACAAATTGTCAAAATGTAAATAAATCATATACGCTGTTTCTGCTTCGGCTACTGTAATTCAAAGTAGTTAGCAAGATAAAACGTAATGCAATCTCACTTTCCAGATTTAATAGTGTATATTCTACTGCATGGTAAAGACAGATGACATATATGACACAAAGATTAACTTTTTACAAATAACACTTTGCTTGCCTTGCAGATTGCTGGAAAAAGTCCCTTAATCATAATCTTAATATTTGTTTTAACAAGGTCCACTATCAGTGACTCCATTAAAGAAGATCTGAAGTTCGAGGCTAAGAAGATTATGATTTTCTAGTCAGTAGGCTGAATAGAGGGGCCTGGGTTACAATCTAAATCATGCAATTTGCTGAGCAAATAAGTGTGTGAGGGAACTTCAGTGGAAGGAATAACGTCCTACCCTTTGGGGATTGAACCAATTTGACCGGGAGGGCTAGATGGAAAACAGCCAGGAGGCAGCTCAGAGAGGCTGCATGACGGGAGGGATATTAATGTGTATTAGAGTAAAAGTGACCATAGAACCAGTTGGTTGTTTTTAATATTTAATTTAGGCAAATTAGACAATTAAAATCAATAACAATCAAGATCCAAACAAATACATATGTTTGGGGGACCCCGATCTGAGTTGATGTGAGGAGGTCTTCTATATCAGAATAAGTGGGGTATATATAGAATTGAACATCAATATAGATTGGTGTGAAAAACACTTCAGGTGTGGGTTGTGCCATATATAGGCATCCCTGAGATGGAAAAAACGAATTCTTTTTATACTGGTTGACAGGCTTTTTCTGGGCACAAATGCCCCATCTGTAATAGCCTCCATTTATGTATTTGGATATCTTTCACTAAGGCTAAATGAAAAATAAATACATTCCAAATTGTTGATAGGTTGCCACCTCTGACCACTGAGTACCCAGTCTTTCTATAACTGGATGCATTCCATCACTGTATGACATAACATAGTCTGGGAAAAGTATTGCAGGTCATGTAGAGTTTTTGAAAAAATATTACCAAAAACTTCTAGCACAAATCTAAAAACAAAAAAAAAATAAACTAATAAATATGTTACGGTTTTCCTACACACCCCATATAACAAAATTGTTTCCCATGCTGTGAATATTGTAATAAACAAATAGTCCAACATTAATGATTGGCCCCATAAAAATTGTGTATAAAAGCGTCAGATTTCTCTTAAAATTATATAAATGAACATGCACCATCTCGTCCTGTCATAAACTAACACCGATACATAGCTCTGTATGAAAAAGTTAACCCGGTTCAGAATACTACTGTTTGTGGCCAAAATGCTAACTTTGAGGTTGTATATACGGATCTGGTACAACTCGTGGAAAGGGTTTAAGTAAAATAAAGAACCTTATTTTTAAGTAATGGAGCAGAATTTATTAACCTCCCTCAATTGGGATAAATGTTTTAGGTTACAGAATATGAGGTTAAGAGAAATAGGGTTTTTTCAAATTTTTTTAAATTTGTTTTAAGATATAGAAAACTATTTAAATTTGGTTTTCCTCTGTGATTTATTGACATCAAGAATAACGGGATGTGTCACTTGAACTGGCACCGCAAAAATCGTAAAAGGCAATCATGTCAATTTCATTGCTTTGTAATTTGTTTCAAGCTACTATGCATTACATGGAATATAAATGGTGCCACTATTTCAATACAGGAAACTAAGGTCTAGGATTCACAAATCACTGTGCTCAGCGATCTCCGTCAGCTCCATAGAGATTAATGGAGCAGAATGGTCATGCGCGTCTGTCTGCTCCATTAATCTCTATGGAGCGAAGAGGGGTCCTAGTTTTCGCAATCTATGGGGGTCTCAGCACTGAGACTCCCACTAATCAGCATGTTAGACCCTATCCCATGGATAGGGCCTAACTTTCTTTTGTGGGAAAACCCCTTTAACTAAATGCAACATGAAAAAATATAGCACATTATAAAATATAAAATATCATCATCTCTCCATCAAAATAGCCTCAAGTAACGACTTCACCATTTTCTATAGGATCATCTTTTTAACTGAAATTATTGTCAACCTTAATGTGAATATCTAAAAATGTTATCAGACTCCATTTCCCATCACCTCTACGGCGCAGAGGTACAGGGAATGTATGAAGAGGGCTCACGGGCTGAGTCCTCTTCATACAAGGGTGGGGGCTGTTGCATATTGCAGCAAACCCCCACTGCTAATAGCCGCGGTCGGTGCTTGCACCGATCGCGGCTATTAACCCTTTCATTGCCGCCGGCCGGTGCTTGCACCGATCGCGGCTATTAACCCTTTCATTGCCGCCGGCAAAGTCGCCGGCGGCATTCAAAAGACGTAAAATTTGTTACGCACAAAATAAGCCCTCACACAGGTCTGTACACATAAAAATGAAAAAGTTATGGATTTTTGAAGGGGTAGAGCGAGAAATGAGCGATAAAACCCTGCGTCCTTAAGGGGTTAATTATAATAAAAAAGGCATTTTTGTTTAAAATATCTTTAACTTTTAGTCTCTGCACTTAAAAGAAAAAGGTCAAGTATTTCTCTAAATTATATAAATGAAAATGCCATCTCGTCCTGCATAAAATAACACAATACATAGCTCTGTATGAAAAAGTTACCGGTTACAGAATACTACTGTTTGTGGCCAAAATGCATAACTTTGAGGGTTGTATTATACGGTCTTGGTAACTCGTGGAAAAGGGTTTTAAGTAAATAAAGAACCTTTTATTTTTAATGTAATGGAGCAGAATTTATTAACTCCCTTAGTCTGTACTTTTTTGTGCAAAAATGAAAGGAATGTTTTATCTCTTTTTCCCTTTTCTCAATCTAGCTTCCTTATTGATCTGTTTTGTAATAATTCGCGACAATTTAAGAGAAATATTAGGCGAAAATGAATCGGCCTTGAGACAATTCAAATACGGCAAAATAACAACAAACATAAATTATAAGACAAGAAAGACAGGTGAAAAGAAAAAGTGAACCTGAGACACAGTAGTGATTAACGTCCCCCTATCACTGCATTTGGAGTTCCGCTGCTTTTCAGATTTATTAAAGTGGCATTGGCAATTTAATAAATCGATCTGAGATTGTTTTTTTTAATCAAAAAGTAAAGTAGAAAAAATCGCTACAGCATATACGCCAGGAGGGGAGTCGAGTCACCTTGCAACTTTTTGGGAATTTTTGTAAAAAATTGCAAATCATAAATCAGGCTTTGCACGGAGTTGCACTATGTTAGTGGTGGGAAAAGGCCGTTGCAATTACACCTTTTGGGTGGCAGAGTATCAGTGGGGGGATTTTAACACTGGAGTTTAAGTTGTCAGTTTTAATAATTTCCCCCATGTATTAAGAAAATCACCAAAAGGTCAGAGATAAATCTCCCCTATGGCACTATATAGCTGTACAGCTATACCCTGGAACAAAATAATAACAGTTTCCATATATATTGTATGGAAAATGTAAATTCAGAAATAAAAATAAAAGTGTGTCTATGGTTCAGAAAATAATAAAAGGCAATGCTAATTAATGAATTAGTTCTAAGCCTTAATTTGTACATGACATTTCAAAACCCTAAAGGCTAGTTTTTCCAATTAAGGTTATGGAGACATGGCTATGATCTTGCGAGGCTTTGATTTCCAAGTGTACAATAACACATAAAACAAATATGCGTTTCTTAATGTCCACAAAGCTTCAATAAAATCACATGCATATAATTAGAAATAGCTGCAGGAAACAGTCTGCTGTTTATTGGAGGTAGCCTAGTAAAACTGTTCTATTCTCCACATCGGATTATTCCTATCATGCAAAAGATTTGTAACCTTTTAGATTAACTTCAAAACATTAGGAGGGGTATATTAAAACAAAATAACAAAACCAAACATTGCTTTTCAATTTTATCATGAACAGTTTATATAGAATAAACCAATGAAACTGAAACTCGAGGTAACAATTAAAATGCCACAGAAATATATATATATATGTATACTGTAAATATGGTAAAATGGCACAAAACTATGGTTTCTGTGATATTTTATCATAAATTACTGTATTAAAATAAAAACTGTGGAAAAAATAAAAGTATTATGAAAGTAATGTATAAACAATTTTAATAAAAGCTTCTTTCAACAATGATAACTACTTGTTGTTACATACAATTTATAGTTTTAGCTTTTTTACTCTTATATTGCAAATTCTAAGAATATCAGAACTTACCGAAGAAAAAGTGAGACTGAATGAAAACCATAGACCACAGGTTAAGTCCATTTTTCCAGGTTGTCATCTTACGAGAACTTTATATTTACAATATGGAACTTTATATATATTTTTACTTACTACTTAATTTAAAAAACCCTCAAAAGTGATTTATAGCATTACTCAATCATGTATAGATACTAGGTTGACGACTTTATACAGATAATATGTACCCAATTGGTAAATTGTCTTATGTTACTGTATATATATTTGAGTATAAGCTGACCCGAATATAAGCTGAGGCACCACATTTTACCACAATAACTGTTAAAACTTATTGACTTGAGTATAAGGCTAGGGTGGGAAATGCATGGGCCACAGTCTCCCCCCACTAAAGAAATGCCCAACAGCATCCCCTCACTAATGAAATTCCAAGCAACCCACGCCCACTAATGAAATGCCCTCTAGTATTAGGAAATACAAAAGTGAGATTGGTTCTCCTCTAAGATAGATAAAACATAATCAAGGTGCGTCTCCGAAATGCATCATCAATAAAGCAACAATAAAACAAAGTATGAAGTGCTGACACCTTTCTGAATGATTGCCATCTAGCCAGTGCCATTCCAGACACCCCTCCTTGGTCTCCTCTCAATAATGAATTGTCCAGCAGCCTCCCCTCAGTAATGAAATGTGCAGCAGCCTCCTCCACTAATGAAATGCCCAGAATTTACACTAGTACAATTTTGAAAAAGAAATGTTCTTTTGATCACTGTTTATAACATTTTATGTGTGATGAGATAGGAAAAGTCATAATTTTTGGTCATTTGTTTTTATTTTTGGTTCAATATTGATTTAGTTTTATAGTACGGGATGTTACAGATCTGCGATACCATGTATATGGGGTTTGTATGGTGTTTTCAATTTTTATGGTATATGTCAATTATATATATATAGGGTCTTTGGGGGCATTTGTATTAACTTATTTTATATTTACAAAGATTTTATTTTGTTTTTTTAAACTTTTTATCTGTCTCATAATGGGACATGAGATACTGATCTATTGAATGGCATTAGAACCGTCAGTCTATGCAGTTACATAGGCTGACATGATGCCTATAAGGTCCTGTTCTATAAGACAAATGTAAACAAGATACTTGGAATCGGAAAGGCAAGGATAAAATTAAATTGTAAATAAATTCTGATGCTGGAGTAAAGGCACATTTCAACTAATGAAAATGAGCCTGAGGAATTGTAGCATCTTTAAGTATGCTACATTAAAAATATGTAATTTAATAAGCAGAGTATTAACAGAATTATTTGTTCCATCTTTTCACTTTATTAAATTAATAATAAGGGGCTAAATGAAAAATGCAAAAAATCACTTTTTTATTTAAACCTTAATGGAAAGACAATAGCAAAGAATGCAAATTAAACTGCACTTCATTTGATTTAGGCAGTTGCTGAGAACCTATTAAGTAAAAATATTATTGTCATACAATATTAAATTATTTCCTTCTCTAACAAAACATAATTGGAGTCTGTTCTGCAATAGAAAGAAAAGGAGAATGGTAAACACTTAAAATAAATAATATATATACACTTACTGTACATAATAAAAATATTTTGATTTTTTAAAAAATATTTACAAAACTAAGTCTAGATTTTTTTGCAGTATGATATGATGTAATTTATACATTTGCTTATTGATTGCAAAAAATAACTAGGAAATTCAACTAAATATAAAGCAAATATAAAGATTTATGCCCGTTTTGCAATGGCGTACATAGAAACCATAGTGCCTCGTGGCAAAGGTTAGAATTGGGCCCTCCCTATTTTCTGGTTTTCTGGCATATTCTGGCATAGAAGCAGTGAAATAATTGTGAATTATTGTGCACTTGTTAACTGCCGTTGTTTTGCCGGGTGCCACGGTCGCCTGCCGGATACATCAAGAGTCTTAAACCTATTGATGAATATTGATGGGGGGGGGGCTCTATAAATCTTTCCCACGACCTGGTGGCACCCCGCCACAGCAAGACCATCCCGCCTTGCAGCAGGCTCTGATGAAGACCAGGTGCCACTTAGACTCTGGTCCTGAGTGTCAGCTAGTACCATCATCTCCCATGGTGGTCCAGAGGGTCTTCCCAAAGTGACTCTCCTCCCGGTACTCCCTAGTACCCTCCATAACTGTGACAGTTGTCCCTACGAACTGTGCCACTTACCCTGACAGTAAGATCCGGCCATGGACCCCACCAGGATCAGGGACTCCGCCGAGGATCCACATCAGATTCTGGCTGATTTTTCCTGCATGGTTGCCCAGTGGACCCAACTCATTGCCTAACAGGGGGAGCAACTGGGCAGAGTTGCCTCCCTGCTTCAACAGCTTCTTGACTCCCAGCAACTGCAGGCTCCACTTTCCCTAAAGCCTCTCCAGCCTGCCATCTCGCCTCCACAGCTGTTTGACTCCCAGCAATTTCAAGTCCGGCTTCCACATCTGCCTTGCTTGGCTCCCGGTTCCAAAGTCCACAGCTTCCAAGGTCTACTCCAGTTTAGCAAGAACCACTCCAGCTGTCTGCTGTGCTTCCACCGCTTCCAAGTTCTCCTCTAGCTTTCCAAGAGCCACTCCAGTCTCGTATTGATTCCTGTACGTGAAAGCCCTATCTTCTGTGCCTAAAGGAACTTCAGTGGTTTCCATCCCTAAGCTGTTCCTGAACTGACGTGAGAACTGACGTCTCCAGCGTTTCTCGATGTGTCCTGTGTGCCACCAGTGTTCCAGATGCTCCTAGTGGCTCCTGTGTTCCAAGCGTTCCCAGACGCCTCCACGCCACCAGCTCTCCTCCATGGGCCAGTCCCTTCCTGCCTGCCTGTGTCGTGTGCCAGCTCCTGCTTCCAAGCACTCTTGCTGTCACCCCCAGGCTCGGAGTGTGGCCTGCATCTTCTCCCTGTTACCATTGCTGTCACCGCGAGCCTAGTCGCACCCGTGGAACGACCTGTTGGCACTCCATCACAGCAAGACCATCCCGCTTTGCAGTGGGCTCTGGTGAAGACCAGGTGCCATTTAGACTCTGGTCCAGGGTGTCAGCTGGTACCATCACCTCCTGTGGTGGTCCAGAGGGTCCACAGACTCTTCCCAAATAGACTCTCCTCTCGGTACACCCTAGTACCCTCCGTGACTGTGACATTTGTAACTATGAACTATGCCAGCTACTCTGACAGTAGCCCAGAAGTCCTGACCTAAACCCAGTTGAGCACTGCTGGAGAGACTTGAAAATGGCAGGCCACCAAGGGAGTATCCACAAATCCAGGTTTGAAAAAGATCATTCCCAAGAAGACACAGTGATATTTCCTGTTTTTTTGTTTAATAAATTAGCAAAAATATCTGACTGATTTTAGACAAAAATATAAAAAATAAAATAAAAAAGTTGGAGGGTTTAGAATGTGTTGATGAAAAAGTTAAATAAATTCATAATGCTTCATTCACATTTAAGTAATTATTCTATCAGTATTTTTATCTGTAAAGGCAGTCTGTACTTAAGTTGAATTTTTATGTAAGTCGGAACTGGATATTTTATAATTGTAGCTCCAGACAAATAAATTTTTCCCAGTAACAATTGGATTTTCAAATTTTTTTTGTTGTAATGGGAACAAGGAATATCAATAAAACTTCATTACAGACACCTTACAGCTGATCAACTGCAGCCTGAGATAAAGGAAAGCATGCAGAGAGTCTTTCACCAGAGGTCACAGTGGGAGCAGAGGGTGGGGGGGGGGGTCACGTCTGTAAACTGGGGTGCCGTGTAAGTCCGGTGGCCTTAGTAGAGGACTTCCTATATTTTTTAGAAGCCAAACGTATGTGTGACAGGTGCGTTAAATATCTGATACAACTGGGTCTAGAAGTTTGTGAAAATGAAGCATCCTACGTTAATAGTTTTTTCTTAGCTCTGATTGTTATTTTTTAATAAAATTACATTTTTAATCACACTTTCTCAAAGTTAGATGAATCTTGAATCACAATCTTACAAAATGGTTATTGTGTAAGTTTCAATTCACTTTACAACTATATATAAGAATATTATTCATCTTTGACAATAATAATTGCAGCAATTAAAATAAAACTCTTTACTATTAAACTTCTGATAAATAATATGAATACTGTCAGATTAACAATTAAAAAAAAAACATTAAAGCATTTGGCACAATGCGGGGCTGGCATACAGAGACTGCCTGTCAAATGCCTATGACTCCATACAGCAGCAAGGCAGCTAGGGACCCTATAGAGGAGCAGATGGGCCATTAAGATAGTATTACTGTGGATGCCATCAGTTTTCAGCTCTGACTGGGATATGTTCTTTAGAACTATGAGCAGCTGCTGCCATTTAGTGACAGCTTCCTACTATCTTTTGCCAACTGGCACAATTCAAGTCTTTGTACCTGAACTATTAAATGTGTGACTTGTAACATATTACTCTTTTGAAAATTTAAGAAGGATAAGAAAAAAACAGAATATACTGCCACTATGCCCCTTGTACCTATCTCACTTGTACTGTTACGGAAAGATTTGTTAAAAACTTCAGTAAACTGTTACATCATTGCAGCTTATCAACGTCATCATAGAACAGTGAAATTTAGAAGGAAATCCCTATGCCGTCTTCTCTGCCCCTTTCCTCTGGCACCAAATTCAACTCTCTCCTGCTTACCACTGCAGCTGCCAGATACAACCATACTTTTTTTCTTATGTTAATAGAAGTGGACTGTTATGTGATGTGGTTTTGTTAGTCTTTTTCAACAGCCAGGCCTAAAATTTGCTCTGATCCTAAACCACAAAATTGAATTATCCCTCTTTAGTTCCTTGGTGTCTTCCCCTCTATGCTATACTACAATAGGCCTGTTGTGACGTGATCTCAGAACCCATATCAGTAGTGTCTATGGAAAATTTAAAAAAAGTAAGGAACCATGAGGATACTTGGGCTATGTAATAAACATGACTTGTTTGATCAAATAAAAACCCAGCATAACCATATAGATTGTCACGGGTGCTCCCGCAATCCCTGTCTCGGATCGCGGGCGCATCCGTGCACCCCCATTTGCCCCCGCTGCAGGTCGGTCTCTGCACTCACCTCTCCTGGCTCCTGCTCTTCCCCGGACTGCCGTGCGTGCGCGTCCCCGCCTCCTAGGGCGAGCGCGCGGCTCCTGCCGAAAATGTAAAGGGCCAGCGCACCACTAATTGGTGCACTGGCTGAACCTCACCTTTAAAAATCCTGCCTCTTCCTGTGTCACCTGCCGGATCTTTGTGCCTCATAGCCTTAGAGAAAGCTTCCAAGTGAGTATTCCTGCGTTCCTGTGTATTCCTGCGTATTCCTGTGTTCCTGTGTATTCCTGTGTGTTCCCGCTCCTGAGTCCTGTGTTGCCGTGTTACCTGAGTTCCTCCGTGTTGCTGTGTTCCGTGTCCCTGTGTTTCCATTCCCACCTGCCTGGACCTCCTGTTGCTGACCCCGGACTTGGACCTGACGTTGCATCTCTGCCGCCTGCCCTGCCCTGCCCCTGTGCCTGGACCTGTCTACGAGATTGTCATCCGCTAAGGTACCTCGACCTCAGCTGCCACCGTGGGCTAGTCACACCTGGGAACGACCTAGTGGTATCCTGCCGCAGCAAGTCCAACCCGCTTTGCGGCGGGCTCTGGTGAATACCAGGTGCAGCTAGGCTCCGGTTCCGGGTGTTGGCTAGTTACATCTCCCGTGGTGGTCCAGAGGATCCACTGATCCTAACATAGATTTACTCCTGCTGCACTAAGGATCTGCATTAAAAGACCTCCACCCCAGTATCGGTAATAATATCACAAGGATTCTTAAAAACAGAAGGTTTGGCCTTCTATGATCCCTACCCTTCCTAATCCATGGAAATCACAAGATCAAGAGAACACATTAGTCCATTTATTAGATTGCAAAATAAACCCATTTCAAAATAAACCCATATCAAAATAAACCCATGCTAATACTTATCAAAAAAAATTAATCGATCCGAAGAAAGTCAGTAGAAGATGGGTGAGTGCCGTCTATTTCTTGTATCTCCAAATCGATTAGCTTTTGGGATGTATCACTTTGAGATTTGAGCAGCACCAAGTTGTCCATATGCTGTACCTGCGCAAAGAACCTTCTGAGAAGACACCCATGTGAGGACACCCATGTTCTAGTGGGTGAAGATGTAGTGATAAGAGGTGGTACCGTTTTCATCTACATATGTTTCAAATAATCACAAAAAAAGATAATTCCAGAAAGCCTAAATAATAACAATTTCACAGATCTACTAAATAAAGTGTAATCCAATCCCCCCAAGTATATAATACCCCAAGATCAGCCCCTTGGATAAAAAATTAACACCCAAAGCCCTAAAATAATAGAGACTCCAGAGTACTTAAGTAAGTATCATCTAAGACCCATCAGTATTCAAATTCGAACACTCATGGGCGGGTGTTAACTTTTTAAATGGGTCCTGTGGCATGTTAAGATAAGACCTGCTGGGTGAACCTGTCGACCCAAACCTGCAATGTTCTTTATGAGCCCAAACATTGCAGTTCGGGTCCACTCATAACTATTTTAAACCTTAAAAAAATAAATTTATAAAATCCCACTTCAGATTGTAGACTAGACTGCTGCTTCATACACATCCCCTACAAGGCCCCTCATTTATACTGAACTTTGACCAGGGTCCTCCTCCACTTGAATCCAGACCACCTATTTAGCTCTTTCAGAAGTCTTGGATCCCACATATTTTATGGACCTTTCTGGATATGGCAAGCTTCCACCAGCGCTTGAGAGCAATACGTAGAGCGCTAGTTTGTAAGAAATAGCATAGGGGTGAAGGTGCAGTGCTCTGAGAGTGAGTGTCAATGCAGCGATTATACCCCTCTTATACTGCTACATCAAGTACAATATCACAGAAATCCTATACAAATTGGTAAAATGAAAATAATCATATACGCTGTTCTGCTTAGCTACTGTAATCAAGTAAGTTAGCAAGATAAACGTAATAGCAATCTCACTTTCAGATTTAATATTGTATATTCTACTGCAGGTAAAGCAGATGACATATATGACAACAAAGATTAAATATTTTTACAAATAACACTTTGCTTGCCTTGCAGATTGCTGGAAAAATTCACATTAATCATAATCCTTACATTATTTGTTTTAACAAGGTCCACTATCAGTGAGCTCCATTAAGAGATCTGAAGTTTCGAGGCTAAGAAGATTAATGATTTTCCTAGTCAGTAGGCTTGAATAGAGGGGCCTGGGTTACATTATAAATCATGCAATTTGCTGTAGCAAATAAGGTGTGCTGAACTTCAGTGGAAGGAATAACGCCTACCCCTTTGGGTATTGACCAATGTGCCAGGGAGGCTAGATGGAAAACAGCCAGAGGTCAGCTCAGGAGTCTGCATGACGAGGAGGGCATATTAATGTGTATTAGATTAAAGGTGACCATAGACAGTTATCGTTTTTTAAATATTAATATTTAGGGCAAAATTAGATCAATAAAATCAATAACAATCAAGATCCAAACAAATACATATGTTTGGGGGACCCACGATCTGAGTTGATGTGAGATGTCTTCTAAGATCAGAATAAAGTGGGGTATATATAGAATTGACCATCAATATCAGATTGGTGTGAAACACACTTCAGGTGTGGGATGTGCCAGTATATAGCATCCCCTGAGATGGAAACAAAATTCTTTTTTCTACTGGTTGACAAAGGTTTTCTGGGCCAAAATGCCCATCTGTAAATAGCCTCAATTTATGTAATTTGGATTCTTTCACTGCTAAATTGAAAATATAAATACATTCCAAAATTGTTGATAGGGTTTCCACCATCTACCACTGAGTACCAGTCTTTCTATACTGGATGCATTCCATCAATGTATTGAACATACACATAGTCTGAAGAAAAGTCATTGAGGTCACTGTAGAGTTTTTGAAAAATATTACCCAAAAAATTCTTAGAACACATCTAAAAACAAATAATAAAATAAACTGATAAATATGTTAGGTTTCCCTACACCCCATATAACAAAATTGTTATCCCATGCTGTGAATATTGTAATAAAAAATAGTCCAAAATTAATGATTTTGGCACCCATAAAAATTGTGATCAAAAGGTCAAGTATTTCTCTAAATTATATAAATGAAAATGCCATCTCATCCTGCATAAAATAACACAATACATAGCTTTGTATGAAAAAGTTACCGGTTACAGAATACTACTGTTTGTGGCCACAATGCATAACTTTGAGGGTTGTATTATACGGTCTTGGTAACTCCTGGAAAAGGGTTTTAAGTAAATAAAGAACCTTTTATTTTTATTGTAATGGAGCAGAATTTATTAACTCCCTAATTGGAGATAAATTGTTTAGGTTACAGAATATGATGTTACAGAGAAATAGGGTTTTTTTCTAAATTTTTTAAATTTTTATTAAGATATAAGAAAACGATTTAAATTTGGTTTCTCTGTGATCTTATTGACACAAAGAATAAACGGGATGTGTCACTTGAACCACACTGCAAAAATCGTAAAAGGCAATTCATGTCAATTTTATTGCATTTGTAATTTTTTTCAAGCATACTATTGCATTACATGGAATATTAAATGGTGCCACTAAAAGGTACAAGCCATGATAAGTCTCTATAAAAATAAACTGAAAAATAAACAAGTTATGGCAGCATGACTTAAATACAGCAAGAAGGTAGGAAAATATAAAAAGTAGTAGTATTTGACGAATAAATCTTCTTCACGCTTTGTTGTCCGACTTTGGACACACTGGTGAGGAAACACACAAGGACATGCAACCTCTCTATAATAATGATCAGCAAGGAGTCACAACAGTTGGGATACGGTCACACGTTGCATCGCAATTAGGTTTGATGTGATTTTGGTTGCAGTTTTGTTCATTTCACAGGTGAAAAACATAAACTGAATGGGTGAATTTGATTTTGAAGGGGAAACCTGTTCCACAAATGTCATTCACTGTTGAGTTAATGTGGTTTTGCACCACACTTTTTTTGGACTTTGCACATTCTTGAGGGGGAAACTGGAAGTATTTAAGTAGTGTCTGCGTCGCTATTGTGTCACATGCAGCCCTTTTGTGGCATAACTGCGCTAGCCTCTATGCGACACAAAATAGGGGGTTCATTCATGCAATCGGTCCGAGTGATTCTGATCGAGCGCCATATTTAACTTGCAAATTGTTTTGCACGCCCTTTGTTGAAGGTGCACAACAAAAAAGTTTGCGATTTTTGAAGCTCTGTCGGGCGACTGGGGGCAGGGAAGATTCAATGATGTCTGGCGACTATTGCTTAATGACAGTAAAACCAGCCTTTATACCCGGAAGAAACGCCCTTTAGTAATTGCGTTCACAGATTATTCTAAGGATAAGGTCGCCCCCGCCCGTTCTTCATGCTTTGTACAAACATACGAAAACTGCCACCTAAAACCACCTCAAAACTGATTGTGATGCGGTTTTAACTGCAACGTGTGACTGCGTCTCTGATTTTATGTCCAGCAATAGAATGAATCTATGGCACTTGTTTGGTCTTACTACCCCAATGATAGCGGCTAATATAATCAGAAACTATAGGATATCTATTGTATCTATGTTTTTTTTTTAAGTTAGAAATCAAATTTCGAATAGCTAGCAAAATATATGGGGAAAAAAACACTTTTTCTCATTTCACACTTGTCTATAAACTATGTGCAGTAGCGTATCGAAGCCTCATTAACAGGAAACAGAGCCGCAATACCAACCACAACCTCTGAGCAGCAGTGGTGCTGTTATGAGAGAGAGTTGCCAATTTTGAAAATATGCTGGGTTTATGTTAGAGTTTGTCAAACTGCCAGACTTACATGATGTAAACCATTTGGGCAGTGATTCTCAAAAAAGAGCAGTTCCGTTTAAGACTAGAAAACTAAGATTTCCAACATTCGAGCATGATGTCCCAAAATTTAAAGTTAATGAGAGATTTGGCAGCTTGCATTAAAGGCAGACAGTGATTAACAAAACACTTCAGAGTACAAGACACAGCAGTACTCAAACAAAACAGTGATGATCTCCACTTAATCGAAGAAAAGCCCACAGCATCTGCCAGCAAGGATGATCTGGAGCCATACGGAGCTATTGCTCAGATAGGCTGTCATCTCCAGAGATCAAGAACCATATGCTCTACTCAAGCACAAACTCCAAAGAAGTTAATTTTCTGACAAAATGCTGGGATAAATATGACATTCAAACAAGTGTGCTCACTCATCCTAAACATGCGCTCATCTACATGCATCAGATTCATGCAACGTTTAAAGGCAAGCAAATATAATTTGTCTGAAACACAAACACTGTCACGCAGGCACAGGTATAATTAATCTTTGTCCTCTCCACAGGTTTATGGATTCTACTGATTAACAATTCCTACGGTAAACTTAGGGAAAAATGGAGGACTCCATTGTCGCACATCTGTCAGACTGAGTTCAATGACGGAAAGAAACATGTAACATTATTGTAATAGAGAATATTCAAAACTTTGTAAAAATATCATATTGACATTAAATAGATTATTGCTTAATAGGTTCACAAAGTGTAAATAGTAATAGGTAAATTAAAAACTTTATGTGAATTTGCTATTAGAGAAGTTCTCAGATCCCCCTAACTACCACATGCCCATCCCTCATGGTAGTTCCAAGGTTCTGTTTGCTATAAGATGATTTGGTGATAAGGGGATTTTATTTTTAAAGTTTTCAGTCAGGCAAATTCTGTATCATATTTTGCAATATATAGATGAAGGATGGTGGTGGAAAATGTTTTTAAAATTAACTTATATTTGTTTTATTTCAATTATATAATATATTGCTTGAAGGTGGCATAAACTGAAAAGCAACACTGAGCTCTTGTGCAGAGCAGCTTATCCCCAGCAGCAGAGCTCAGCAGACACTACCTGCAGCCTCTGTTTACAGTTCATGACCTTCTATTTACAAACAATCTGCAAAAGCAGCAGCTCAGAGCAGGACAAAAGAGAAGTTTGTAGGATTTTACAGATAGATACAGAGAAGTGTCCCCTAAACTGTGCCTAAAGTAAAGTGATTAATATGAGTCAGGAACTAAACTCACAGATGACAGATGGTTGTAGCTTGTGATTATTCTGGCACAACAATGCGCCAGAATATAGGTGCAACAGCTACACTTAAAGGAAATTTACCATCAGGATCATGGATTTTAAACCAAATACAGGCGGTCACCTACTTAAGAACACTCGACTTACATAAGACCCCTAGTTACAAACGGACCTCTGGATATTGGTAATTTATTGTACTTTAGTCCTAGGCTACAATAAACAGCTATAACATTTATCACAGGTGTCTGTAATGAAGCTTTAGTGTTAATATTGATTCTTATGACAACCCAACATTTTTAAATTTCAATTGTCACAGAGACCAAAAAAGTTCTGTCTGGGATTACAATGATTAAATATACAGTTCCAACTTACATACAAATTCAACTTAAGAACAAAGCTACAGACCCTATCTTGTATGCAACCCGGGGACTGCCTGTACTCTTTTAACTTCCTATGCCCTAGATTTTTAAGAAAATATGCTTTAAAAATATCCCAATGAGCCTGAGGGGCTCCAGGCTCCATTAACTTCTATGGAGCGTTGAGCCTTTCAGGCTCATTTTGAAGCCCTTTTTCGTAAAATCAAAGGCATAAAAAGCTTAAAGAAGAGCGGATCCTGACAAAGGGGACCCACACCAGCTTGTAAGTGTACTTGGTTTATAATCCATGATCCTGGTAGACATCCTTTAAGCACAGAACAGTGATACATCTGATCCCATATGGCTGGGAACACAAGGAGGAAAATATGGCAGCATTTAAAGTCATTGCAGCAATAAAATCTATGGAATCCATGAAATCTATGGGTGAAACCAACTGTCATTATTGACATTCTGTGGTGTGAGACATGTGGTGTAAAGTGATTCCTTCCAGTTTCCTACACTGTGCTGAAGAAAGGCAAACACATCAAAACAGTGCTGTCTACAGATGGGAACAGATAAATTGGTTGGCTTTTATCTAGCATCATGTCATTAGATTTCCTGAAAGTCATGCTGGGGCTTCCTCACAAAGTGGGGGGATTTATTAACATACTTTCACCACAATTCTGGTGGTTTTGCGCCACATTTATAAAGGCTTTTAGACTTTTTTTTGGCACTTTTCCGACTTGTGCGCACAGTTTACATCAACTAAAAGTAGGTCTTAAGTAGGAACTGAGAGTCTTATAATGAACCAGAATTCATCATCACATTGTTAAATCTGGAAAGACTGGATAAAGCAAAATACTAGTGTTTTCCAGCTAGAGGCTGACCCAACCCTAGACAAATTTATTTAACATTTGTGTACCTTAACCCCTTCTTGCTGATCAAGGAGAATCAGCATGGTTAACAAATGTGAGTCATTTTGAGAGAATATTAAAAAGTAACCCATCAAAACTGTCAAAATTGCCTGTGGTAAGGAGTAACAAATTTTATATCCAAACCTATGGTGATCTTTGTATTGAAAAAATTCTGCAGATTTTCAAGCCAGCAGCAAGACCTATTTGTTGTAGAAAAAAATAAAAAAAATTGTAGTGAACTATGCGGTAGCACACCACTGTTTAATTCATGGGATTTTAAAGAATAATGGAATTAATATAAAGTACTATGAGTGTATATAAACAGAAAATAAAAAACCTCCATGGTCCCACTATTGAGATTCTTCTGTATTAAGCTAAAATCACCCAAACATGAGCCATGAATCCTATCAATTTAGTGGCTGGATTTCACTGTTCAGGGGACATGACTCCCAGCATCCTATATCACTAGTGCTTGGCCAGTGAAATCTGATTGGTGCACAGTCCAGGATTCACAGACCAAGCATGTTTGTATATTTTTAGCCTCAGGTTTAGAGGAAGCCAAGTTCCCTGGCAATAAACGTATCGAGACGTCAGATCTCACTAAAGAAATAAGGACACACTCACAGAGGGGAAGGTGAGACAAGGATCATACCTATTCTTTTTAACTTTATACTGCAAAGTATAGCTATTATTTTTTATTGCAACAAAATACCCCAAGATTTACATAATTTCCCTTATGGAAAGTAATAAGTATAAGGTTAATACTTTTTATATTATTATTATTATATTATTTTACAAGGTTATAATTTTTTTAATCTAACATGCATCCAAATATCCAGCACCACAATGAAAAAAAGGCATAAGTATGATTGATGTGCCAATGTATGTCATACATATGCATGTTCTTCTATATATTCAGGTAAAATGCCCATAAGAATGGCTTACAATGGAGTTTGGTAGTGCAATGAAAACATTTCAGATCGCCCTTATTATTGAGCAAAATCAAATTCAGAAAATGGTTTCTCAATATGGGTCATTAACCCCTGTAATGATTGTAAGGGTCATGTCGTTGATTGGGACAATGCAGACTACATGCTTGACAGAGCATAGGCAGAAAAAGATTAATGCACAGCACATCTACCCTCTGTCGGACATTCACCTTGTGTTCCACTGTGTATTAACACTCCTTGTGCTTATTATTGGGATCAGTGATCCCATATGAAAGTCCCCCTTATAGTGAATTAAGTCTCCCTCTAATGGAAACACAGTATAAGGCATTTTATGTAGGAGGAGAACATATGCCATGACTACAAAAGTAACTTTTCTAATGTCTAACTATTAGATTTATTTCCATTGTAATGTCAAGATCATGAACGTTGACTGTTTCGTATAAATTCTTACAAAAAAAAAAAGGATGAATAATTCGGAGGAGCACTTGCGACAAACAATGGGCGCAGACCTTCTGAAGGCTTCACCAAACCATCTTTTCATCCCAATCAATAACATATGATCTGGATGACAAGATAATGGCAAGATAATGCCTTAGGTCTGAACACTGGTGGAATAAAAGACACATTGCTTGAGGAGTGCAGCTTCATCGTATTTTATTGATTAGTATAAATTCCTGTTAGTTGGCTTAGTTTGGACCAGAAATTTGCACCAAATTCTGGCGCATTTGCATAATTTTAGGTACGCCCTATTTACTGTGAAAACCACACCCATTTTATTCAGGCCGCATTTCAAAAACTTTAAGAAATATGACAGTGTTTCATCTAAATTTGCTCCACAGTCCATAATCCACCTGAATTATCCAGAACAAGTACAGTAGTGAAAACAGCCATCTCACAGCCTTATGTCACATCAGGGCTCCCTTAGCTATTCATTTGCTCCTTGCAGCATAACTTAGTACATTGGAATATGCTCCTGTGAAGTCTGGATTCTCACAGGGCAAACACACTGATAAATTTGCATTATAGAAATACAAAGGTGCGTTTTTTACTGCCCTTCAAAAAATACCCAGGATGGTTTTGTTTTATGTATCAACTGACCAGTTGGATTAAAGTACACCCTTCACTGTGCATTTTAAAGGTTAAAAGCTGCTGATTGAACCTGTACCAAAAATTTGCCGGCAAAAATATATGCTGTGAACTTTAAGAAGGTCATTTTTTTGTTGCAACAAGGGGATGTTTTCTTTAGTGTGCTGTTGCTGTACATCAATGCCGGCAAATCATTGGTTGCCAACTTGTGCTTGTATGCTAAAATGGGTTGGCCACTATTACAAAACTTTACAAGACCTTAAGTACAAGACCTTAATAGGGCAACAAATATAGTACTTACACTGGTAAAGCCGACGCGACCTGCCGGTAGCAAGGCTCTGGATTTCCTGTGACGACACATTTTCTGCTGTAATGCAGTTATTAGAAGTTGTTGCAGGGATTTTATTCACGCCCTTGCAAGTGTGTTAGGTATTTGTCACTTCCTTGTTGTTAATGGATTAAAGTAAAGTTGGGAATAAGTCAGAGGGTCTGAGGAATCTGTTCAAATAAAGGAATGAAGACTGACAACCAGTGAGTAATGATCTTTTGTTTTGGAATAGGCTTTGGCTAACAATACCCATGAATATTAAAAAATCTAAACATCAATATGAACAATTGGAACCTTTGCCTTTTAAATGGCCAGCCAAGAGAACCCACTTAGAAACCCACCAAACTATTGGTAGAAACACATTAGTATAATTTATTGATAGTATATGACATACAACAGGTATTGTGTATATGGCAGTATTGGCGAGCATTGCAGGCTTGTGGTCACCATTGCCTAAAACATAGGTTTCTAAAGTGACTAAAAAGATTATAGCAAGGATTCTTACTGGAACATAAATAACAACACTCTACGCTACCAGAAATTTTTTTGTTGGGATCAGAAGATTAGATATAACCTTAAGATTTCAATAAATGATAAGATAATCCTCATCACTATTTGTTTATTCTAACAATACATAAACATAGGCGTTTGTATAATATTTGTGAAATTTTAAAATATTGGACTCTTTGTACCATTCTCCAATCTTATAATAAAAGAAAACCCTAAAACTTGCTTCTTTAGCTTACTATGTATATGACTTATTATACTGTATATGACTGTTACTATTGCTTTGCCTCCTAATAGGAAGCTTGAGTACATGCACCTGAAATCCTGCTCTATTTGACATGACGTTTAGGTAGAAATAAAAATATATAATCATAATAATAATAGCGCTAATATTTGTAAAACATAATCTAAACTCTTGCATAAGCATTCTTCATTGTACAAATAATTAGGGCAGTTCTTCCATATATTTATATGAAGGCACTCTATGTGATCCTCATGACACAGACCACCAGCAGGACAGCAGAATCTCTTATAAATGTGATACTTCAATGACTTGTGTCTCTACAGTTCCAAAAAAAAAAAAAAATCTATTACCTGCATAATTGCTGGAGTCCTCCTCCTGTACTACCTCAGTGCCACAAGCTAAATTAAAAATAGCATTCCTGCAATTAATGGCTTGGCCGGCATGACCTGGTATGCATATTTTCCTCAGTTGTTAGGAAATCATATTTTAACAGCCTTCATGGAATATTGTAATTGCATAATTAATATGAATACTGATGAGTACCCCCTAGTGTATGTCATTAGCAAAACCTGAACAGAACCATAGAAGTGAGAGCTCATTTCACTGCTTCCAATAAAAGTGTTGTGATGAGCCCTACTTTATTAGTTTTATTTTAGACCATGTAAAAATCCACTTAGTTACAAAGAAATGGCATTAAAAATCAGATTAAAGTGACAGGCTAAAGCTTGTTTCGGTAATAAAATAATTTTACTTAATTTTAACAATATTAATTGCTTTTCAGGGTCAAATTACACCTGCCATAAATATACCCTTTAAACATAAATATTAAGAAAACTATATAAAAGTGAAGTGACTTATAGTAACTTAGCATCGTAACTTATAAAGATGCAGTACTAACAAGACTCACATATCTATTTTCTATTATACTATTTTTTACAAGCTACAATAATTTCAACAAATGAATATACAGTTATTGGTATTTTGCATGGGAATTTTTAGGTTCTACATTTCACTCTGATTTTACAACTGAAAGTACTGATTGTTGTAAGTGGGTGGTTAGGTAGTAGTAATAATGACAAAAATAGATAAAATGAAATTAAATTGAAACAGCAAATAATAAATAATAATAAACAATAAATAACTACATGTAAAATAGTTAGCTAAACATTAGCATAATATTATAATTACTATTATAAAAATATAATATTCTAATTTTATATTGTTACTTTTATTATTATGTTTACATTTATGTAACTATTATGAATGCACAATTATTTATTATTATTTATTATTTTGTTTCAATTAAATTAAATTTTTGCTATTTTTGGCCATATTTGTTCTAGTCTACAACAATTTGTTACAGTTTACACTGAGACAAATAAGTCTCAAAAAGTAGTAAATTATATTAGATAATGTTGTGATAGATCACTGGGGCACATTTACTAAGAACCAGAGTGCACCAGACTTGGGATTTCTGGTGCACGTTCTTCATGAATCTGGCGCTATCTGCACTGCTCTGACTTTTTTGATCACTTTTTTTTGGTGCACCTTTGACAGAATTGTGTCACACCGCCTATGTTACACTTGTGCAAAATAAATGTGGCGGATGGTCCGACTGAGCACCGGAATGCCCCCTTCAGTGCAGAAATTTGCGTTGCATGAAGAGTAGTGCGGCGTGCACCACAAAGGTTCGCGTGCGCCACAATTGTGTGGCATGCGCCAGAAGAGTGTCTCTGAAACTTCTTTAAAACCTGTGAAAGCAGTTTGCACTAAAAAGAATGTGCAAATTCCACCAGAAAAAAGTCAATTCAAAAAGGTACCAAAGGTATCGTCTGAGCAGAAGTCTCAAGAGCTTTAGCCAATTTAAAGATGTTAGCTAATATGAAGTTGTATGAGTCCACCATTAGGAGGACATTGAGCTACAATAGACTGCAGATCAAAGATGGCGGCACCCGAGGGTGGTCACTTAAGTGCTGCTACCACGTTTGATGCTGCCACTTAATGGGTTAACACCCCAAATTGGTGCCAGCACCAATCACAGGTGTCAACCACGGGTTAATGAAAAAATCTCAAATGAATAAATTATAAAGGCATGCCATTTTTAAATTATTTTTCAATTACTTCTTAGTTTATAATAAAATAAAAAAATTGGAATGAATTAAAATAATCTAGAAAATTAAATCTTTACAGGTCATAAAGATAAAATTGTTATGATATGCCAAACTGCAGCAAAGATATTGTAAGTTAAATAAGAGCAAATGTGCAAAACCTCCTGTCTCTGATCTGTCCCTGTGTCTCTTCATTCGCTGACTAGACCCTCAGCTACAGGACTGCTGCTAAAGGTGGAACAACCTGCACGTCATACGTGACCTAGTCTCTGCATTCTTTCCCTAGTGATCTCGCTATTGGTTATGGATTTGCATGGTCCTCCACAGTAGATACCTAGCAATAAATAGGACATGAATAGGAGATGCCACAGCTACAACTACAGCTTTCAACCAACTACTACTGACTCCGTCTTCTCTATTTATAATGAGCCAAACATCAAATTTGTGCAGAACCTGGTGTTGGCCCCCCAACTAATCAGGTCTTTTCTAAACCAAGGTTATTAATATATATATTAATAATATTATATGTATTGGGGCTGAGTGCCCGACGCAAGCACCATCCACATTTCATTAGGAGTGTGGTACCCCTGTTTCCTGGACTATGAATTAATCCTGTCCTTTATTTGTCCCTAACTAGATCCTCAGCTACAGGACTTCTCTTTAAGGTGACACAACCTGTACCTCGTACCTAAACTATTCTTCTGACACTGTCCTCAGTGCTATCCCTATCGGATATTGATGGGACTGGTCCTCCACCGAAGCCCTCAGCTGATCTGTGCCTGGGGCCCAATGTTGGCCTCCAAATGATGAGACAATGATGGCCTATTCTGAATAAAGATTATCAACATAAATTACTGGAAAACATATCCTCATCTTTGAAGAAAAAGGGAGATAAAATGTGACCTATTTATAGAATATCCTTCAAGAGCCCCCAACTTATACATTCCCCACACTTATAAAAAACCCCATGTTTATAATGCTCCCACTTGTGTAGCTGCCTAGCCACCATTACTTTTCTTTTTTTAAATCAAAAGAAAATCATACTCAAATCATACTATTAATCTATATTCTATCAATTCACATCTGTTGAAATAAACATTGATTTATAGTGGGTACAGAAAATATTCAGAACCCTTTAATTTTTTTGCTCTGTGTGAAGAGTCTAATAAATGTAGATATTTTTGCTAATTTATTTAACAAGAAAAACTGAAATTTCACATGATCCTAACTATTTTGCTGTGACACTCATATTTAACTCACATGTTGTCCATTTCCTTCTGATCCTCCTTGAGATGGTTTTACTCCTTCATTGAAGTCCAGCTGTGTTTAATTACACTCTGTGCAGAGCTGCTTATCATACAGAGGGCTTATCATACAGAGGTGGGGTTTGCTGCATATTGCAGAAAACAC
The DNA here is from genome assembly GCA_019512145.1 of Engystomops pustulosus. Classification (NCBI taxonomy): domain Eukaryota; kingdom Metazoa; phylum Chordata; class Amphibia; order Anura; family Leptodactylidae; genus Engystomops; species Engystomops pustulosus. The sequence continues at coordinate 278,273,982 of CM033641.1, forward strand.
CCAGGGCTAATACCCTCCGATTGCCACCAACGGCATTAATAACATTTGTTGAGATTGTTGCTCTCCATGGCATCATTTGGGACCTGCAATTGGTTGCCATGACAGCCTTGGGTCTTTGTAAGACCCGAGGCTGCATGGCATCAGCAGTTTTGTTACACTGTGTCAGTGGCACATTGCAATGAATACTGTGTAAAAACGCCATATACTGCGATACAGTAGCATTGCAGTATATGGTCGGAATGATCAGACCATGTAGGTTTAAAGTACCCTGGAGGGGCTAAAAATAGTAAAAAAAATAAATAAATAATAAAACAATCTAAAAATTCAAATCACCCCTAGACTTTCCCTAGAAAATCACTTTCCCTAGAAATGATATCAGACATAATAAACAGTTTAAATCATTACATTTAATAAAAAGTGATCAAAAGGTCAGATAAGCCCTCAAAATGGTAGCAAAGAAAAAGTCAGCTCATCTCACAAAAAATAAAGCTCTGTACACCAAAGTATGTAAAAGTTATTAGCGTCAAAAGATGGCAAAACTAATCCTTTTTTGTGCACATTGTTATATTTTTTTTAAATCTATTAAAACACAATAAAACAAAAATATATAAATTTGATATTACTGTGATCGTACCACGCCAAAGAATAAAGTTAATGTTTCATTTGGAGCATACAGTGAAAGTAGTAAAATCTGAGCCTACAAGAAAGCTTCCTAGTACATGGCATGGAATAATAATTGTCAGTGAGAAGTAAAATATTTTACACAAATAATAACCTTTCACAAAGCTCTGTACACATAAAAATGAAAAACTTATAGATTTTTGAAGGTGGAGTGCGAAAAATAAACAGAAAAATTCTAAGGGGTTAAACTATATAAGACCTCACAGCTCACAGTGCGTGTAAGAACATATGAGAATAATGAGGTCTAAGGAACTGTCCAAGGAGCTCAGAGACAGAAGTGTGGCAAGGAATAGATTTGTCCAAGGTTACAAAAGAATTTCTGCAGCACTCATGGTTCCTAAGAGCACAGTGGCTTCCATAATTCTTAAATCGGAGATGTTTGAGAGAACCACAACTCTTCCTTGACCTGACCGTCCAGCTAAACAAAGCAATCATGTGAGAAGAGCCTTAGTGAGAGAGGTAAAGAAGAACACCCAAATAAGTATGGCTGAGCTCCAGAGATGCAGTAGGGAAATAGGAGAAAGCTCAACAAAGTTATCTTTAACTGCAGCCCTCCACCAATCAGGGCAGAGTGTGTTGACGGAAGCCTCTCCCAGACTATGAAAATTAAAATTCTTATGTCTTATGAGAATTAGATTGAAATTTTTCATGTTAATTCTAAACAGTATGTGTGGAGAAAAAACAGGCACTGCTCAACACCTGCCAAATATAGAACCTCTTCCAGAGTGCTCTGGACCTCAGACTGGGCTGAAGGTTCACCTTCTAACAAAACAATGAACATAAGCAACAGTTAAAATAACAAAGCAGTGGCTTCGGTGTGATCATTCTTTACTGACCCAGCCAGAACCCTGACCTAAACCCAATTGAACATCTCTGGAGAGACTTGAAAATGGCTTCCACCAACATTTACCATCCAACCTGAGAGCATCCGCAAGGAAAAATCGCAAAGGATCCCCAAATCTAGGTGTGAAAATCTTGTTGCATCATTTCCAAGAAGACTCTTTTTCAAAAGGAGCTTCTACTCAATACTGAGCAAAGGGTCTGAATACTTATGACAATGTCATTTTTTTTTTGTTAAATAAATTAGAAAAAATATCTACATTTCTGTTTTTTTTCTGTCAAGATGGGGAGCACAGTGTTCATTAATGAGCAAAAATCAGACATTTTTGATGTTACCAAATAGCTGCAATGAAAGAGCGAAGAATTTAAAGGGGTCTGAATACTTCCGTACCCACTGTATCATGTGGCTATTCTACACTGTATGTCTTCCTTCACTGACTGGACCCTCAGCTGCAGGACTAAAGGACTACACCGGCACCTCCTACCTAAGTTAATCCTTTAAAACAGTCCCTAGCGCTGTCACTATCTTTTACATATTATATCGATAGTTTATCCCAGCTGGTTGAGTCTTTTGGTAAATTAAGTTTTAAGCTCAGTCTAAGAAACTTCAACTTCATTTCGTTCCTGGTGAGTTCTTGGAGAAGAAAATATTTTGTATATTAGTCACTCTTTTCACAGCAAATAGTAATTGTAAGATTAATACAATAGCTAAATGTAACATGGCATTAAGAATACCCAATTCCCCTGAACCACCTGAGAGGGTTTACCCAGGACAGCTAAAAGGAGCAAGGGAATATGTTACTACATCGGGCAGCTCCTACCACCTGGAACATTTCTCATTGCACTGCAGTCATCTAAGACTATAGTACAGCGGATATTTAAAAGGATCAATATTTCTCTAAATGCTGATTTAACATTTTTAGATAATCCAGTCAGTAGATCATACTTTCTCATAGATAGCCCTAATGATGACCCTAGATGCCAATTTAGCAGTCATGATAAACCCTCTTATAGTTTTATGTTAAGGCATCTGTAAATAAAGCAAATCTTAATTTTTTTATAGTGAATGTGGGCAGTATGATCTCTGCCCAATTACCTTTCCCCAGCACCAAAGAGCATCAACTTGTAAGCATTATTTCCCAGACCTGTCCCCTTCAAGATATCGTATTCAACTGAAAAAGGATGGCTCAGGATGATGATGTCATCATAACTGCCTTGTGTCAGCAGTGTGTTTATAGCATGTGGTAACGTTCACTATACATATACACATAATATTGGGGACATTTTTCAAGTGTCTGAGAAGAGAACTGTTCTAGTTGCCCATTGCAACCAATTAGAGCTCAGCTTTCATCATCCCACAGCTGTTTATAAAATTAAAGCTGAGCTCTGATTGGTATCCATGGGCAACTAGAACAGTTTAACCTCAGACACTTAAGATAAATCTCCCCCTATATACAGTATGTGCCCAGGGTATAACTTTGCCAATCATTTCCATTTGTGTGTTACTTTTATATACTGAGAACTGGATATATTATATTCAACAAATCATATAGCAGAACACACGGGAGAAACCAATAACAGTTCAGATTTCATTCATATTTTGCTCATAAAAAAATAAAAACTGTTCTGCAGCTTTATAGTTCTTTGCTACGACTGTGCGACTGATTGCTATAGGGACCAATGAGAGTTGTTTATACTCAGGCATCTTCCTAAATCTTCCCTTGTAAACTATGGGTCTGCCAATGTTCCTTCCCTTGGCGATGGCACTAGACAAACAACAAGAAATGATAACTTTTCCTTTAAGTCCCTCAAACCCTCTAAGCATGTTCAGGCCCTAATAAAGACCACTACATTATTTTTCTTGCTCTTGTTCAGTTCTAGAGGACAAATATATATTAAACATTTGGTCTCTTTTAATCAATCAAAGTTTTGTGAAATCAACCTGTCCACATATGGTACAAAACTGATTGGGTAATGAATTTCTCTGCTGTGCATCAAATAGAACAGGAAACAGGCAACAGGTAGAAATGATGGCAATTAGTAAGGCAGCCCGTATAAAGGAGTGGTTCTATAGGTGGCAACCGCAGACCACTTCCCTGTACTCATTCTTTTTGGGTGTTGTCTTGATCACTTTTACATTTTGTTATTTCTTTCCCTCCTAGAGGTAGCATGAAGCAGTGTCTACAACCCACAGAAGTAGTAAAGCACATCAAGTATGGCACATCAGTGTGAGCGATGGTAAGAAAGTTAGCTGTGTTGGTCAACACAGTGTCGAGAGCATGGAGCAGATATCAGGAGACAGGCCGGTACACAAGAAGATGGGGAGGGGCTATAGGAAGGCAACAACCCAGAAGAAGAACTGAAAACTCCTCCTTTCTATAAAAAGAAACAAGAGGAGCAGTGCCAGAGCCTTGCAAAATGAACTCCATTAGGCCATGAGAATCCATGTGTCGGCTCAAAAAGAGATTCCGTGAGGGTGCTATAAGGACCTCACATCCACAAGTCAGTGTGGAGTATGGGACAGCAGGCTGGAACTTACAGCATTTCATTTTTATTAAACTTTTGAGATTTTTTATGGTGCTTGTGCTCATTTGCGACTTTTTTGCACCTAAAACAGTCTCCGTTAAAAGTTTGCCATTGTCAAGTTTTCTGCAGTGTTCCCTGAGTTATCACGTGATACTGCTGACCAGGCGTAGAAATGAGCTTAGAACTGATTGCAAAATTTGGAGACTTTTTGCAACTTTTGTTTTAAAAAGTCGCAAATTCACTAAAGACCGAACGGCACATTTATCAATAAGGAAAAACTGCTAAGACACATCTGACCAGCAAAAAAGCCAAAAAACTGATGGACAAAGCCGGACTTATACATGTGCCCCGTTGAGTCGAACTTATGGTGTGGAAAATTCTGCTTTTATACAGACTATATAAAGCACACTTAACATAAAGAATTTGTGACTTTGGGGTATTTTTTGGCTGTGGCATATTCATCAGCCTGGTGGACAATAAACTGAGGAAGAATATTTTTTTTTTTTTTGTGGCATTGAAACACTTACTTAAAAGGAGTCCATATCAGAACCTCATAGAAAAATACTCAAAACAGCATCCAATTGAATTAACATTACTAAAGTCTCCAAGAAATGTCAAGTCAGATGCATTACAGGAATTTATTTGACTATATTTGAAATAATTTCTTATTCAAAATCATTGTCTTATCCAGATATTATTGATGACATGCTTGCCACCTTCAGACCAAGGAGTGTTTGTATGCAGATAACACACCTCATCGTAACATGACAAATTGCATCAGTCATTGATGGGTTTACCATGATGGGTGACTTATGGCTATTTAAATGCCACTTCATCACTTTCATATTTATCAACAGGGATTTAGCATAATGTGGATACCATACACCACATAGGAAGAACTTGATAAGAATGAACATGGCCAAGTATTCATATATTCAAATCGGAAATTGACTTCAAATGTGTCCCTATCCATATTCACAGACTGCTGAAACTGCTTTAACTAGTGTGTGTGTATATATATATATATATATATATATATATATATATATATATATATACATACACATTTTTTTTTCATATTACATACCGTATATACTCGAGTATAACCTGAGTTTTTCAGCTTATACTCGAGTCTATGAAACAAAAACCCTCTGTACTCACCTTTTCGGCACACCTCAAAGTCCCCTTCTATCTTCTAAAGCTCTGGATCCATCTCTGGGTCCCTGCTATGTCACACACACCATGACGTAAGCTGCTTGCCAACATCTTAGTGTGTGTGCCGGAATCAGCACACTCTATGGTGTCAGCAAGCATCTGACGTCATGGTATATACGGCGGCAGTGTGGGGATCCAGTGTGGGGACCCAAAGACTCAGATGGAGCTTCAGAAGACAGAAGAAAAGATGTGGGGGTGTCAGAAAGGTGAGTATATAGTTTTTTTTTAATAGGCTGGGCATAGGGGCTGCTGGCTAAATACAAGGGAGAAGGAGCTGGCTATATACCAGAGGGCAGGCACTGGCTATATACTAAGGGAGCAGGCAATGGCTATGTACTGTGGGGCAGGCACTGGCTATATACTAAGGGGGTAAGCACTGGCTATATACTAAGGGAGCAGGTATTGGCTATATACAAGGGGGCTGCTGGCTATACACTAGGGGGTAGAGGGCTGCTGGCTATATACGAGGGGGCAGGGGGATGCTGGCTATATACTAGCGGACAGGGGGCTGAATATATACTAGGGGACATGGGCTGCTGGCTATATACTAGGGGGCAGGGACTGGCTACTGGGGGGCTGCTAACTATATACTGGGGGGCATGTGCTGGCTGGCTATATACTGGCTGTAGGCTGTGACCAATGCATTTCCCACTGTAGGCTTATACTCGAGTCAATAGGTTTTCCCATTTTTTGTGTTAAAATGAGGTACCTTGGCTTGGTTTGTTTTTTTCTTACTATACGGACTGCACTAGTGTATTTTATACCTAAAATGAAATGCTTTAGTGCTTTGTACATTACTTGCAAAATACAGAAACCTTGGGGGAACTAAATACTCTGCTCTCAATTTCCCGCTTTCTACATAGGGTTGTGGTTTAGCTGGAATGGGGCTTGATTTTTAAAAAAGAAGAGTGTGATATTGTGGGGAATAAAAAATGTGATTTCCCATGGCTACCCATAAGAGCACAGCTTTAATTTTTTATGAACATACAACAAAATAAATAACAATGGAAGTTTATTTTCAATTACTGTAACTCCCTACTAATCGGCCTTCCACTCACTAAACTCTCTAGCAGCCAGGCTTGTCTTCCAGACCACATGCTACATAGATGCCTCCAGTTTGTGCCAGTCTCTGCACTGGTTGCCTATCTCCTTCCGAATACAGTTTAAAATAATCACCCTCATCCACATAGCTCTGTATAATGCTGCACCTCCCTACTTCTCCTCTTTCATCTCAGTCTATTGTTCAACTTGTGCTCTTCGATTAGCCAGTGATTTGAGATTAATCTCTACCTTAATTCTTCTCACAAGCTGCACCAATTATCTGGAAACCACCAAAGTTTCAAACATGCTCTTAAAACCCACCTCTGTAGACATTCCCTAACTGCACAAATTTTTCAAATTTCTCTTTACTAACCCACCCTATGTCCTCCTCCCGTCTGTTATTCGTCAAACACCAGATAGTTACCAGGCTCCAGGCTTCCGCAGTCACTTACACCTTGGACCTTGAATATAAGATGGCTGCTGATGCCTGGTTCAAACAGCAGCATTTTTATTTATTAAATTATTTATTATATATATATTTTATAAAGAATGGCTGGCCTATTATACAAGCTCGTATACCTCTTGTGTCACCTTTTTCATTCTAATAGACTTTAAGCTCTTGTGTCACCCTCTTATCCTCATAGACTGTAAGCTCTTCTGAGCAGGGTCCTCACTCCTCCTTATTGTTCCATATGACTGTTTGTTTTGAATTATTTTAAAGGTATCAAGACATAGCTAAACTATATAAATTCATAAATCCTATCAGAATCTGGTGCAACTGCATTTTTGTTATTTTAACACATTATGTATTTTTTTCCAGCTTCCCAGTACATGACACAGAATATTAAATGGTGCCACTAGAAAAAACAATTTGTCTCCAAGTTAAAAAGCCTTCATATTGATTTGTAAATGAAAAAATAAAAATATTACAGGTTGTGCAAAGAACGAATTGAAAAACACAAGCGCAAATACAAAGCAACTAGGTCTTAAAGGGGTTAATAAGAAGCTTGAGTAGGTTTTGGGTGTTACCTACATTATGGCAGGTTACAGTCATATATAATCTTATATTTGTTGGGCCTCAAAAGCCTTACCTCATTACTACTGGCAACTACCCAGATCCCACCCACCACCCACACCAACATTTGTGATGGCATAGCAAAAAGTTCACAGATGATATTTCATTAATGCCTCTGTACTTTAATAATAAATCATAATAATAAATCATAATTCCTTTATTTATATAGCACACACAGATTACACAGCGCTGCACAGAGCTTGTCAGATCAGCCCCTGTCCCTAATGGGGTTTACAATCTAATCAACCGACCAGTATGAGTGTGGGAGGAAACCGGAGGACCCGGAGGAAACCCACGAAAACACGGAGAGAACATACAAACTCTTCAAACTGTTTTTTATTAAGTTTTAACATAAAAAATGCAAGTCAGTAGAAATTTCGAGCAGTAGGGAGTTGAGTTCCTACTCACAAGAATCGAGTACATATAGAGATATGAGATATGGGAAGAGTGCGTAACTTTACTGACTGAAGGATGCTCTAAGGTTACTTGGGCTGTTTAGAGTAGTTCCTCCCGACTCCCCAAACCTTTAAGAAAACTCCCCTTGTTCCTAATTTCCATGCACTGCTCCTTCTAAGCGGCATAATTCCTCAACTATAGATCTACATCTACCTAGAAACAGGAGTTAGGCTGTCTCCAGGGTTAGCTATCAGAAGTTTAGCTGCTTTTAAAAGCTGGGTTGGCAAATCATTCTTCCTGGGGGAGTAGCCTGGAGATTTGTAGCCTGGAGATTTGTTATATTTTGTTATTACAGACCATGGATCATGTTCCAGGATCAAGGTTGGTATTCTGAGCGCCAATGTCTTTATTTTCTTACTCATAACATTCATCTTGGCTTTATTGCACATCATGTGCAAGTGTTACAAGTAGCAGAACCATTTGGAGCAGTCTATCTACATACTGTATGCCCCCATTTTTGTGTGGATATGCTATAGATGTACTAAAAACATAGTCATATTTTATTTGTGAAGTTTGTAGTGTATTACCACATGCATATGCAACACCCTCGCCGATGCAAGGCAGAGCTGTGTTTGCGAATACGTCCCACCACGTAGCTTGCAGCCTGTGTAGTGTCTGATCAGCCCCACAGCATGTCACTACATAACACTAGATAACACAGATTAGTATTGCAGTGGTAGATCCTGCCTGGCAAGGCAGGAGTTAATTGCTTTATGTGATGTAAAATGTGTCATCCAATCACATGTATTATCCTAATGTACTGTAAGCTGGGATGTAATTGGAGGAGTAACCACCACATGACCAAGAGTTGAGAAAAAGTGACGGTTGGAGATTTCCAACGGTCAGTTCAGTCAGAGAAGTGAGACCAAGCAGTGAGTTAGACAGAGAGAGGAAAGGGGTATCATCCTACCTTCCAGGGTGATACCTGAACCACTCCAGGACAAGCTGAAGCTTCCTATTAGGACACAGCTACCTCCCAGCCTGCCCTCTGCATCCAGGCTGGTGATCTACCTCCTGTGGCTCCGTCTGGTCCCTGCTACTACAACTACCATCATCACAGGCACCCTGTCCATCACACAGAGACCCATACTCTATACACCAAAAGGTTGCCCCAGGGAGATCCGCTATAGCAGCCTCTCCCTCATCATTTCTTGCCAACACCACCCTGCTGGAGACCTGCCGGGCTGTAGGACAGCCCTCCGGTTCCCCCATACCAAGCACCGTGACACTAGCGTGCCTAGGCTGCAACCGCCAGCCACTCAGGTACTGCGGGCCCCGGCTGACTTCAGGCCCCAAGTAAAGGTTAGGCCCCGGTGGGGGATGTTGCACATACTTAAAGGAAGATCTTTTTCATTTTTCTATATAAAGTTGGCATTGGGCATAGTAGATGAAATATCAACATTCAGAGTGATACCTGATGTACAGTATGTTAGATTATACATTTTACATCATCTGAATCTACCCTTACTATTTTTAAGGAAAATTCAACTGTGATGTGATACCAAGCATAGCTTATCAAAAGAGTTCCTGAAATATCTGTACAGTAAGTACAGACATGAGTGTGAACTTATATTCTAGAGGGTAAGACTTTGTTCTAAAGTTTATGTTTCATCATAACTTTGTGGTGGAGTTTCCAGTTCTCCTCTGGCATAAAATGTAATATATGTGTCCAAAACTCCAATAAACAAAAAGTTTACATAAGAATACACAAATTTTGTGTGTAAATCAACAAACAGGTACTAAAGTGTTCTTCGTGCACTCACAGGATAACCTCCTACTGATAATGAAGTGATCTGCAGGAAAACTGGATTCACCGCTACAGTCAACCCCGGTTCACAGGTCATCCGTAAAAATAGGAGATTCCATTATTCTTCCAATTCCCCTGAGATCTTCAGGTCTCTTGCATCATTAGCGGGACTGAATCTGACTTTTCCCGGCTCTCCTAATTTCCTCTTAGTAATTATAGGTCAAGCTCTCCTTTTTTTTTGAAATTATCAAACCTTTGTTCTTATCAAAAATGAATAGCTAAGAATAAAATTATGAAAAGAGTTCTGAGGGGAAAAAATTTCAATTAGAAAATCAAGCTAATTTGGTATGACCAAAGACTGTCAGGCACACTGACAGTCCTCTATTATGCAGTCATTTGGGCTTTTTTTAAATTAGTTATGTTAATGTCCTGTGAGTGAATGTAACACTTGGATAGGACAAGGTTTCTGCAATTAATTTCTGCAGTCAGTGGAGAGACACGCAAATTTATTTTCCCCCTCTCTGGGAATTGGTAGTGGAGGGTGTGAGGTGGTGAAAGTGCATTTAGGAATAGAGTACAAGCTAAACACTAGCTCTAAATAAAGCAGAAACAATGGGAGCCACTGCCTCCTCATTCATTCAACTGACAATGTTTTGCAGCTTAAACCTGTTTTATTAATTATGTTTGACATTTCCTTAATTAGTTTCATTTACACCAAATCAATCCCTACTGCTGTATGGCACCATTCATCATTTTGAAAAATTTGCATACTGAGTGCTGACTTTTTCTACTTAATTATACATTAAAAGTGTCAAGCGAGCTTGCTGCCTGGCATTATCTGCAGCAGAAAGGTTTGTGGCTGGACTGTGATGGCATTAATCATTAACAACCCTCAAGTGCTTATGGGTAATATCTGAAGAGTAGAATGACTATGGGTTTAATGCCAGAGAGCATAAGTGTTTTTTTATGACCCAGGGCAAACCAAAATAAATGACCTGAAGCATATTGTCTAATGGAATTCCAGTATTTTTCTTGTTTATTTATTTCTTTTACGTTGACTGTATAATTTCGAGGCATTATTTTCTGGAAGTAGATATTTCACTGAAGGCTATTTACACATTAGTGGATATTATCATAAGGGGTCTATGCAGAAGCAGGTGTATAGACAAGGTGGTCAAATCATATTGGTTTCTATTTTTTTGTATTTGTGTTGCAATAAGCTTTGCATGCTTTCAACACAATTATTTTTAGAAAAAAATTAGCAAACATTGCTAATGAGTAGTAACTCATTTATTCTTCCCCCCAGCATCCCAGCACTTAAGCTCTACCACTCTCCTGCTCTAGTAAGTACATCGCTCATCCGTATGACTGTCCCTTCTCTCTTTTTTTCTGGAAAAACTTCAAAGCTGATACATGGCCAGTTTGATCTTGATATTAATCAACTTTAGGTCGGGTACAGATGGGTCAGAATCCAGGGGACTGTCCACCCTGGACGTTTTGCAGCATTTCCAGCTGCAGCCAGGAATCAGTCATTTCCGTAGAAGCTCAAGGGCAGTTTCACACTGTTGAGGTCAGTCCATAAATCACAGACAAAGGAATGTCCTCTTTTTACGGACCCCCAAATATATTGAGAACTGGGATCTCATTCACACTTACTGAATAAAGCTGCAGGTCAGGCATGAGTTCTGACACTTTATTTCATGCTATGGGAACATTGCAAATTGCCAAGCATTGCTCTCAGCTACCTCTATGCTATGAGTGCCACACGTAGCCTAGCACTGTGCTTGGCACTTCTGGATGCTGCCATATTATTGTATGGAGAAGCAGTATTCATGTTCGACTTGCCACTTTGCTTAATGGTCCTTAGGGAGTCTGCCAGCACACCTTTAGAACACCTGTGTATGAATAGGGTTGCAATCCCGTGCTATGTATAGAAACAGCAATCCTTCACATGGAACAAGTTCAATGCTCAGTGAGTAATTTATTAGTTCCAAAGTTTATAATCCGCTTAAAACATATGATGTTTCAGTCTTCAGATTGCTGATCGTCGGAAAAGGAGGCATCAGTGGGGAAAATTTCAACATTATGTGAGGATCATCAGAAGGTAGGGTGGCTGCTGGCTGCCAGTGAAAAGGTAGGGCAGAAGACGCATTTTTGGAACGCATAAATTACCCAATAGTCCGTGTGCTGGTTTCTATCCATTCAGTGGGGCACAAATCAAATTTTTGGCTTGGGGTTCTCTTCTTTATCTCTGAATTTTTTATGACACGTGCAATTTTGGGGTTTTTTTCTGCACCTTTGAAGATGTTCTACCTTCAAAGGTTACCATGTCAAGTTTCCATATGGGAAGTCACACATTTAGTCACAAATCCACACCTACCCCCTGCAAGATTAGAGCTGCTTGAGACTTTTTGGAGATCTTTTTAGGGACTTTTGTTTTCACTAAAGAACTCCTCAAACGCCTGGTCTATTAATAAGGAAACCAGGGGTACAAAATCAGACCTAAGAAACATGTGCCCCTGAGAAAATGGGACTCCAGTTCCTGTGAATGGTGTGGATCCATTCTCATGATCGGTGGGGGTAGTACTTCACACATGCAAAACATAAGGCCCGCAGGCCAAATAAGGAGCTTCAACACATTTGACAAGACCTGTGAGCACTGCTGGATAATACTGTAGTTCTACTGCCCCTGCAGTAAACTATTAAAGGAGTTTATTAAGGGATAAACCTCTATTGATATCAGTTCTTTAAGTGTCCTCTTACTGTCCTGGAATGTTGACTTCCGGCATCGACTTGTCTGGTAAGCAAGACCTTCCTCCTCATCAGACATTTAGCCTCATGAAGTCATTTGTAAAAAAAATAAAAAAAAAAAACTATGATTTTCACAACCTACTTTGCTGACAGAATCCTGACCCATAACCCCACAGGTACAAACAACACTGACATTACTTACCTTTCCAGGACACTGGATGCTGGTGAAACTGTTAGAAAAGGTCCCAGACAAGAGACAAATGGTTGAAAAAAATGTGAATGTTACTCTACCAAGCAATGTAATGCTGGGGAAGGGGCTGAATAAGGAAAATGATCCTGCTGATATAACAATATGAATAATACAAATTTATTCTAGTAACTATTGAGGAGTGGACCGATATTCGGGGCAGTTTTTGACATGTGTTCCCCGCCAGGTGCCAGGGAGTGCATAGCAAATCCCTCCCAAATTGTTTACTGCTATTCAGTATTATCAGTGCGCGAACACAGACTGGCCAGATATACAGTACACATATCAATATACTGTACAATACAAGTGTTGGCTTTTCATAAGTCAAAGAATAGTTGGCAAAGAAGTCTCCTCCCATTTTACAGCCGTACAATACCTACAATAGCTACATGTTTGTGTAGATGCCATGCTATGTATTTGCTCAAGATTTTTCCTACTTGGGTCCTAATTTCCTTTTATAAATGTTTATAAATGTCTTGTTTTGTTTGTCTTCAGAAGGAAGTACACACTTTTAATAAAGATTGATTAAATATTAAAAGACAATGCAATGTGGAAGCCCAAATGTCCTAAAAGACATGGAAATAAGAAAAGTGTTAAAGGACATCTACCACCAGGATGAAGGATTGTAAACCAAGCACCCTGCCATACTGATGTGCGTCTCCTCTGGCAGTATCTGCTCTTCTTTTAGCTTCTTAAGCCCTGTTTTTTTTTTTAAAAAAAAGGCCTGACAGACACACACCAGTATGTCAGTGTGCTTGGTTTGAAATCCTTCATTCTGGTGGTAGAATATTAAGTATAATTTGTCCCAATGGAAGATATAGAGCCTCCACTACAATGCAGCCTTTATCATATATGTGACATCATCTATCAATGAACATCATTTTAAATGAGTAATCACATGACTACAACTCTTGAAACATTTCAAAACATAAGCATATTGTTATTGTATATACAGCCATTTAGATTCATGAATATAAACAAAAAGACTGAAGCACATTGAAATGAATGGAAAAAAACTTGTAACTTTTATCAACTGAAAACAATATAAATATAAACCCAGAAAATAAAAAAAATCTGCAAATTACTATTACATAAAAAATAATATTAGCTCACCTGCAACACACCGAGAAAGCACAGTCCAATCTTATATATATATAAAATATATAAAGCTGAGTGTATATGTGTGTGCATGTATGTATGTATGACCAAGTTTTGACACAAAATCAGATAATTACCCACCTTATATAGGAGCCATTGTTTGTTGCTGCTGTGGCAGTTGGAAACTGATCCGTGATTGGTTGCTTCTCTGCCACAGGTCATTGAGTATAAGACACTTATGTGTGAGGTAAGCTGGATAGAGACAGAGATAGGATGATATTTATCAGAAGTGTCTGAGGTAAAACAGTTCCAGTTGCCCATGGAAACAAACCAGAGATCAGCTGTAATTTTATAAACAGCTGTGCAAAAATGAAACTTGAGCTCTGATTGGTTGCCATGGCCAACTGGAGCAGCTTTGCTCCCAAACACTTCTGATAAATCTCTCCGTAGACAAAATGTCACTGGAATGAGAGAGTGCCTGAGACGGACAGTCACTGGAATGAGAGTGCCGAGACTGACAGTCACTAAAATGAGAGTGCCCAATACTGAACGTCACTTGAAAGAGAGTGCCTGAGACTGACAGTCAGTGGAACGAGAGTGTCCAAGACCGTCAATCACTGGAATGAGAGTTCCCGAGAACGACAGTCACTGGAATGAGAGTGCCCGAGATCGACAGTCACTGGAATGAGAGTGCCCGAGATCAACAGTCACTGGAATGAGAGTGCCAGAGACCGACAGTCGCTCAAAGAGACAGCCAGAGACAGACAGTGTCAGTGACAGAGACTGCTAGAGACGGACATTGTCAGTGACAGAGACAGCTAGAGCCAGACAGTGTCAGTAACAGAGACAGCCAGAGGCAGACAGTGTCAGTGACAGTCTGAGACAGTCTGTAGATACATATAAAATATTTTTTGTTAACCCATTCCATAGCTAAGAGCAGTTTTATACAGCTAGTATATATTAGCAACGTCCTAATTCGACAAAGAGATAAGAAAAGGAGAAAATAGAAAGTGGATATAAGGGAATAAAATCAGGCTTAACCTCAACCCAATATTTTAACATAAATATTACTGCTTCTTAATTTTGTTGTATTTTCTACCTGGCTCCATGTCTTAAACTGATTGTATAACCCACAACAGATTTACCATTACTTGGTTTATTACAAAACATGACCTTGTTAAAACTCTCATATAGCACAAATTACTATTAATTATACTGTATATATTCATGTAAAAATAAAGGGTTTTATTTCCTCTTGGCACCTAATATTGCATCTCCCCAGTGATGAAAGGACTGGATCTGTAAAATCATATCTATATATTTTCCCATAAAGCCACAAATAAGGATAATCAGGCACAAAATATATCCATTTTCTCACTCAATTTATATGATTTCAGGTCATTTATATATCAAAATAAAAGCAGGAAAGTGACAATCCAGCCCCACTATTTATATGTAAGAGGCATCGCTATATATGGGATATACACAAAGAACATAATGGCTAATGAGTTAATGGTATCATATAATGTTCTTATAAATCACAGGCAGTTGCCTGGAGTTTTTAGCCTCACAATACCTCATTAAATCTGTGCTATGCACCTTTAGATCTTAGATAATTATGAATGCTATAGCTCAGAATAGCTTTTAATTTAGAGAAGACTAGCCTGACCTTGTACCGTTTAGACTTCCGAATTGCACATGCACTCGCTGAGATATTAATAACAAAGCTTCTGCTTCTCGTACCCTGACAAGATGCTACTTAAAATGTATGTTATTAGTTTGCAAAAACATCTCATTCATCAATTCTAAATTACCCTTTTGTGTGCAGATAAACTGGCTATAGGGTCTCTTGAATTAAAAATATCTATTGAAATCTGCAGCATAAGTGGGGAATTACAGCACTTTGGAAAACAGTATTCACCCCCTTTTTAGATGTCTCATGTGATTTCATATTGATCTCTTAACAACAAATGCTATAGACACAGCATAGATATTCAAATAAGACTTGTGACCTGTTATGCGCTGTATGTATTGAAAAAGATGTGTCAAATGTAAAAAGCAGAAGAAAAAGTAAACGGAAAACTTACAAAAAATAGGAGGGAAAAGGTTTGTAGAAAAGGAAATCAAAGGAAATCAAAATCAACCATGATAAAACCAGGGACTCTTACTCAAAGACCCAGCCACCGTAACTGTGGTCATCTTCTTATTTTTGTTACCCATGGCCTCCCGTCTTCTAAAATCAACTTTTACAATTATGGTCATGAGCCAGAAGGGCCCTGTGGGGGGATGTTACCCGCATCATTCCATGTTCTGGCTTCACAGTTTGTCACACTGTGCTGTGGCACTTCCCCCTCCCACTATGTGCTGCCATGAGATTACAACAGACAGATGGAGTGGGAAGTGCTGAGGGAACAGGGGGGAGGGTAAGACAATATTACACCCAATGTTTTGTGGGATTCATTTATTCATAGCATTATGGGTTTCTGTATCAGATAAAATGTGGTCCCTTTAATGTAACAAAATGCTTTCAATGTCCTCAACAATAACCAGAGGCGTAAACAGAAGCTACTGGGCTCCGATGTGCTAAGTCAGGTTTAGGTCCACCACCAAACTGTTAATTAGGACAATAACAGAGTTACAATGATTGGCTTCTATGGGGCATATTTACTAAGAACAGTGCTTATGTACAGTACAGAGGGAGGCCAGATTCATGAATTGTGCCGCACGTTCTGTACGAATCTGGAGTCCCCTGCACTGCTCCAACAGAGTGAAACACTTTTTTTGGTGCACCTTTAGCATAGGGCGTGCTACACACTTCTTCGAACTTTGCATGTTAAATCTGGCTCATGGTCCGAGTGACGGAACGCCCACTTCAGTCCATAAATTTGTGTCACATGAAGACTAGTGCAGCTGCGCCACAAAAGGGTTGCGAGCACTAGAAAAACTAGTAAAGTCTGACAGAAAACTGAAAAACGACAGACATCTGAAAAACACTCCTATAGCATGATGCTGCCACCACCATGTTTCACTGTTTAGATTGTATTTGTGCCTTTACTAATCAAGTTCAATCAGTTTAATTAAACACAGCTGGACTCCAATGAAGGAGTAGAATCATCTCAAGGAGGATCAGAAGGAAATGGAAAGCATGTGAGGTTTCAACTTGTAAAAACAAACAAAACACATGACTCAGGGCATCATTTGCATACAGTCATTGATACTGCTGCAGACATTATGAGTGTGTATTGTGTCTATGCACCTAATAATAGTAACAAAATTTTTTCTCCAGAACTTTTGGTGGATGGGGAAAGGAAGATAGTTGTAGGAGAGGATATGAATTTGGTAGTGAGTACTTTAGAGCAGAGGTCCCCAACCGCCGGTCCGCGGACCAGGACCGGGCCGTTGGAGTCTATCAGCCGGTCCGCGCAGGGGCGCGCGCCTCCTGCTGTACGAGGGGGCGGCACCGTGCTCCGGCCAGCCGGCCCGCATCCTACTCCCACCCGCCCTCCGGCTCGCACTCCAGCCAGCAAGAGGCTCCCTGCGCCAGCCGGCACTGAGCTGCCGCCTGCCCCTTCTGCCGGCCGGAAAGCGCCAAGTTCCCGCCGGCCGCCCGAAACCGAGCTCCCGTTTGCACGTCCTCCGGCCACCATCATTCTCCCGCCCGCGCTCTGGTCCCTGCCTGCCGAAACCAAGCTGCCCGCCCCCAGGCACCGAGCTACCGCCCGCGCGCGCCATGTAACCGGCTGTCGGCCATGACCATGCGACCGCCTGCAGACCGGCACGACGAGCTCTCAAGTGCCTGGCTGGCATGCACCGATCTTCCGCCCGCCGACCACCCGGCACCATGCTGCGGCAGCCCACTGGACAGCATTGGGTGCCCGGCTCCTCCACTCCCCGCATACCTGTCAGGACCATAAAAAAACGGTTCAGTAAAACTTTATCTGGCATGTATATATTATGTGTTCGTGTATGTATATGTGTGTGTATATTTTGTATGTGTTGTGTGTGTATAAGGCATATGCTGTATGACTGTTTATGTATATTCTGTTATGGGTGTGTGTGTGTGTATATGATGTATATATATATATATATATATATATATATATATATAGTGTATGTAGATGTGTGTGTATGTATGTGCAGTGTGTGCAGATGCTTGATATCGTTAGTACATGTGGTATATATGCTGTATATATATGTAGTATTTGCGATATTTATCAGAGCTTCTATTTGTACTACATGGCAATACCATGCATTTTATACATGGCGATACGCTGTATGCATTTTATTACATGGCAATACGCTTATGCATTTTATACTAATGGCGATACGCTGTATGCATTTTATACTACATGGCGATACGCTGTATGCATTTTAACTACCATGGCGAACGCTGTATGCATTTTATACTACATGGCGATCGCTGTAGCATTTTATAACTACATGGCGATACGCTGTATGCATTTTTATAACATGGCGATATGCTGTATGCATTTTAACTACATGCAGCATGCTGTATGCATTTTATATAACATGGCGATACGCTGTATGCATTTTATACTACATGGCGATACGCTGTATGCATTTGGCATTGCTTTATTTTTACACCAAAACCAATATGATGGTCTGGTCCGGACACTCTCTGATATCTTAATTATAAGCTCACCCCTCCATAACCCCACCCACCTATGACCAAAGAGCCCCGCCCCACCCCCACCGGGCCATGGAAAACTGGTCAGATTTAAAGCCGGTCCCTGGTGCAAAAAAGGTTGGGGACCTCTGCTTTAGAGGATAGGGAGGGTTTTGGTCACAAGATCGCAAGATAGGGTACTCTCTTAAAACATCCATAGAGCTGCAGGATATGTGGCACCCAGCTGACAGGACTTTTTCACATTATTTACATGCACACATGGTGGCGTATTCATTATTTCCTGGGTTCCACGGAGGTGATGGGCTGTTTCCAAGAGGTAGAGATAGGAGATTTGGTGAAGTAGGGATGTTTTTGTTGGGGGAACTGATCATATATAGCATTTTCCCACCATTTTGTCACAGGATGAAAAATTTCCATCATTGCTAAAGGGGTGGTGGTCAGAATATTGCGGAGATCACAAAGTATTAAATTAGGTAGGTAAATTTATTCACTTGTTTTTATAATTTTATTATCAAAATTCATTATCTTTTATACATACCAGGCATGAACCACCTGGAGCATGCCTGCTATGTTTTATGCCGCTGACTGCTCCCAGTGATAGACTAAAGATGACCATGTGATAACCAATTACAAAAGAGCACCTTTTTTTTTTTAAATTGTAAATTGTAATACATACAAAAAAGAAAGAGAAATCAAAGATAACAAAAAACATAATACTTACATAGTTGATACATTTTCATGTATAATCCATGCCTTTCCTCTCCCAATCACTTTACTGCTTTCTCTTCATACCCCATTATAGATTTATTGCGTTTCTATTTCCTTCAAATTTTCATACAATTTCTCCAGAGTTGGTGGTGTTTTATCTAGTCACTGAATCAGAACTGCTAACATTTTCTATGAGTTTCAATTCCAATTGGCAGAGTATGGCCAGCTATGATGGAATATACACATCCATGGATCTTTTATTATTTTGTTTATTCTGTTCAAATTTATATTAACTATATCTGCCCTAAAGCTTTGAATTTGGGACAGGTCCATAGGCAGTGATAAATATTTGCCTTTATTAAACCACATTGAGGACATAGGTTTGGTTTATTCTGATATCTCTCAGTATTAAAGACCTTATGAATGATTCTATACTGGATTTACCTCCATATTTGGATGGCTGTTCTCACCATATTCAACCCCAATATCATATTTCCCTGGAGTCCATATTCACAGATAGATCTCATTTTAGTGCAGTCCCAAGTATTATTTTGTTATCTTCAGATCTCATAATTTCAGAATACAATTGGGATATGACCTGATGGTTGGGAAGGTTTAGAAGTCTAACTAACTTGGGGCTACTTTGGCCTCTATGACGTGTTTCTTTTGAAATTTGGTTTCATATAGAAAGTTTGTATTCTTTTTGTATAAAGATAAATGAATGTATTTTCTCAATGGTGTCATTAAAGACCTGATGAATTAATTTGAAATTATTCAATTCCCACAAAGATAGTATCTCTTCTGGTAATTTTCTTCAAAATTCTTCAATATTTCTTATTTTTAAATATTTAGTTAACTTTCTGTTTATCTCGAGAATTTTTCGAAAAGTCCTCCACACTAAGTATCGTTCAATAATATTTGATTTTTTAATTCTTTAACTCTCACTGATTTTCTTTGTGAATTGTTCATCTAATATTATCTAAGTTAAAAGTCCTGTCTTCTCCTTCTACTGTATAGAATTCTGCTGTATAGATTTCTGAGAGTATATCTATATTTGTGGAATAAGTAGAGTCCTGGGTTTATAATAGGCCTAAAGAACACTGAACTTGCCAAGACACTACAACTATACATCTATATCATGAATTGGATAAATGTCCTAGAAATTCTTGTTTCTTTTTTTTAAAAAAAGGGAATCAATAAAAGTTAAGTTTTTAGGCGTTTCTGATATTCATACAGTAGTATTGAAGTATATGATAGGATCGATCACACAACCTAGGGTTAAAGTAATGGAAAATAGAGCCCAAAGTCAAAAATGGCACTTTTTTCCATTTTGAAAAATATAAAAAAAAATCTATAAAAAGTGACCAAAAGGTTGTAGAGTATTCATTAAAAACATTATCGAATGTCGTAAAAAATTAAACCACCCACAGCTCCTTATAAAGAAGTATGAATATTAGCGCCAGAAGATGGTAAAATAAAAAAAAAAATTGTACAGGTTTTAATTTTTGTAAATGTATGAAACCATTATAAAACCTATAAAAATTTGGTATCACCGTGATCGTACTGACCCAAAGAATAAAGTAGACATGTCATTTTGGGTGCACAGTGAAAGACGTAAAATCCAAGCCCACAAGAATACGGTGCAAATGCATTTTCTCACGATTTTCATTGCATTTGGAATTTTTTTTCCACTTACCAATAAATGGCATGGAATATTCAATACGATCACTATGAAGTGCAATTTGTTACACCAAAAACAAGCCATCATGGAGCTCTTTATGTGTAAAAATAAAAAAAGTTATAGACTTTTGAAGGTGGGAAGTGAAAAATGGAAATGAGAAAAACAGGAAAGGGCCAGGTCTTGAACCGGTTAAAAAAATAATAATTTAATCTTTTTGTGTTTATTATTTATTTCACAACTTTGTAGACTTTGTAATATTTGCTCTCTTGTAGACAGCAACCATTTCTAAGACCATATCTTAGCACTAGACTGAAAAATGACTAGCACTACCTCCTCCAAGAAATTACCCCAGCATCCACCGGCACAAGGTGTCAGAAAGAGCCGGGTACTGTTTGTAACTGACCATCTGAGCTGCTGGCTTACACTCTATGGCTGGCATGTGCCAATAATGGTGGCTCTTGTCAGCCTAATACTACCAGCCTGATGCTGCTTTGTTAGCAAAAATATTTACACTAAAACTTACTCTTTAATATATACAATATATCTGTCTATCTCTCTATACAGAGAGAGGGCCTCGGAAAGCTATACTATTGGTTTATATTATTAGAAATTAATGCACATGAAAAGAGAAAAATCTCAGCATATTATACAATACATTTTCTATAGTAAATGTAATTTTTCTTTTACTCACAAAATGTAGCAGTATATTTGATTTTCTAAGAAGCACAGCTCGCCGATGCATACAGCATTATTTCATAGTTTAGAGATGCTTTTTCATGCGACCTGAGAGGGGAAAGGATTGAAGAAAGTACTGACAGTTACCCAAGCATAAAATCACCTCAATCTACTCTATTCTCAGTGGGTACAGAAACAGCTTCTCATAATACTATGACAAGGGGCTCTAGAGTCTACCTGTTCCTCTCATGTCAAGCAAGTCATCCATGCTTCAAATTCTGGTGCACTGTCTGTACAGTTTTCTACTAAGGGTAAAATAGGATTTGCTTCAGATCTCATTGCAAATGTTTTGCAGAACATTAAACATACAGAATGTATAAAGTCCAAAAATAAACTGTAACAATTAACAGTTATAAAGTCAATTTGCATTCAACAAAGCCTTCTGTAAATAAGTATAATCTGTTCCTCGTAGGCTTTATGGTAGGCGCCATTTGCAAGATAGAAGTCAGATTTTTCATTACATTTCAGCCATAAGAGAGCACCAAAAGATCCTCCAAAGTGTCCAGGTCTTGACGAAATAAAGGTCAATAGTTAAATGGTTATTATGTTTGGAAAAACACATATGTCCTTAGAGCCCATTAGCGAAGGAAAGGGAAGTTGCTGTGGGGAAGGGATGTAAAGGAAAAGAGTTCTATATATAATATAGAAAGTTGAGTGTATGTGTGTGTGAATGTCTGCTGCAGTCTGCACCGTTGCATTAACAATCAAAATTTTCCCACCGGCTTTCCAAAATACACGTGTGAGGTAATATGTGAGGTAAAATGATAGATAGATATAAATATAGAAAGACAGAAAGAAATAGACAGAGAGAGAGAAAGAGAGAGACACAGTCAGAGAGAGAGACACAGAGACACAAAGAGTGACACACAGAGATGGACAGAGAGAGAAAGAGACAGAGACAGAAACAGGCAGGAGAGATAGAGCGATAGACAGTGACACACATAGAGAGAGATACAGAAAGGGACAGAGAGAGAAACACAGAGACAGAGACAGTCAGAGAGACAGAGGGAAAGAGAGCGAGAGGTGCAGATAGATAGAGATACATAGATAGAGATAAAACATTTTTTTGTTTACTATTCAGGACCGCGCCTGGGGATACAGCTTATATATTTATATATATTGTAGGGGTTCAGCTCAAATGTGGGAGTCAGCAATGACAAAGCTCTCATGGACAGCGGGATTCAAGTTGAAAACTGTGCATTTATTCCACAAAACAGCAGTATCAAACAAAACATCAAATAAAATCCTTGCCTGTCCGGCTCTAACTATACACTTGGCGGCCCTCACTAGCCACTGGAGGGCTTCTCCCTGCCAGCATGGAACATACGTTCAGTAACCCCGTGTCACTCACATGCGGCTCTCACACAGTCCAGATTCTGTGTCTCCAGGTAGAGAGCGACTTCTGACTGCTCCACACCCTTCTTTAAGGGGTTGCACACCTGGTGCATTGTTAGACTCATTAGAAACTGGATCCTTTGGGTGAAGACACACATGGCGTTTTTAGGCCGTTTTTGGGCCGTTTTTAGTTTCTATACTGTAAGAACTGTGAAACCTTGGAAGAGCCTTCCTTAGGAGTTGGTCAGAGAGGAGATAGCAGAGAGTTTCAAAAAGGATCTAGAGACTTCTTACAGCAGACATTTATATAAATATATATATATATATATATATATATATATATAGTGCGTTTTCACATCGTTAAAAACCAGTTTGAATTAAGATAATTGGTCAAACCTGTCAAAAACGCATGCGTTTTTTAACGCATGCGTTTTTAACGATGTGAAAACGCACTAACTAAAAACGGCCCAAAAACGGCCTAAAAACGCCATGTGTGTCTTCACCCTTTGGTCTGGAGTGGTGATCACACTTCTGTCTCCACTCCAACATGGGTCCTTTACCAATCTTCCAAGAGACCACAACACATGGAAGACAGCTTCCGTTTGACCTAATGCACATTTGGTCGCTCGTAATACCAAAACCTTCTTGCCAATTCAATAGTGACTTTGTCACAATATATATATATATTATATATATTACAAATAGAAAAAAAGGCGGCACTCCAGTTTTGTGGAAAAATCAAGTGGTTTTTATTCCCCCTAGGGAATAAAAACACTTGATTTTCCCACAAAACTGGAGTGCCGCCTTATTTTTCTATTTGTATTGACTGTGGCTGTAGCCGCCCGTTGGAGCGTGCACCCACCAGGATTTGTAAGCAGTGCCGCTTGGAATCTTTTACTCTTCTATATTATATATATATATATATTTATATAAATGTCTGCTGTAAGAAGTCTCTAGATCCTTTTTGAAACTCTCTGCTATCTCCTCTCTGACCAACTCCTAAGGAAGGCTCTTCCAAGGTTTCACAGTTCTTACAGTATAGAAGCCTCATCGCCTCCAAAGATTAAACCATTTTTTCTATTCTCCAAGTACAGGCAGTCCCCGAGTTATGTTCAAGGTTCTGTGGGTTTGTTCTTAAGTTGAATTTGTATGTAAGTCCGAACGGTATACTTTATTATTGTAACCCCAGAAAAATGTATTATTTATAATTTATTATTATTATTTTTATTATTATTGTTATTATTATTATTGTAACCCCAGACAAATTTTTTTTGGTCTCTGTGACAATTGGATTTTAAAAATGTTGGATTGTCATAGGAACCAGGATTAACAATAAAGCTTCATTACAGACACCTGTGATAACTGTTACAGCTGATTATTGTAGCCTAAAGGGCTAAATTACAGTAAATTACCAACAACAAGAGGTCCGTTTGTAAGTAGCGGTCGTCTGTAAGTCGGGTGTTCTTAAGTAGGGGACCGCCTGTAGTGTCAACTTGTTTGATGTTATTTAACACAAAACCACTTTTTACCATATTTATTTTAAATGTTTCTTGCAGTAAAACGTACACTTATGTTATGATGCTGATGTATGGAGAAAGCTCACAGGACTAACCCTCTGATACAGGCAAGGTGTAAGCTGTATTATAGAAACCGTGCAGACACTTATGTACAACTTTTCTGAAATATGAGCGGCTGCATCAGATATACAGGAATATAGATAGAAACAGAATTTTCCACAATTGTAATTGCATTAGACTATAGTTTGGAGTTCTGTTTTACGTAATAATATTTAAATGTTGGTGTACTTGGCTCCAAAGGTGAAACAGGAATTTCTAGTTTATCATTTATGTCAGGTAGAGATTTCTATTAACGATTAATTTGGTCCAGAATAATTGCTAAGTTCATATATCTATGCATTAGGTAAACTTTGGCCTTCACATACCAAAGTCTTTGTCACAACAGAAAAAGAGATTCAGTAGGTTTTCAGCCATAAACATTTACATTTGAAGTTTTGGAAGGTGTGGGGCAGTATGACAGTCCGTTTTTATAGCAAATCTTGGAGATTGGTGTGAATAGAGCAGAGACAGTAGATCGAAGACAGAAGATAGTATGAAAAGGGTCTTATGATGATTGGAGATTACGTGTGGGATGGTATAAGACAGTGGTGGCGAACCTATGGCACGGGTGCCAGAGGCGGCACTCAAAGCCCTTTTTGTGGGCACCCGGTCCCTTGCCTCAGCACACAAGACAAGATTCAAAGAATCTTCCTGCAGTTCCAAGCAACTTAAAAGATGCTGCTTTCAGTCATATTTTGATACTGACTTTGCTACTTGGGACTGTAGGAAGAGGGAGAATTAGACAGGGACGAATTATTTTTGGAGGACCTCCTGCTGGCACCATGATTCTCTGTGTACAGAAAGAAACTGTACAGAAGCTAAAATGATGAAACATTTCCATCTTTCTACTGTGTTGCTGTCCTCAGGAGGCCAATATGATTGAAAGTTCTTGAACAGGGAGCAATAAGTTACTTCTTTAATTTTTGGTTGGCACCTCGCGATAAATAAGCAGGGTTTTGGGTTGCAGTTTGAGCACTCGGCTTCTAAAAGGTTCGCCATCACTGGTATAAGATGTATGGAGGGGACAGATTGTGGGCACCTTTGTAAGTCATGGATAATGTTTTTAACTGAATTTGTTTTGCAATGGGTAACCAGTGAAGAAACTGGCAGCGAGAAATGGCTTAGCTGGGCAGCAGAAACCACAGCAAGGAATATTGCAATGGTTATAGCGGAGATGTCGTGGGCATAGACTAGGTTCCCTTTGCAGAGAGGATTAAAGGTGGGGGATGTTCTTGGGGAGGAGGTGGGGAGACATATTGAGAGTTGGATGTAGGGGTGGAGAGAGTGTGGAGCCATTAATTGTGATTGATAGGTTTGATGTGTTGACAAGAGTAAAGATTTTCAGGTCTAAAAAGGATATGGCTGATAAATATTCTGTAACTGTCTGAACCGAGGATGTAAATTTTGGTGTCATCACTGTAGGATAAGGTATTGAAAGCAATGCAACTCAAAAGGGTGGATTTATCAAAGCTTGTATGCCTGAATACTTGTCTACAAACCATGATTTAGTCACTCAGGCATGAAGGGGGCGGTGCTGGGCAGTGTAGCGGACCTAGCTATAACTTGGGCCAGTTCTATTCCAGACAGGACATAGTGTAGAACTTATGTGGGCACACAATGTGCCATTCAGCAATTGTGCCCTTGCCACAGGATAGATAGAGCAGTTGCTAGGGGGCAGGATTTGGATCATATACTGGAGCATGATGCATGATAATATACACCACCCTCCTAATCTTCTTAAAAAACTTAAAAAGATTATCAGTGCAGCATATTTTGCTGGAATATTTTTTTATTTTTTTCATTTGACCCTTTGATTAAAAATGTCCAAAATCAATTGTATCTTCTTCTCATGTATTCTCCCTTTCACAATCTGAATAATGTAATCTAACACATTATACATTTAGAAATGTTTCATCATTAGAGATGAGCGAGCACTAAAATGCTCGGGTACTCGTTATTTGAGACGAACTTTTCCCGATGCTCGAGTGCTCGTCTCGAATAACGAGCCCCATTGAAGTCAATGGGAGACTCGAGCATTTTTCAAGGGGACCAAGGCTCTGCACAGGGAAGCTTGGCCAAACACCTGGAAACCTCAGAAAAGGATGGAAACACCACGGAAATGGACAGGAAACAGCAGGGGCAGCATGCATGGATGCCTCTGAGGCTGCTTAAACGCACCATTATGCCAAAATTATGGGCAACAGCATGGCCATGACAGAGTGACAGAATGAAGACAAAAGCAAACAAAAAAAAAAATATATAAGTTATTGTAGCCCTAAGAAGGGCTGTTGGTTCCTGTTAGAATCACTCCTGCTAACACTATTCTAATTGAACACCTAACGCTTTCCCGCCAGCAGCAGCTCTCTCCCTACGGCTCAGACAAGATGATCCGAGCAGCGCGGGCAGGGGCTCGTCTATTCCAGGGTCACCTGATTGGCCAGCCAACCACGGTATCGAGTCAGTAAGAGGAAATGATATGAATGGCAATAATATCAGACCCATGCACCCACATAAAGGAAAGTTAGTATAGTAGTAGTATAATGATGGGGAATCCCCGGCTGAAGTGGGGTGGGTTAAAAATTTGGCAAATAAGCAGGCAATGGAGGGCAAATAGAGTAAATGGCACTCAAGAGTAACCCCACCCACCTATAGTAGGATAGGTTATCAACAGGGTATTGTTGCGTCCAACATCCATGAGCTGATTACACAATGGACAGAGCAATAGTGTTTTTAGACTGCTCGCTCAATGCTTGGGCCATTCTCATTCATTTCTATGGAGGAAGCTACACCTAATTGCAGTGAGTGGAGACAAATGCTTAATATGGAACTGTGGGGGTGGGGAGTACGAGGGCCGATCACTGCACCAACTGGCGCTAAGACACTTGATGTATATTGATGTAGGATGGGTATATTCCGCCAAACTATGGAGATTAGGCTCAACTGTTAAATATGATGGAAACATGTGATTGTAAGATTACTTATGTGAGACGTGTTGTTGGTGGTGGGATACACCCGATTGTGTTTACTGTATGTGATCTTGCCCAGCTTGACCAAAGTATGGGGTTCGCTATTGTATCAATGTTGGAAATGTTTTTAACGTTTTGAATGTTTTAAAGTTGATGTACTTCCATATTTTTATATAAAGAATCAATGGAACTTTGGTGGTTCTTGATTCCCAGCTTTCAACTGTAGGATTAGGGCGTTAATAGTTTAAGCAAGAAATCCCTTTCAGATAGTTAATAGTACACAATTTTGTAAGTTGTTAAATGAAATAACAGGTATCTGAAAAAATATTTACTTGTGTTCCTCCTTAGACTTGGCTTCATCCAAATTAGTTACAGATGTTTAGCAGCAGTCTCGATGAACATATTCCACTCTTTTTCAGAAGAAAGAAATTTTACAAGGCTTTAATTAAAGAAAAGCGGTTATAATGCAATATTTCTAGGGATATTTTTGTCCCTGAAAAACATCTCTTTTAGTAATCATGATTTTCAGTATAAATGCAGACTCAATGCACGCTGGAAAAGGCAAACGTTTATTTAGACATACCATCTGTGAGCCTTGTGAATGGCCATTCAAACTCTTACATTCCATTACAGGGAGTCTTCCTCACCTTCCTGCATGATAGCATAATAAAGATGAAATTACTAATTCAGTGACTGTAATCCAGATAGACAAGAAAAGAGCTTGCAGCTTCTTTGGGCTTAGGTCAATCATTGAAGCCAGCTATGCAAAACATAGCATTGGGAGGATTTTATGACTGCAAGTTGAATGGAGAATGCAGTTTGGTGTGATTTTAATGGTTCTTGGCGCCATAATTTTGGCTCTCTGTTGTGGCCGTGGCTTGGTTAGTTCTATGTCAGCAGAAGCTAATTGTTCCAATAATGTTTATCATGTGGGGCTTCCACCAGGGGCTGTATATTGTAGAGATAAGCTACAAAGCTCATGAAAACCTATTCCTTCATCAGTACCAATACCTCTGGCAATCATCTTCCTTAATATGGGTCTGTGGGGAAAAAGAAGATATGTGTTTTTTAAGCGGACATAATATATAAGGACAACTCACAGGATGCTAAATAATATATTTTCTCTGTGGTTACACTTCCAATATGTATACTCTGAGGAAACAATTTATGGAATTAAAGTACAAGAATAATTTTTGTTAGCGTTAGTTATATGAAATTCATACATAACAAAGAAGTAAATAGGTTTGATTTTCTATTGTTCATTTGTGTCTTATGTAGTCAAAAGCAAAATGTTATTAGTGGCCGCAGGAACAAATTTAAAAGCAATGTGTTAAGACAATAGATATTTGCATTTTTCATATGCAATTCTTTAAAGATACAGATGGAGGCAAATGCTGTAATGTGTCGGTAATATTGCATGCTGGGATAAGAAATTGTTCTCCAGGACTTAATATTTTTTCTTAACACATGGAATGGCTTGGTATCTTGCAAATGGGTCAGTCACAACGTGGTGAATGAAAGATGTGGCTCAAAATATTCAATATGAACTCACCCTTTTGTTGAAATTTTTACTGTTTACTTTAATAAGGGAAGATTAAGAGTGAAAGTGATAATGCTATTTATATCAATAATAAAAGGTACATAAAATAATACATTATTAACAAAATTAGAAATCATGTTCTATAATTCAAGTGCTAAATGAATATTATCCATATTATTTATCTATCTAGGTAAAAAAGAGTCACAAAGTCAAAGTAACCCTTCTTCTAAAAGAAAATATGCATTGAAGTGAACAAAATGAAAAGTGTCGTAAGGCGGTCCCCCTTCTTAAGTAATAGCTAGGAACAGTTATGAGAGGGGTTGCCGACACTTACGCTTTATTGTTATATCCTTGGTCGTATTACAACCCAACAGTTTTTTTTTTAAAATCCAATTTGCAAAGAGGTCAGAGAAAACATTGGTTATAGGGTTACAATTATAAAATACACGTGATACAATTAGAAAAATATAAGAACTGTTGTTACTCACACAGAAAAAAATAAAAGAATACTGCGTTCGTTTTTTTAGGATGAGACAATTTGAGGGAATTTCTGTATCATTACGGGAGATATTGCTTTGCTGTCCTTCTATAGTTAAACTTCTTTGTTTACTTACAGTCAATAGAAATCTGTCATGTCGTGTGGAGCACACAGGTGCACGGCCTCGTTTGTATCAAAAAGAGTATCAGAGCTGTGTTTTATAATAAGATGTTTACCTGTTGTGACATCACATGACCATTGGAAACTGTTTTATTCACAGGGGAACTCTACACACTGAATCATTTACGTGCATATTGGAAAAATTGTATTACTTTTATATTAAAAAATACTAATTTATGTGCTGAAAGTAAAAACTCTTCTAAAACTGTCTAGTCTAGCTTTGCACCTATTATTACGTGTAATTGTATGCCATCCAAAATGTAGAAAATTTTGGTGCACATTTGGGACACTTTTCACAGAGCTCCCTTTGCCAAGGCGACAAAATTTCATCATATCATTCATTAAGTCATTTTGTGTACGTCAAGAAGGTCATCATCACCCACAGACTGCGACTGGTGGAAAAACTGGGCATCGGAAAATTGCTCAGCAGCAACCGGACAAGTGGTTTGTGAGTGTGGGTAGGGTCCAGAAAACAGTTCCTCAGAGTATGCCGGTTCAAATTCGGTCTGTGCGATGGATATGTGCGTCACTAAGCGCTAAACACAACAGTCGCAAGTCTCACTACAAATTCCTCACAATATGGTAGTAGATGCATTGCAGCAAGGACAGCCACCAGCAGATCAACCAGAAATAAAATATATAGTAGATAGCATCTAAAACATCCAAATTGACTCTGACACTATAGGGGACGGCATGCAGAGGCAGCGGCAGCAGCGGCAGGCTAAGAGAGTGGCATGGCGACATACCCTAAATGGACTCAGGCTTCAAACCATGGGTGGCAGAGAGGAACCAAAGGAGGTGAGCAAGAAGCGCTCAAATAATATCGGTACATGATAAAGTTTGCCATATATTTTGTGATTCACAGCAGGGTGGCGACAAAGTTAACATAAGCCATGAAAACATCCAAAATTCTGCCTGACACAGCTCGTTTGATAAGGGGAACCATGTATGAGGCAGTGAACTAGTAGTAGATTAAGTGGCTGCAGTTAAACTATGTTAGTTGGATCTTGGCATGGAGCTGGCGCTCCGCTCCAGGCGAGCTTCGCCAATCCAGCCCCTGTCTCTAGGCTACTCCCCAAACAGCACTCTAAGAACCTTTTGTATAAGTCAAGTGTAGTAGCGTTCTATAAGTTTAGGATATGGCGGTGTGAGGGGAATGTAAACAGATGCCAAGAAGCGCTGAAATATATTTGGTATTGATACAGTTTGCCAGTATATTTTGGATTACACCATCAGGTGGCGACAAAGTTAACAATTTTGATGTGGATTGCCCTGTAATAGCTCTTGGGCGGTGTGCTTTAAATCGCCTAGGCTCACAGTTTGAGCAACCGCTCTGCTGTCGCTTAGCGACGGCACTGCTGCTGTGCCTAGGCTACCGACTGATGGCACCATGCCCACGGATGAATGTCGGAGGGGAGGAGTGGAGGAGGGGTGGGAGGAGGAGAGGTATAGTAGGCCTTTGAGACCTGGACCGAGGTAGGCCCGCAATCCTCGGCGTCGGCAGTATATGACCAGCCCCAGGGTCAGACTCGGTCCCAGCCTCCACCAGTTAAGTGTAGTAGGTTTCTATAAGTTGGGATATGGCGGGTGAGGGGAATGTAAACAGATGCGCAAGAAGCGCTTGAAATAATATCCGCAAATGGTAAAGTTTGCCAGTATATTTTGTGGATAACACAGCAGGGTGGCGCAAAAGTTAACAACTTTGGATGTGGAATCCATCAAAACAACCCAAATTTCTGCCTGACACACCTCGTTTGATAAGGGGACGATGTATGGGGCAGCTATATGGACGACTTTTGGAGGTAGCAATGGAGACAACGTGTGGAGGATGCTATGGAGACAATTTAATTGGAAGTGCCTGTATGTGGCAGTCAAAAAAGTTTTCAAACAGAGGAGCAGTAGTGTGGCCCCTCAGAAAAATGAAATAGATTGAGTGCTCTGTATGTGGCAGTCCAAAAAGTTTCAAACCAGAGGACAGGTAGGTGGCCCTCCAGAAAAATTGAATAGATTGATGCCTGTATGTGGCACTCCCAAAATTGTTTAAACAGAGGACGGGTAGGTGGCCCTCCAGAAAAATTAAATGCATAAAGTACTATAGCTAGAGCCAGTGGGCCCTGTCAAAAAATAGCCAGTTTCCTCTGCTTTAGTGTACAAAGAGGAGGAGAAGGGAAAATGAGGAAAAAGGAGGAGGAGTGATAAATTATTCAGGTTGAGCTTCCTTCACCTGGTGGATTGGAATTATGAGAAATCCAGGCTTTATTCATCTTAACAAGCGTCAGCCTGTCAGCGCTGTCAGTCGACAGGCGGGTACGCTTATCGGTGATGATGCCACCAGCTGCACTGAAAAACCGCTCGGACAACACGCTACGGCAGGGCAGGCAAGAACCTCCAGGTGTACAGCGCCAGTTCGTGCCACATGTCCAGCTTTGAAACCCAGTAGTTGTAGGAGTTGTGATTCATTTATGACGATGGTATGGTCAGCTACGTACTCCCTCACCATCTTTCTGTAAGATCAGCCCTACTCTGCTGAGACTGGAGACAGGTGAGCAGTGGTCTTGCTGGGGTGACATAAAGCTGGCAAAAGCCTTTGTAAAGCGTACCCTTGCCAGTGCTGACAAGCTGCCTGCTCGCCTACTCTCCCTCGCTACTTGTCCCGCAGAACTACGCACTCTGCCGCTAGCGCTGTCAGAAGGGAAATAGTGTTTCAGCTTGTGACCAGGCCTGCTGGTATTCATGCATTCTCACACTCCTTTCCTCTCCAGGGATGAGAGTGGAAGATTTTGCTTGTACCGTGGGTCCAGGAGAGTGAATACCCAGTAAATCGGTGCTGGAATAAATTCTTTGAACGCGAGGGTCACGGGATAGGCAGCCTAGCATGAAATCTGCCATATGCGCCAGAGTACCAACGCTAAGAATTCACTCCCCTCACTGGCCTGACTGTCCATTTCCTCCTTCCTCAACCCTCTCTTCTGCCCATACACGCTGACAGTGAAGGACTGAACAATGGTCCCTCTTGTGTCTCGCCACATCTCCTCCTCTTCCTCCTCATCCTCCTCCACCTCCACCTCCTCCGATATCGCTGAGAACAGACCTAAGGGTGCTTTGGCTGTCAACAAAGGATCTCTTCTTCCCCCTCGTCTCTTGTGACGAGCGCAAAGCTTCCGACTCATGCGATCAGAGAGTTTTTCAACAGGCCAAGCAGCGGATGGTGAGGCGGATGATGGCGGCCGCCACTGACCATCTGTGTTGACTCCTCGAAGTTACTCAGCACCTGACAGATATCAGACATCACACGTCCACTCCTCATTGTAGACTTGAGGAAGCTGACTGACCTGACTACCAGTTCTGGTGGAAGTTGACATCTGGCAGTCTACAATCGCTCTGCGCTGCTGGTAACTCTGGATAACATGGTTAATGTTGAATTCCACCTCGTGGGCACGTCGCACAACAGTCGGTGAGCGGGCAGTTGGGGCGGCGCTGCGCTGCCCTGAGAGTGGCAGCATCTTCTGTGCTGGACTTCCTGAAATGCGCACAGATGCGGCGCACCTTCGTGAGCAAATCAGACAGATTGGGGTATGTCTTGAGGAAACGCTGAACTATCAGATTTAACACATGGGCCAGGCATGGCACATGTGTCAGCTGCCAGTTGCGAGCGCGCCAACAGGTTACGGCCGTTGTCCACACACAACCATGCCTGGCTTCAGGTTCAGCGGTGCCAGCCAAGATCAGTCTGCGCCGTGATGCCCTGTAATAGTTCTTGGGCGGTGTGCCTTTTATGCCTAGGCTCAGCAGTTTGAGCACCCCTGCTGTCGCTTAGCGACGGCAACTGCTGCTGTGCCTAGAGCTAGCGACTGATGGCGCCATGCACACGGGGAGTTCGGAGGAGGAGGTGGAGGAGGGGTGGGAGGAGGAGGAGGCATAGTATGCCCGAAAGACCTGGAACGGGTAGGCCCCGCAATCCTCGGCGTCAGCAGTATATGACCAGCCGCAGGGTCAGACTCGGTTCCCCTGCCCACCAAGTTAACCCAATGTGCCGTCAGCGATATATAGTGGCCCTGCCCGGCAGCACTCGTCCACGTGTCGTGGTCAGGTGGACTCTTGTCAGAAACGGCGTTGGTCAGGGCACGGATGATGTTGTCTGACCACGTGCTGGGCAGGGCTGGGACGGCACATCGGGAAAAGTAGTGGCGACTGGGGAACCGAATAACGAGGGGCGCCCGCCGCCATGAGGTTGCGAAAGGCCTCGGTCTCTACTAGCCTATAGGCAGCATCTCCAGGCTAAGCAATCTGGAGATGTGGACATAAGGGCTTGGGCGTGCGGGTGGGTTGCACTATATTTCCGTTTCCCGCTCCATCGTCTGGGGTATGGAGAGCTGAACGCTGGTGGATGCTGTGGAGGATCGTGGAGGCAAAGATGGGGTTTTTGTGCCAGGGTCCTGCAGGGGGCTGACTATCAGTCTGACACAGGGGAAGGAGCAGTGGTGTTCTACGGCCGGAGGGTGAACGGGCTTGGTGCCACTAAGTGGGGTTTAGCATTCAATGCCTGCGCATACTGGTGGTAGTTAAGCTAGTAGTTGGTGGAACCCTGCTGATCCTGGTTTGGCAAATGTTGCCACCACAGTCCGTCAGTCATCCGGTGTTTCTTTAAAGAACCTTCAACTTCTGAAAATCTAGAGCCCAGCCACGGGAGCTTGACTACGGCAACATTTGGCGCTGATGCACCTGCTCTGGCCCTGCCTTTCCGTCTGGCCCCACCACTGCCTCTTCCAACCTGTTCTGGTCGAGGTACTCTCCTCCGTCTCAGAAGCACTGTGTTCACCGGCCTCTAACACACTTGGGTCTGTCACCTCATCATCATCTCCATCCTCAGTCTGCTCCCCCCTCGGACTTCCTGCCCTGACAACAACTTCACTACTGTCTGACACGTTCTCCTCATCGTCGACACCTCTTACACACTCTTCCCTACGCTCAGAAGGTCATATCACCCACAGACTGCGACTGGTGGAAAAACTGGGCAGTCGAAAATTGCTCAGCAGCAACCGGACAAGTGGTTTGTGACTGTGGGAAGGGTCCAGAAAACAGTTCCTCAGAGTATGCCG
Source organism: Engystomops pustulosus (assembly GCA_019512145.1). Taxonomy (NCBI): domain Eukaryota; kingdom Metazoa; phylum Chordata; class Amphibia; order Anura; family Leptodactylidae; genus Engystomops; species Engystomops pustulosus. The sequence goes on from CM033641.1 coordinate 278,308,645, forward strand.
GTTTCAAATGCCAAATTTTCCTGGGAGGGGGCAGACTGGGGGGGAGGAGGCTGAGTGTGCAGGAGCTGGAGGAGTGCCGATTTCGGTACATGGGTGGATGCGTGGAAGACTGACTGGTGGACAAATTGCTCGAAGCATTGTCGGCAATCCACGACATCACCTGTTCGCACTGTTTGGCCTCAACAGTGCTCTACCACGAGTCCAGTAACTTCAGACATGAACCTAGGGAGTGTAGCGCGCGGCGTTCCCTGCTCCCTCATCAGCAGTGGTGTTTCACCCCCGCCCAGGACCACGGCCTCTGACCCCTGCAGTAGTTGGACGCCCACGTCCCCGCCCCGTCCTCTTCCCCTACCCTCGGGTTAAACATTTTTGAAAATGAAGTTATAACTTTAATTTTTTTTACTTTTTTTTTGTGTTTTTTTGTGTTTTTTTTTTTTTTTGGTTTTTAGTTTTTAAAACAAACGATGCTATCTCTAATTGCTATGGCTATTTTCTAGCCAAGTATGAAGCCCACACTGCCTATGCCAGATGAGATGACGCTTGAGTTATGAAAAAATAAACGTAAATAAAAAGGAAATGCAGACTGTGCTATTGAAATCCAACCCTAATAAATTTTCCACTTCGGTCTTGCGATGGATATGTGCGTCACTAAGCGCTAAAACACAACAGTCGCAAGTCTCACTACAAATTCCTCACAATATGGTAGTAGATGCACTGCAGCAAGGACAGCCACCAGCAGATCAACCAGAAATAAAATATATATAACGCTATTGTAGGCGTAAGTAAGCCGTTTGGATTCTCCTATGGCTATTTTCTAGCCAAGTATAAAGCACACTGCTATGCCAGATGAGATGACGCTGAGTTATGAAAAATAAACGTAAAATAAAAAGGAAATGGCAGACTGTGCCTAATTGAAATCCAACCCCTAATAATTTTCCCACTTTCGGTCTTTGCGATGGATATGTGCGTCACTAAGCGCTAAACAACGGTCGCAAGTCTCACTACAAATTCCTCACAATTGGTAGTAGATGCACTACAGCAAGGAAAGCCACCCAGATCAACCAGAAATAAAATATATAACGCTATTGTAGGCGTAAGTAAGCCGTTTGGATTCTCCTAGGCTATTTTCTAGCCAAGTATGAAAGCACACTGCTATGCCAGATGAGATGACGCTGTTATTAAAAATAAACGTAAAATAAAAAGAAACTGGCAGACTGTGCCTAATTAAATCTAACCCCTAATAAATTTTCCCAATTCGGTCTTAGCGATGGATACATTGCTCACAAGCGCTAAACACAAAGGTCGCAAGTCTCACTACAAATTCCTCACAATTTGGTAGTAGTTATGCACTGCAGCAAGGACAGCCACCAGCAGATCAACCAGAAATAAAATATATAACGCTATTGTAGGCTTAAGTAAGCCGTTTGGATTCTCCTATGGCTATTTTCTAGCCATATGAAAGCACACTGCTATGCCAGATGATGATTGACCTGAGTTATGAAAAAATAACGAAATAAAAGTAAATGGCAGACGTGCCTAATTGAAATCAAACCCTAATAAATGTCCCACTTTGGTGTTTGAGGTGGATATGTGTGTCACTAAGAGCTAAACACAACGGTAGCAGTCCCCCTGCAAATTCCTCACAATATGGTACTAGCTGCCAATAAAAAAAAAAAAAAGTATAATGTTATTGTAGCCCTGAAGTAAGGGCTGTTGGGTTCTTGTAGAATCCACTCCTGCCATAACACTATTTAATTGAAAGCCTAACGCTTTCCCTGACCAGCAGCAGCTCTTCCCTAGCGGCATCAGACACAGAATGATCCGAGCAGCGCAGGCAGGGGCTAGTCTATTCCAGGGTCCCTGATCTGGCCAGCCAACCACTGCTATCGACGTGTAAGGGTACCACGTCATGCTGGGTGGAGTGCAGAGTCTCCTGGCTGTGATTGGCTCTGTTTCTGGCGCCAAAAGCCTAAAACGTCGGGTAGCGCCTTTTCTGGCGGGCGAAAGTAATTCGTCCGACAACGAGAAGTTCGAGTACGGCTAATAATCACAAAATTATGGGCAACAGCATGGCCATGACAGAGTGACAGAATGAAGGTAGATAGCATCTAAAACATCCAATAATTGACTCTGACACTATAGGGGACGGCATGCAGAGGCAGCGGCAGCAGCGGCAGGCTAGAGAGTGGCATGGCGACATACTCTAAATGGACTCAGGCTTCAAACCAATGGGTGGCAGAGAGGAACCAAAGGAGGTGAGCAAGAAGCGCTCAAATAATATCGGTACATGATAAAAGTTTGCCAGTATATTTTGTGGATTACACAGCAGGGTGGCGACAAAGTTAACATGGAAGCCATGAAAACAATGCAAAATTCTGCCTGACACAGCTCGTTTGATAAGGGGACCATGTATGGTACTCATTCTTTTTGGGTTGTTTTCTGATCACTTTAATTTTGTTATTTCTTTCCCTCTAGAGGTCGCATGAAGCAGTTTTTTACCAACCCACAAGAAAGTAGTAAAGACATCAAGTATGGCACATCAGGGTGAGCGATGGTAAGAAGTCTAGCTGTGTTGGTCAACACAGTGTAGAGAGCATGGAGGAGATTCAGGAGACAGGCCGGTAACAAGAAGATGGGAGGGTCTATAGGAAGGCACAAACCCAGAGAAGACTTGAAAACTCCTTCCTTTCTATAAAAAGAAGAAACAAGAGGAGCAGGCCAGACCTTGCAAAAATGAACTCAATTAGGACAGAGAATCCATGTGTAGCTCCACAAAGAGGATTCCGTAGGTGTATAAGGACTCACATCCCAAGTCAAGTGTGGAGTATGGGACCAGCAGGACTGGTGAACTTTACAGCATTTCATTTTTATTAAAACTTTTGAGAGAGATTTTGTATGGTGCTTGGGCTATTGCGACTTTTTTTGACACCTAAAGACTAACTGTCTCCGTTAAAAGTTGCACTGTCAAGTTTCTGCACAGGTGTTTCCCTGAGTTATCCGTGATATGCTGACAGGCGTAGAAATGAGTAGAACTGATGCAAATGTTGGAGACTTTTGCAAAACTTTGTTTTAAAAAAGTCGCAAATTTCACTAAGAGGCCGTGTACGGAAATTTATCAATAAGAAAAAACTGCTAAGACAACATCTGACCACTATGACACGTAAAAAAGCAAAAAACACATCCGATGGACAAAGCCGAGACGTATAGAAAGTAGCCCCGTTGAGTCGGAACTTATGGTGTGGAAAATTTGCTTTATACAGACTAATAAGAACTTAACATAAGAATTGTGACTTGGGGTGGTAATTTTTTGGCTGTGGCATATTCATAGCTGGTGGACAAAAACTGAGGAAGAATATTTTTTTTTTTTATGTGGCATGAAAACACTTACTTAAAAGGAGTCCATATCAGAACCCGTCATGAGAAAAACAAAATACTCAAAAAAGCACAGAATTGAATTAACATTACTAAAGTCAAAGAAAATGTCAGTCAGATGCATTACAGGCACATTTATTTGACATATTTGAAATGATTTCTTATTCAAAATCATTGTTCTTATCAGATATTATTGAGGACATGCTTGCCACCTTCAGGACCAAGGAGTGGTTGTATGCAGATAACACACTATCGTAACATGAACAAATTGCATCAGTCAGGTGATGGGTTATACGCTGATGGGTGAACTTATGGCCTAATTTAAAATTGCGCCACTCATCACGCGTTCATATAATACACAGGGATTTAGCATAATGTGGATACCATACACCACATAGGAAGACTTGATAAGAATGAACATGGCCAAGTATCCATATTCAATCGGAAATGACTTCAATGTTGTCCCTATCCATATTCACGACTGCTCTGTGAAATAATGTTTTAAATGTGGTGGGTATAGATTATAATATATATATTATATATATATAAATATATATCAATACATAACATTTTTTTTTTCAATATTACATACAGTATATACTCGAGTATAACCTGAGTTTTCAGCTTTACTCGCGTCTATGAAATTAAAACCCTCTGTAATCCGATCTCTTTTCGGCACACTCAAAGTCCTCATTCTATCTTCTAAAAGATTGGATCCATGCTTCTGGCGTCCCTGCTATTGTCTTACACACATCCATGACGTAAGCGCTTGCAACATTAGTGTGTGTGCTGGATTCGCACAGTCTAAGAGGTGCAGCAAGCATCTGACGTCATGGTATATACGGCGGCAGTGTGGGGTCCAGTGGGGGGACCCAAAGACTCGATGGAGCTTCAGGGAAGACAGAAGAAAAAGATGGGGGTGGTTGTTGTCAGAAAGGTGAGTATACGTTTTTTTTTTATACTAGGCTGGGCATTAGGGGTGCTGGCCTTAAATACCAGGGAGAGAGGAGCTTGGAATACCAGAGGGCAGGCAATGGCTATATACTCAGGGGGCAAGGCAATGGCTTATGTACTGTTGGGGCAGGCATGGCTATATACTAAGGGGGTGTAAGCATCTGGCTAGAAACTAATGGGAGAAGGATGGGATAGTAGATTAAGGGGGACTGCTGGAATACACTTACGGGTCCAGGAAAGACGGGGGGCTATATAATGAGGGGGCAGGGGGAATGCTGGCTATATACTAGGGCGGACAGGGGGGATGAATAAATATAGTACGGGGACATGGTTTGAACGCTGAGACTTAATATAATAGGGGGCAGGGAATGGTACTGGGGGGCATGCTAACTATTACTGGGGGGCATGCTGGCCAGGCTATATAACTGGCGGTAGGCTGTGACCATGGCATTTCCACTGTAGGCTTCCTACGCGAAGGCAATAGGGTTTTCCATTTTTTGGGTTTTAAAATGCTGCGGTACCTTGCTTGGTTGTTTTTCATGACTATACGGACTGCACTAGTGTATTATACCTAAAAGGAAAGCTTTAGTCGCTTGATAATTACTTGCAAAGAAACAGAAAGCTTGGGGGGAATAAATACTCTGCACTCAATTTCCCGATTTCTACTATGGGTTGTGGTTTAGCGGAATGGGGGCTTGATTTTTAAAAAAGAAGAGTGTGATATTGTGGGGAATAACAAAAGTATTCCCATGGCTTAACCCATAAGAGCACAGGCTTTAATTTTTATGAAACATACAACCAAAATACAATAACAATGGAATTCCGTTTATTGTCAATTACTGTAACTCCATATAATCGCCTTCAATCACAAACTCTCTAGCAGCCAGGCTTGTCTTCCAGACCACATGAATATATAGATGCTTCAAGTTGTGACAGGTCTCTGCACTGGTTGCCTATCTCCTTCGGAATAAAGTTTTAAAATTAATCCCCTCATCAGACATAGCTTGTGCTTATAATTGCTGCACCGCCCTACTTCTCCTCTTCATCTCAGTCTATTGTCACTTGTGCTTGCTCTTCGATTAGCCAGTGATTGAGATTAATCTCTCCATTAATTCTTTCAAAGCTGGCACCATTTATCTCGGAAACCACCAAAGTTTCAGACATGCTCCTAAAACCGTCCTCTGGGAAAATTCCCGTAACTGCACAAAATTTTTCAATTTCTCTGTCTAACCCACCCTATGCCTCCTCCCGTCTGTTATTGTTCAAACACCCAGATAGTTACCAGGCTCCAGGCTTCCGCAGTCACTACACCTTGGACCTTGAAATATAAGGAGGGCTGCTGATGCTGGTTAAAACAGAGCATTTATTTATTAATTATTTATTATATAATTTTATAAAGATGGCTGGCATATTTATACAAGCCGTTGTTATACCTCTGTTGTCACCTTTCATTCTAATAGGACTTTCAGCTCTTGTGTCACCCTCTTTGATCCTCTAGACGGTAGCTATTCTGAGCAGGGTCCCTCATCCTCCTTATTGTCCATATGACTGTTTGTTTTGAATTATGTTAAAGGATCAAGAATGCCTAAACTATATTAAATCATAATCATATCAGAATTCTGGTGCAACTGCATTTGTTTTATTTTAACACATTAATGTATTTTTGTACAGCTTACCAGTTAACAGGACAAGGAAATTAAATGTGCCACTAGAAAAAAATTTGTCCAAGTTAAAAAAGCTTCATATTGATTTGTAAATGAAAAAAATAAAAATTTACAGGGTGTGCAAAGAAGAATTGAAAAACACAAGCGCAATACAAAGCAACTAGGTCTTCTTAAAGGGGTTAATAAGACGCTTGAGTAGGGTTATTGGGTGTTACCTACATTATGGCAGGTCAGTCATATTAATCTATATTTGTTGGGACTCAACGCCTTACCTCATGACCTTACTGGCAACTTCCCAGATCCCCCACCACACACACCAACATTGTGATGGCATAGCCAAAAAGTCACAGATGATATTTCATTAATGCCTCATGTAATTACATACTAAATAAATAGAAATCATAATTCCTTTATTCATATAGCACACACAGATTACACAGCGGCTGCACAGAGCTTGTCAGATCAGCCACTGTCCTAATGGGGTTTACAATCTATAAACCGACCAGTATGAGTGTGGGAGGAAACCGGATGACCCGGAGGAAACCCACGGAAAAACACGGAGCGGAAAATACAAACTTTTCAAACGTTGTTATAAGTTACATAAAAATGCAAGTCAGTAGAAATTCGAGCCAGTAGGGAGTTGAGTTCCTACTCACAAGAATCGAGAGTAAGTACATATCGAGATATGAGATATGGGGAAGAGTGCGTACTTTACTGAGAAGGATGCTATAAGGTTACTTGGGCTGTAGAGAGTTACTCCCGACTCCAAACCTTTAAGGACAAACTCCTTGTTCCTAATTCCATGCACTGCTCCTTCTAAGGCGGCCTAATTCCTCAATATCGATCTTACAGTTAAGATCAGAAAACAGGAGTTAGGATTCTCAAGGGTTAGCTACAGAAGTTTAGCTGCTGTTTTAAAGGGCTGGTGGCAAATCATTCTTCCTGGGGAGTTTTGCCTGAGATTTGTAGCCTGGAGATTTGGTATATTTGTATTACAGAACATGGATCATGTTCCAGGATCAGGTTGGTTATTCTGAGCGCCAATGCTTATTTTCTTGAATCATAACATTCAATCTGGGTTATTGCCAATCATGTGCAAGTGGTACAAAGTAGCAGACCATTTGGAGCAGTTAATTCATACTGTAGCCCCCATTTTTGTTGTGGATAGCTATAATGTACTAAACTAAAAAACCATAAAGTCATATTTTAGTTGTGAAGTTTGTAGTGTATTACCACTGCCTATGCAACACCCCGCCGATTGCAAGGCAGAGCTGTGTTTGCGAATACGTCCCACCAGTAGCTTGCAGCGTTGTCGTGTTGATCGGGCCCACAGCAGGTCACTACATAACACTAGATAACACAGATTAGATGCAGAGTGGTAGATCCTGCCTGCAAGGCAGGGAGTTAAGTGCTTATGTGATGTACATGGTCATCAATCACAGTATTACTAATGTACTGTAAGCTGGGATGTAATTGGAGGAGTAACCACACATGGACCAAGATTAGAAAAAGTGAACGGTTGGAGATTCAACGGTTCAGTAATCAGTCAGAGAAGTGAGTACCACGCCAGTGAGGTTAGACAGAGAGAGGAAAGGGGTCTCATCCGACTCCTAGGGTGATACCTGAACACTCAAGGAACAAGCTGACGCTTCCTATTAGGACACAGTGACCTCCCAGCTGCCCTCGGGATCCAGGCTGGTTGATCGACCTCTGTGGCTCCGTATGAGTCCCTGCTACTACAACTACATCATCACAGGCCACCCTGTCCATCACACAGAGACCCCTAATCCATACACAAAAGGTTGCCCCAGGGAGATCGCGTATAGCAGCCTCTCCCCATCTTCATTTCTTGCCCAACACACACCCTGATGGAGACCTGCGGGCTTAGGACAGCCCTCCGGTTCCACCATACCAATGCCACCGTGACACTAGCGTCCTAGGCTGCCACCGCCGCCCTCAGGTACGCGGGCCCCGGCGACTTCAGGCCCCAAGTAATGGTTAGGCCCGGTGGGGGAGGTTTGCACATACTTAAAGGAAGATCTTTTTCATTTTTTATATATAAAGTTGGCATTGGGCCTAGTAGATGCATGTATCAACATTCAAGGAGTGATACCTGATGTACAGTATGTTAGATTATACATTTTGACATCATCTTGAAGTACCCTTACTACTTTTTAAGGAAAATTCAAATGTGATGTGATACCAAGCATAGCTATCAAAAGAGTCCTGAAATACTCGTACAGTAAGTACAGACATGAGGTGAACTTATATTCCTAGAGGGGGTTAAGACTGTCTAAGTTTATGTTTCATCCATAACTGTGGTGGTGGAGTTTGCCAGTTGCTCTCTGGAATAAAATGTAATATATGTGTCCAAACACTCCAATAAACAAAAAGTTAAAAAGATACACAAATTTTGTGTGTGTAAAATCAACAAACAGGTACTAAGGTTCTTCGTGCACTCCAGATCACTCATACTGATATGAAGAGTGATCGCAGGGATAAAGGTATTCCCCGCTACAGGGTCACGACCCGGTTCGCACAGGTCTCCGCAAACATAGGAGATTCCATTATTCTTCCACTTCCCCTGAGATCTTCAAGGTCTTTGCATCATTTAGGGGACTGATCTGACTTTTCCCGGCTCTCTATAATTCCTTTATAATGCTTAGGTCAAGCTCTCTTTTTTTTTGATATGAAAATATCAACCTTTGTTATATCAACAATGAAATAGCTAAGACATAAAATTATGTAAAAGAGTGCTGAGGGGAAAAAATTTCAATTAGAATCAAGCTAATTGGTCATGACAAAGACTGTCAGGCACATGACAAGTCACTCTATTATGCAGTCATTTGGGGCTTTTTTTAAATGAGTTTGTTAATGTACTGTGAGTCGAAGTGTAACACTTGGATTGGACAAGGTTTCTGCAATTAATTTCTGCAGTCAGTTGGAGGACCGCAAAATTTATTTCCCCCTCCTCAGGGAAGTGGTAGTGGAGGGTGTGTGACGGTGGTGAAAGGCATTTAGGACTAGAGACAGCTTAAACACTAGCTCTATAAAGGCAGAAACAAGGGAGGCCACTGCCCTCCTAATCATTCAAACTGACAATGTTTTGCAGCTTAAACTGTTTTAATTAATTTATGTGACATTTCCTTATTAGTTTCATTACACCAAATCAATCCCTACTGCTGTATGGCACCATTCATCATTTGAAAAGATTTGATAATGAGTGCTGATTTTTCTACTTAATTATACAATTAAAGGGTCAAGCGCGATTGAGTGCTGGCATTATCCTGCGCAGAAGGTTTGTGGCTGGAAACTGTGACTGGCCATTAATCATTAACCACCCCAATGCTTATGGGATATCTGAGAGTAGAATGATATGGGTTTAATGCCAGAGAGAGCATAAGTGTTTTTGACCCAGGGGCAACCCAAAAATAAATGACCTGAAGTCATATTGTCTATGAAATTCCGTATTTTTCGTGTTTATTTATTTCTTTTACGTTGATCTGTATAATTTCGAGGAATTGTTTCTTGGAAGTAGATATTTCACTGAAGGCTATTTACACATTAGTGGAGAATTATCATAAGCGGGTTATAGCAGAGCATGTGTATAGACAAGTGGTCAAAATCATATGGTTTGTCTATTTTTTTTTGTATTTGGTTGCAATAAGCTTTGCCAATGCTTTCAACACAATTATTTTAGAAAAAATTAGCAAAATTGCTAATGAGTAGTAAGTCACTTATTCTTCACCCCAGAGCATCCAGCACTTAAGCACTCTACCATCTCCGAGCTATAGTAAGTTACATCGCTCATCCGATGGGATGATCCCCTCTTGTGCTTTTTTCGGAAAAAAAAAAAACTCAAAGCTGATACTTGGCCGTTTGATCTGACTATTAATCAACTTTAGGTCCGGGTACAGATGGTCAGCATCCAGGGGACTGTCCACCCGGGACGTTTTTGCAGCATTTCCAGCTGCTAAGCAAGGAAATCCAAGATCATTTCAAGCTAGAAGCTAAGGGCAGTTCACACCGTTGAGGTAGTCCATAATCAAACAGACAAAGGAATGCTCTTTTTTTACGGACCCCCAAATATATTGAGAAATGGGATCTCATTCACACTACTGAATAAGAGTGCAGGGTCAGGCATGAGTCCTGACATTTATTCATGCTATTGGGACATGGAAATTGCCGACACATTGCTCTCACGCTACCATCTAGCTATGGTGCCACCCGTCGCCTAGCACGTGTTTGGCACACTGATGCTCCATATTATGGGATGGAGAAGCAGTTCATGTTCGAACTGCCACTTTGACTTAATGGTCCTTAGGGAGTTGCAAGCACAACTTTAGACACCTGTGTATGAATAGGGTTGCCAGCCCGTGCTATGATATTAGAAACAGAAATCCTTCACATGGAACAAGTTCAATGCTCATGTGAGTATTTATTCGTTCCAAAGTTTAAATCCGCTAAACATATGATGTTTGTCTTCAGATTGATGATAGTCGGAAAAGGAGGCATCAGTGGGGAAAATTTCAAATTATGTGAGGATCATCAGAAGGTAGGGGGGCTGCGGATGACAGTGAAAAGGCTAGGGCAGAAGACGCATTTTTGGAACGCAATAAATACCCATAGTCCGTCTGTGCTGGTTGCTATCCATTCAGTGGGGGCACAAATCAAATTTTGGCTTGGGGTTCTTTCTTTATCTCTGAATTTTTTAGGACACGTGCAAGTGTGGGGTTTTTGTTCTGCACCTTTGAAGAGTGTTACCTTCAAAGGTTACGCCATTGTCAAGTTTCCATCACTATGGGCAAGTCACACAGTTAGTTCACAATCCATACACACCTACCCTGCAAGATGAGCTGCCTTGAGACTTTTTGGAGATCATTTTTAGGACTTTTGTTTTCACTCAAGACCCTCAAAAAGCTCTGCGTCATTAATAAGGAAACAGGGGTACAAAAATCAGACCTAAAGAAACAGGTGCCCTGAAGAAAATATGGACTGCAACGCTACTGTAAATTGCTAAACTGGCTGTGGAACTTCTCATTGATCGGCTTGGGCGGTAGTTATTCACACATGCAAAACAGAAGGCCCGCAGGCCAAATAAGGACGCTACACATTTGAAAAACCGGGAGCATTGCTGGCTAATACTGTAGTGATACTGCCCCTGCAGAAACATAAAAGGAGTTTATTAAGGATAATTACCTCTATGATATCGTTATAATAAGATGTTCCTGTATTACTGTCCTGGATGTTGACTTCGGCATCGACTTGTTGGTAAGCAAGACATTCCTCCTCATCAGAAATTTAGCCTCATGAAGTCATTTGTAAAAAAAAATTAAAAAAAAAACTATGATTTTCACACCTACTTGCTGACAGAATTGAACCCATACCCCAAGGGACAAAACAACACGACGTTATCCTTTCAAGGACACTGGATGCTGGTGTGAAAATGTTAGAAAAGGTCCAAGGGACAACGGAAAAAATGGTTGTTGAAAAAAATGTGAATGTTACTCTACCAAGCAATGTAATGCGGGGAAGTGGCCTGAATGAGGAACAATGATCTGTACTGAGAACAATCTGAAAATACAAATTTATTTTAGTAAATATTTGAGGAGTGGACCGATATTCGGGGGCAGTTTTTGAACATGTGTTCCCGCCAGTGCCAGGGAGGCATAGCAAACCCTCCCAAAATGTTTACTGCTTTCAGTATATCGTGCTGAACAAGATGGCACCCATGCTATACAGTACAACATATCCACAATATACTGTACACTCAAGTGTTGGGTTTTTCATTAAGTAAAAGAAGTAGTTGGCAAAGAAGTCTCCTCCCATTTTACAGCCGACAACACTACCTACAATAGCTACATGTTTGTGTAGATGCCATGTATGTATTTGCTCAAGATTTTTCCTATGGGTCCTAATTCCTTTTAGAAATGTTTATAATATTGTCTTGTTTTGTTGTCTTAAGAAGGAAGGTACACACTTAATAAAGATGTGATTAATATATTTAAAAGACAATGCAAGGGGTAGCCCCAACGTCCTAAAAGACATGGAAATAAGAAAAGTGTTAATTAAAGGACAGTCTACCACCAGGATGAAGGATTGCTAAACCAAGCACCCTGCATAATGAGTGCGTCTCCCCTCTGGCAGTATCTGCTCTTCTTTTAGCTTTAAGCCCTGTTTTTTGTTTTAAAAAAAAGGCCTGACAGACACACACCGTATTCAGTGTGCTTGGTTTGAAATCATTATTCTGGTGTAAGAATATTAGTCTAATTTGTCCCAATGGAAGATATAGAGCTCCACTACAATGCAGACTTTCTCATATTGTGAATTGCATCTATAATGAACATCATTTAAATGAGTAATCACATGATTACAAACTCTTGAACATTTCAAACATTAGCATATGATTGTATACATCCATTTAGATAGATATAACAAACGCCTGAAGCACATTGAAAGTGAATGGAAAAAAACTGTAAATTTTATCAAAACTGAAAACCAATATAATATAACACCAGGAAATAAAAAAAATTGCAAATTTACTTATCCATAAAAAATAATCTTAGCTCACTGCCAACACCCCGAGAAAGCACAGTCCAATCTTATATATTATATAAAATAGAAGCTGAGTGGATATGTGTGTGCATGTATGTATGCACACGACCAAGTTTGACAAAAATCAGCTAATTACCCACCTTATATAGGAGCCATTGTTGTTGCTGCGTGGCAGGGGAAACTGATGAACGTGATTGGTTGCTGCTTGACCACAGGTCATGAGGATACAGACACTATGTGTGAGGTTTAAGCTGGTTAGAGCCAGAGATAGGATGATATGATCAGAAGTGCTATGAGGGGTTAAAACAGTTCCAGGTTGGCCATGGAACAACAGAGATCAGCTGTGTAATTTATAAACAGCTTGTGCAAAATATGAAACTGAGCACTGATTGTTGCCATGGCCAAACTGGAGCAGCTTTGCTTCCCAAAAAATTATGATACTCTCTCCGTAGACAAATATGTTCAACTTGGATAATGAGAGGCGTGCATGAGACGTGACAGTCACTGGAATTATGAGAGTGCCAGAGACTGACAGTCCTAAATGAGAGTGCCCCACGATAACTGAAACGCACTGAAGAGAGTGCCTGAGCTGACAGTCAGTGGAACGCGAGTGTCAAGACCGTAATCACTGGAATGGAGTTCCCGAGAAGGAGAACGCAGTCACTGGAAGAGAGTGGCCCGCAGATCGACCAGTACGAATGAGAGTGCCCCGGGAAGATCAACAGTCAATGGAATGGAGTGCCAGAGACCGGACAGTCGATCAAAGAGCAGCCAGAGACAACAGTGTCCGTGACAGAGACTTGCTAGAGACGGGAATTGTCAGTGACACGCACGACCGCTAGAGCCCGACCAGTGTTCAGTAACCAGAGACACAGCAGAAGGCAGACAGTTTGTCAGTGAAGTCTGAGACAGTCTGTTAAGATAACGCTATTAAAAATTTTTTGTTAACCCATTCATAGCTAAGAGCAGTTTGTTATACAGCTAGGTATTATATTAGCAACGTCTAATTCGAAAGAGATAAGAAAAGGAGAAAATTAGAAAAGTGGAATATAAGGATAAAATCAGGACTAACCTCAACACAATATTTAATCAGTACAACTATTACTGCTTCTTGATTTTGTATTATGTATTTTTACTGTCCGTCTTAAAAGTGATTGTATAACACACAGATTTACCATTTTATTATTAACAAACACATGACTTGTTAAAACTATCATATAGCAAAAGTACTATAATTATACTGTACGTATTCATTGCATAAAAAATAAAGGGTTTTTATTCCTCTGGCACCTAATATTGCATCTCCCAGTGATGAACGGGACTGGATCTGTAAAATCATATCGAGATAGGACTTTCACATAACAGCCACAAATAAGGATAATCAGGCCACAAATATATCCATTTTCTCACTCAATACTCCATATGATTTCACGGTCATTATATATCAAAAACTAAAAGCAGGAAATGAACATCCCAGCCCATATTTATATGTAGAGGCACGCTATATATGGGATAACACAAAGAACATAATGGTAATGAGTTACATGGTATCATATAATGTTCTTTATAAATCCACAGCAGTTGCCTGGAGGTTTTCAGCTCACAAATACTCATTAAATCTGTGCTAGCACCTTAGCTCTTAGCATAATTCATGAATGCTATAGCCAGAATAGCTTTTAATTTGAGAGACTAGCCTGACCTGGTACGTTTAGATTCCGAATTGCACATGCACTCGCTGACGATTATTAATAACAAAGCTTTTGCTTCTGTACCCTGACAAGATGCTACTAAAATGTATGTTATTAGTTTGCAACAAACATTCACTCATTCAATCCAATTCAAATTACCCTTTTGAGTGAGATAAACTGGATATAGGGTCTCTGAATTAAAAATATCTATTGAAATCTGCAGCATAAAGTGGGGAATTACTAGCACGTGTGAAAACAGTATTCACCCCCTTTTAGAGTCTCATGTGATTCATATGATCTGCTTAACAACAATGATAGAGACACAGCATAGAAGTCAAATAAGACTTGTGACCGTTATTAGTTATGTATTGAAAAAGACCCTGTGTCAACGTAAAAAGCACGCAGAATATAAAGAAGAACGGAAAAAAAAACTTCAAAAACTATGGAGGGGAAATAGGTTTGTAGAAGAAAAGAAATCAAGGAAATCACACTAACCAGATAAACCCAGGGACTCTTATCACAAAAGACCCCAGCCACCGTTATAACTGTGGGTCATCTTCTATTTTTTGTTACCATGGGCCTACCGTCTCATAAAATAAAATGTTCAATTATGGTCTGAGCCAGAAGGGCCCTGTGGGGGGATGTTACCACGCATCGCTTCCATGTTGGCCTCAAGTTTGTCACACCTGGCTGTGGCACTTCCCGCTCCCACTATTGGCTTGCCATGAGATACAACCCGGAAAGCTGGTAGTGGGAGTGGTGAGGAGAACAGGGGGGAGGGTTTAAGACAATCTTACAACCCAATGTTTGTGGGATTCATTTATTCAAGCATTATGGGTGTTCTGTATCAGATAGAAATTGTGGTCCCTTTAATGTAACAACGCTTCAATGTCTAAACCATAACCAGAGGCGTAAACAGAAGCTACTGGGCTCCGAGTGCTAAGTCAGGTTTGGTCCACCACCAAACGTTCAATTAGGAGCGAATAGACCGAGTTACTGAGTGGTTATCTATGGGGCATATTTATAAGAACAGTGCTTATGTACAGTACAGAGGGCACGGCCAGACTTCATGAATTGTGCCGTCACGTTCTGTACGACATCTGGAGTCCCCTGCCACTGCTCCCAACAGAGTGCAACACTATTTTTGGTTGCATCCTTTAGCACTAGGGCGTGCTTACAACATCTTCGGAACTTGGCGTTAAATTGGTCGGTCCGATGACGGAATACGCCCATCAGCTCCATTCATTTGTGTCACTGAGGACTAGTGCAGCTGCGCACAAAAAGGGTTGCTGAGCACTAGAAAACTAGTAAAGTCGGACAGAAAACTGAAAAACGACAGACATCTGAACAACACTTCTATAGCATGATGCTGCCACCACCATTGTTTCATGTTTAGATTGTATTTGTCCTTTACTAATACGTCAATCAGTTTAATTAAACCACAGTGGACTCCACTGAAGGAGTTGAATCATCTAAAGGAGGGACAGAAGGGAAATGGACGAAAGCATGTGAGGTTTAAACTTGTAAAAAAAAACAAACAAAAAACAATGATCAGGATAATTTGCGGACAGTCATGATACTGCTGCAGACCAATTATGAGTGTGTATTGTGTCTATGCACCTCATAATAGTAACAAATTTGTTATTCCCGAACATTTTGGTGGATGGGGAAAGGAAGCTAGTCTGTAGGGAGAGGATATGAAATTTGGTAGTGAGTATTTTGAGCAGAGGTCCCCAAACCGCGGTAAGCGGACAGGACCGGGCGTTGGCGGTCTTCTATCAGCCGGTCCGCGCAAGGGCGGCGCCTATGCTGTACGAGGGGGCGGCACCGTGCTCCGGCCAGCCGGGCCCAGCATCCGATTCCCACCCGCCATCCGGCTCGCACTCCAGCAGACAAGAGGCTCCCTGCGCCAGCCGGCATGAGCTGCGCCCTGCCCCTTATGCCGGCCGGAAACGGGAAAAGCGCAAGTTCCCGCCGGCCGCCCGAAACGACTCACGTTTGCAGTCCTCCGGCCACCCTCTTCTACCGCCGCGCCTGGTCCTGGCTGCGAAACCAAGCTGCCCGTCCCCCGCCCCAGGCACCGAGCTTACAGGCACGCGCGCGCCATGTAACCGGCTGAGGACAATGACATGCGACCGCTGCAGACCGGACACGGACGAGCTCTAAGTGCCTGGCTGGAATGCAGCCGATGCTTCCGCCCGCCGAACCACCCTGGCACCATGCTGCGGCATCTCCATGTGACAGCATTGGGTGCCCCGGCTCCTTCCACTTACCCGTCCATACATGTCAGGACCATAAAAAAACGGTTCAGTAAAACTTTATCTGCAGCATGTATATATTATGTGTTCGTACGGTATGTATATGGTGTGGTGTATATTTTGTATGTGTTTGTGTGTATAAGGGCATATGCGTAGACTGTTTATGTATATTCTGTCTAGGTGGGTGTGTGTGTGTGTATTAATAGATGTATATATATATAATATATATATATCATTATATTATATATGCAGTCTGTATGTTACAGGATGTGTGTGTATGTATTGCAGCTGTGTGCAGATGCTTGTGTATATACGTTAGTACATGTGGGTATATATGCTGTATATATATGTAGTATTTGCGATATTTATCAGAGTTCTATTTGGTATACATGCAATACGCGGGAGATGCAAGTTGCGATAAACATGGCGATCACGCTGTATGATTTCTACTTACATGTCAATAGCTTTATTGCATTTTATACTAATGGCGATCACGCTGTATGATTTTATACTACATGGCGATATAGCTGTATGCATTTTAGACTACCATGGCGAGACGCTGTATGCATTTTATACTACATGGCGATCCGCTGTAGCATTTTATAACTACATGGCGATCGTGTATGCATTTTTAAACATGGGCGATATGCTGTATGCAATTTTAACTACATGGCAGATGCTGTATGCATTTTATATAACATGGCGATACGCGTATGCATTTTATACTCATGGCGGATACGCTCGTATGCATTGGCATTGCTTTATTTTTTACCACCAAAAAAAAAACCAATATGATGGCTCTGGTCCGGGACACTCTCTGATATTTAGATTATAAGTTCAACCCCCCATTAACCCCACCCAACCTATGACCAAACGAGCACCCGCCCCACCCCCACCGGGTGTGCCCATGGAAAACTGGTCAGATTTAAAGCCGGGTCCCTGGTGCAAAAAAGGTTGGGGACCTCGGCT
Source organism: Engystomops pustulosus (assembly GCA_019512145.1). Lineage (NCBI taxonomy): Eukaryota > Metazoa > Chordata > Amphibia > Anura > Leptodactylidae > Engystomops > Engystomops pustulosus. Next base: position 278,326,105 of record CM033641.1, read on the forward strand.
TTAGAGGATAGGGGGGTTTTGGTCACAAGATCGCAAGCTAGGGTACTTTGAAACATCCATAGAGATGCAGGATATGTGGCACCCAGCTGACGGACCTTTTTCACTATTTAGGTTTACTGCACACATGGTGGCGTATTCATTATTTCCTGGGTCACGCGAGGTCGATGGGCTGTTTCCAAGAGGGGTTTTAGCGATAGGACGAATTTGGGAAGTAGGGCGTGTTTTTGTTGGGGAACTGATCATATATGCATTTTTCCCACCTTTTGTTCACAGGTGAAAATTTCCATCATTGCTAAAGGGGTGGGGGTCAGAGAATATTTGCGGGAGATCACAAAGTATAATAGGTAGGTAATTTATCACTTGTTTTATAATTATTATCAAAATTCATTACTTTTATACTACCAGGCCTGAACACTGGAGATGCCTGCATGGTTTAGCGTGATGTCCCAGTGATAGACTAAAGATGACCAATGTGGAGAAACCAATACAAAAGAAGACCTTTTTTTTTTAAATTTTAAATTGTAAATTGTAATACATACAAAAACGAAAGAGAAATCAAAGATAACAAAAACATTAATACTACATAGTTGATTACTTTCATGTATAATCCATTGCCTTTCCTCTCCCAATCACTTTACTGCTTTCTCTTCGACCCCATATAGATATTGCGTTTCTATTTTCTTCAAATTTCATAAATTTCTCCAGAGTGGTGTAGGTTGTTTATCTAGTCACTGAATCAGAACTGCTAACTTTTCTATGAGTTTCAATCCATGGCAGAGATGGCCAGATATGATGGAATATACCCCCCATCCATGGATCTTTTTATTTGTTATTCTGTTCAAATTTTATTACCTAGATCTGCCTAAAAGCTTTAATTTGGGGACAGGTCCCTATGCTGATAATATTTGCCTTTATAAAACCACTGAGGACATAGGTTTGGTTTATTTCTGAGATCTCTCAGTATTAAAGACCTTATGAATGATTCCTATATGGATTCCCTCCATATGGATGGTGTTCTCACCATATTCAAACCCCAATATCATATTTCCCTGGGTCCATATTCACAGATAGATCTCATTTTAGTGCAGTCCCAAGTATGATTTGTTATTCTTCAGATCTCATAATTTCAGGAATACAATTGGGATGCTGACATGATGGTGGGAAGGTTAGAAGTCAAATAACTTGGGCGCTACTTTGCATCTATGGGTAGTTCGTTGAATTGGTTTCATATAGAAAGTTTTTATTCTTTTTGTATAAAGATAAATGAATGTATTTTTCAATGGTGTCTTAAAGACCTGATGAATTAATTTGAATTATTAATTCCAAAGATAGTATCTGTTGGTAATTTTCTTCAAATCTTCAATATTTCTTCTTTTAAATATTTTAGTGAAACTTTCTGTTTATCTCGAGAAATTGTTCGAAAAGTCCTCCCACTAGTATCGTTCCAAATATTTGATTTTTAATCTTTACCCTCACTGATTTTCTTGTGAATTGTTCATCTAATATTATCTAAGTTAAAGTCCTGTCTTCTCCTTTCTACTGTATAGAATTCTGCTGTATAGATCTGAGAGTATATCTATATTTGTGGAATAATGAGTTCGGGTTGATAAGAGGCCAAAGAACACTGAATTGCAAGACACTACAACTTACATCTATATCATGAATTGGATAAAGTCCTAGAACTTTCTTGTTTCTTTTTTTCTTAAAAAAGGGAATCAATTAAAAGTTAAGTTTAGGCGTTCTGATCATCATACAGTAGGATTGAGTATATGATAGGATCGATCACACAACTGGGTTAAACGTAATGGAAATCGAGCCCAAAGTCAACAAATGGCACTTTTTTTCTTCCATTTTGAAAAATATAAAAAAAAATTATAAAAAGTGACCAAAAGGTTTGTAGAGTATTCATTAAAACATATCGAATGTCGTTCAAAAAATTTAAAACCACCCACAGCTCTCTTATAAAGAAGTATGAATATTAGCGACAGAGCTGTAAATAAAAAAAAAAAATGTACAGGTTTTATTTGTAAATGTATGAAACCATTATAAACAACCTTATAAAAATTGGTTATACAGTGATGTAGACCCAAGAATAAGTGACCAGTCAATTTTGGGTGCCACAGTGAAAGACGTAAAAGCCAAGCCCACAAGAATTACGGTGCCAAGCATTTTCTCACGATTTTCATTGCATTTGGAATTTTTTTTCCATTACCAATAAATGGAGGAATATCAATACGATCCCTATGAGTGCAATTTGTTACACCAAAACCAAGCCATCATGCGAGCTTTTATGTGTAAAAATAAAAAAGTTATAGACTTTGGGGAAGGTGAATGACACATGGAAAATGAGGAAAAACACGGAAAGGGGCCAGGTCTTGAACCGGTTAAAAAAATACAATAATTTAATCTTTGTGGTTATTATTTATTTCAAACTTTGTAGATTTGTAATATTTGCTCTTGTAGATAGAACCTTCTAAGACCATATCTTAGAACTAGACTGAAAACAAACAAAAATGACTAGCACACCTCCCCAAGAAATTCCCACAGCACACGGCACAAGGTGTCAGAAAGAGCCGGGGTCTGTTGTAACACGGACCCATCTGAGCTGTGGATTAACTCTATGGCTGGCTGTGCCACTAATGGTGGCTTTGTCAGCCTAATACTACAGCCTGATGCTGGCTTTGTTAGCAAAATATTTACACTAAACTTACTCTTTAATATATACAATATATCTGTCTATCTCTTATAACAGAGAGAGGGCCTCGGTTAAAGCTATATATTGGTTTCTAATTATTAGAAATTCATGCACATGAAAAGAGAAAAATCTCAGCATTTAGTATACAACAATACATTTCTATAGTAAATGTAATTTTCTTTTACTCACAAAGTAGCGATAGCTTTTGATTCTAAGACGCCCAGCGTCCGCGAGCATACGCATCTATTGTTCATAGTTTACGTGATTTTTCATGCGACCTGTCGAGGGGAAAGGACTGAAGAATAGTGAAGTCTGACAGTTACCCAAGCAATAAAATCACCCTCATCTAATCTATCTCGTGGGGTACAGAAGCTTCTATAATACTATGACAAGGGCTCTAGAGTTACTGTCCTTCTCAGCAAGCAAGTATCATGCTTCAATTCTGGTGCCACTGTTGTACAGGTTTCACTATCTGGGTAAAATAGGATTTGCTCAGGATCTCTTGCAAATGTTTTGCAGAACATTAAACATCAGAATGTATAAAGTCCAAAAATAAAACTGTAACATTTAAACATTATAAAGCCAATTTGATTCAACAAAGCTTCGTAACTAAGTATATCTGTGTCCTCGTAGGCTGTTATGGTAGGCGCCATTTGAAGATAGAAGTGAGTATTTTTCATTACATTTCAGCCATTAAGAGGAGCACCAAAAGATCCTCCAACGTGTCAGGTCTTGAGTGAAATTAAAGGTCAATAGTTAATGGTGATTATGTTTGAAGGAAAAACACATCATGTCTGAGAGCCAGTTAGCGCAGGAAGGGAGAAAGTTGCTGTGGGGAAGGGAATGTAAACGGAAAAGAGTTCTATATTAATATAGAACGTTGAGTGTAGTGTGGGTGAATGTCTGGCTGCAGTTTTGACACGCGTTGATTACAATCAAAATTTTCCCCACGGCTTTCCAAAATACACGTGTGAGGTAAGTGTGAGGTTATAATGAGGCTAGATCAGAATATAGAAGACAAAGAAAAAATTGAGGCAGACTTGAGAGAGATGAGAGGAAGAGGAGAACAGTCAAGAGAGAGAGACACGAGACACAAAGAGTGACACACAGAGATGGACAAGAGGAGAAAGAGGACAGAGGACAGAAATCAAGGCAGGAGAGATAGAGCGGATTGACAGTGACACAATAGAGAGGAAAGGACAGAAAGGGACTGAGAGAAGATCAAATCAAGAGACAGGGACAGTCAGAGAGACAGAGGGAAAGAGCGGCGAGGCAGGTGCAGATAGATAGAGATACATAGATAGAGATAAAACATTTTTTGTTTATGATTCAGGACCGCTGCTCTGGGGATACAGCTATATATTTAATAATTGTAGGGGTTCAGCTTCAAACTGGGGGTAGTGCCATGACAAAGATTCATGGACAGCGGGATTGTCAAGTTGAAAACGTGCAGTTATCCACAAATCAGAGTATCAACAAAACATCCAAAAAAACTTGCCTGTCGGCTCTAACTATAAACATGGCGGCCCCTCACAGCCACTGGGGCTTCTCCCTAGCAGCGGAACATTACGGTTCGTAACCCGGTCACTTCACATGTCGGCTCCACTAAAGTCCAGTTCTGTGTCTCCAGTATGAGAAGCGACTTCTGACTGCTCCACACTCCTTCTTTAAGGGGTTGCCATGCCGGGCATTGTATAGACTCATCGAAACTGGACCTTTTTGGGTGAGAGACATCACATGCGTTTTTAGGCCTGTTTTTGGGCCGTTTTAGTTTCCTATATGAAGAACTGGAAACCTTGGAAGAGCCTTCTTAGAGTGGTTCAGAGAGGAGATGAAGGAGTTTCAAAAAAGGATCTGAGACTCTTACAGCAGACATTTATAATATATAATAATATATATATGATATATTATATATATAGAATATAGGTGCGTTATCACATCGTTCAAAAACCAGTTGTGAATTAAGATAATTGGTCAAAACCTGGTCAAAAACGCATTGCGTTTTTTAACGCATGGTTTTTAAACGAATTGTGAAACGACTAACGCAAAACACTGCCAAAAAGGCTAAAAACGCCAGTGTGTCTTCACCTTTGGTTCTGGAGTGGTGATCACACTTCTGCTCCCTCCAACCAATAGGGTCCTGTACAGATCTTTTCCAATGAGACCAACACATGAAGACAGGCTTCCAGTTGACCTAATGCACATTTGGTCGCTGTATTTTGATACAACAAAACGCTTCTGTGCCAATTCAATGTGACTTGTCACACTTAATATATATATATATATATATATATACAAATAGAAAAATTAAGGCGGCATCCAGTTTTGGTGGGAAAAATCAAGTGGTTTTTTACCCACTAGGTGACTAAACACACACTTCTTGATTTTTCCACAAACTGGAGCAGTGGGCCGCCTTATTTTTCTATTTGATTGACGGTGGGCGAAGCTGACCGTTGAGCGTGCACCCACCAGGATGTTGTTAAGAGTGCAGCTGGGATCTTTTATACTCTCATATTATATATATCATATATATAAAAATGTCTGCCTGTAAGAAGTCTCTAGATCTTTTGAACAACTTCTGCTATCTCTCTCTCTGACCAAACTCCCTAAGAAGCTCTTCAAGGTTTCACAGTTCTGTATAGTATAGAAGCCTACATCGCCTGCCAAAGATTTTTAAACCATTTTCCTATTTCCAAGTACAGGCAGTCCCCGAGTATGTCAAAGGTTTCTGTGGGTTTGTTTTTTAAGTTTGAATTGGTATTGTAATGTCCGAAGGTGATACTTTATTATTTGTAACCCAAAAAGTGTATTATTTATAATTGTTATTATTTTTATTATTATTGTTATTAATTATTAGTAACCCCAGCAGGAAAAATGTTTTTGGTCTCTGTGACAAGGATTTAAAAATGTGGATGGTATCGGAACCAGGGATATTAACAATAAAGCTTCAGTATAAGACAACTTGGTAAACTGTTACAGCTGAGTATTGTAGCCTTAAAGGGCTTAAATTACATGTAATTTACCAACAACAGAGAGGTCCGTTTGTAAGTAGCGGTCGGTTCTGTTAAGTCGGGTGTTATTAAGTAGGGACCGCTTGTAGGTTCAACTGTGGTTGATGTTATTTAACACAAAACCACTTGTACCTATTATTTTAAAGTTTCGGCAGTAGAAAACGTACACTTAGTTATGATGCTGATGTATGAGAAAGCTCACAGGACTAACCCTCTGATACAGGTCAACGTGCTGTAAGCTGTATTATAGAAAACCGTGCAGACACTATGTACAAACTTTTCTGAAATATGAGCGGTCTGCATCAGATCATACTAGAATATAGATAGAAACAGATTTGCCACAATTGTATTGCATAGACTATAGTTGGAGTTCGTTTACTAATACATATTAAACTGGTGGTTGTAATTGGCTTTTGTCCATAGTGATGGGGAAAAACAGGAATTTCAGTTATCATTTATGTCAGGTAGAGTTTCTATAACGATTAATTTGGTCCGGAATACTGTAAGTTCATATCATTATGCATTAGTAAACTTGGCGTCACATACCTCAAAAGTCTTTGTCACAAACAGAAAAAGAGATTCAGTAGTTTTACAGCCAAAACATTTACATTTGAGTTTTGGAAGTGGTGTGGGGCGGCAGTATGACAGTCCGTTTTATAGCAAATTTGGAGATGGTGTGAAATAGAGCAGAGGGACAGTAGATCGAGGACAAGAAGATACGGTAGTTTTGAAAAAAAGGGTCTTTATGATGATTGGAGAGATTAAGTGGGGATGGTATAAGACAGTGGTGGCGAACCTATGGCACGGTGCAGAGGCGGCCACTCAAAGCCCTGTTTGTGGCCACCGTCCCTTGCCTCAGCACCAAGACAACAAGATTTAAAGATATTTCCTGCAATTCCAAGCAATTAAAAAGATGCGATCTTAGGTCATATTTGATTACTGACTTGCTATGGGCGTAGAGAGAGGGAGAATTGACGGGACAGAATTATTTTTGGGGACTCTCCTGCTGGCACCATGTCTCTGTGTACGAAGAAGAACACTGTCCGAAGCTAAACATGATTGAAACAGTTCCACTTTCTACTGTGTTTGCGTTCTCAGGAGGGCCACATATGATTGAAAGTTCTGAAACAGGGAGCAATAAAGTTACTCATTTAATTTTGGTTGGCACCTGCGATATATAAGCAGGGTTTTGGGTGCTGTTTGAGGGCAAGTCGGCTTTATAAAGGTTCGCCATCACTGGTATACGATGTATGGAGGGGACAGATTGTGGGCACTTGTAGTATGGATAATGTTTTTAACGAATGTTTTGCAATGGGGACCAGTGAAGAGAAACTGGCAGCGAGAAAATGGCTTTAGCTGGGCGAGCAGACAAGAAACCAGCAGCAAGGAATATTGCAATGGTTATCAGCGGAAGTGTCGTGGGCACTAGATAGGTTCCCTTGCAGAGAGGATTAAGGTGGGGTGGTCTTGGGGAGGAGGGGGGAGACATATTTGAGAGTTGGATGTAGGGTGTGGTGAGAGTGTGGAGCTTCAAATTGTGATTGATAGTTTTGATGGTTGACAAGAGTAAAGATTTTTTCAGTCTAAAAAGGTAATGGCGTGATAAATATCTTCTGTAACTGTCTGAACGAGGAGTTGTAAATTTGTGGCTTGTCATCCTGTTAGGGAAAGGTATTTTTGAAAGCAATGCACCAAAAGGGTGGATTATCAAAGTGGTATGCTGAATAATGGCTACAAACCATGATTTAGTCACTAGGATGAAGGGTGGGGCGGGTTGTGGGCAGTTTGTAGGATTCACTAAGCTAAATGGGCAAGTTGGCTATGCAGAAAGGACATAGGTGAATTATGGGCACACAATGTGCCATATTCAGCAATTGTGCCCGTGCCACAGGATAGATAGCAGCAGTTGTAGGGGGCAGGATTTGGTCAAGATATGGAGCTGGGAATGATGATAAATGACACCACCCTCCTAATCTTCTTAAAAAACTTAATAAAAAGATTATCAGGCAGCAATTTCTGTGATATTTTATTTATGTTTTCATTTGACCTCTTGATTAAAAATTGTCCAAATCAATGTATCTTCTTCTCATGTATTCTCCCTTCACACATCTGAAATAATGTAATCTAACACATCTTATAATTAGAAGTTCATCATAGAGATGAGCGAGCATAAAAGCTCTGGTTACTCGTTATTTGAGACGAACTTTCCGATGGCTCGAGTGTGTCTCGAATAACGCAGCCCCCTAAGGTCAATGGGAGACTCGAGATATTTTCAAGGGGACCCAAGTTCTGCCCAGGGAGCTTGGCAAAACACCTGGAAACCTCAGAAATAGGAGAAGATGGAAACACCACGAAGATGGACAGTGGAAACAGCAGGGAGAGCATGCAGGCGATGCCTCTGAGGCTGCTTAAACGACTCACCATTATGCCAAAATTTATGGCAACAGCATGGCCATGACAGAGAGTGACAGATAATGAAGGTAGATAGCATCTAAAAACATCCAATAATTGACTCTGACGATATAGGGACGGCAGCAGAGGCAGCGGCAGCAGCGGCAGGTAGAGAGTGGCCTGGCGACATACCCTAAATGGACTCAGGCTTCAAACAATGGGTGGCAGAGAGGAACCAAGGAGGGTGAGCAGAAGCGCTCAATAATATCGGGACATGATTAAAGTTTGCAGTATATTTGTGGATTACACAGCAGGGGTGGCGAACAAATGTTAACATGGAAGCCATGAAAAACAATCCAAAAATCCTGACCTGACAAAGCTGTTTGATAAGGGACCATGTAGGAGCAGTGAACTAGTAGTAGATTAAAGGTGCTGCAGTTAAAAACTATTAGTTGGATCTTGGCATGGAGCTGGCGCCTCCGCTGCCGGCGAGCTTCGCCAATCCAAGCCCCTGTCTTCGGCTATATCCCCAAACGCACTTAACAGAACCTTTTGTATAAGATCAAGTGTAGTAGCGTTTCTATAAGTTTAGGAATATGGCGGGTGAGGGGAATGTAAACAGATGCGCAAGAAGCGCTGAAATAATATTGGTAAATGATAAACAGTTTGCCAAGTATATTTTGTGGATTACACAGCAGTGGTGGCGGACAAAGTTAACAAGTTTGATGTGGAATGCACTGTAATAGCTCTTGGGCGGTGTGCCTTTTATCGCCTAGCTCAGCAGTTGAGACACGCATTGCTGTCGCTTAGCGACGGCACTGCTGCTGTGGCCTAGAGCTACCGACTGATGGCACCATGCCCACGGATGGTAATTCGGAGGAGGAGAGGTGGAGGCGGGGGGGAGGGTGGGAGGAGGAGGAGGTTATAGTAGGCCATTGAGACCTGGACCGAGGTAGGACCCCGCAATCCTCGGCGTCGGCAGTATATGACCAGCCCCAGGGTCAGACTCGGTCCCAGCCTCCACCAAGTTAAGTGTAGTAGCGTTCTTATAAGTTTGGGATTGGGGGGTGAGGGGAATATGAAACAGATGCGCAAGAAGCGCTGATGAAATAATATCCGCAAATGGTAAAAGTTTGCCAGTAATTTGTGGAAAACACAGCAGGGTGCGACAAAAGTTAACAACTTTGATGTGGAATCCATGAAAACAACCCAAATTTCTGCCTGACACACCTCGTTTGATAAGGGGACGATGTATGGATGGGAGATATAGGACGACTTGTTGGAGCACATTTGGTAGCAATGGAGACACGGGGAGGATGCTATGGAGACAATTTAATTTGGATAGGGCCTGTAGGTGGCAGTCACAAAAAAGTTTTTCAAATCCAGAGGAAGCAGGTAGGTGGCCCTCCAGAAAAATGAAATAGATTGAGTGCTGTTATGTGTGCAGTCAAAAAAGTTTTAAAACCAGAGGAGCAGGTAGGTGGCCCTCCAGAAAAATGAATAGATTGATGCCTGTATGTGGCATCCCCAAAAATTGTTTAAAACAGAGGAAGGGTAGGTGGCCCTCCAGAAAAATTAAATGATAAAAAGATCTATAGCTAGAGCCAGTGGGCCCTGTCAAAAAATAGCCAGTTTCCTCTGCTTTAGTGTACAAAGAGGAGGATGAAGGGAGGAGGAAAATGAGGAGGAGGAGGAGTGCATAAAGTATTCAGGTGAGCTCCTTCACCTGTGGAGATTGGAATTATGAGAATCCGGCTTATTCATCTTAACAAGCGTAGCCTGTCAGCGCTGTCAGTCGACAGCGTGTACGCTTATCGGTGATGTGCACCAGCTGCACTGAAAACCGCTGACACACGCAGCGGCAGGGCAGGCAAGAACCTCCAAGGTGTACAGCGCCAGTTCGTGCCACATGTCCAGCTTTGAAACCCAGTAGTTGTAGGGAGTGTGTGATCATTTATGACGATGGTAGGTAGCTACGTACTCCCACCATCTTTCTGAAAGATCAGCCTACTCTGCTGAGACTGGAGACAGGTGACAGTGTCTTGCTGGGGTGACATAAAGCTGGCAAAAGCCTTGTAAAGCGTACCCTTGCCAGTGCTGGACAAGCTGCCTGCTCGCCTACCTCCCTCGCTACTTGTCCGCAGAAATAGCACTCTGCCGCTAGCGCTGTCAGAAGGGAAATAGTGTTTCAGCTTGTGCACCAGGGCCTGCTGGTATTCATGCATTTCTCACAACTCCTTTCCTCTCCAGGGTGAGTAGTGGAAGATTTTGCTTGTACCGTGGTCCAGGAGGGAATACCCAGTAATCGGTGCTGGAATAATTCTTTGAACGCGAGGGTCACGGGATAGGCAGCCTAGCATGACAATCTGCCATATGCGCCAGAGTACCAACGCGTAAGAATCACTCCCTCACTGGCCTGACTGTCCATTTCCTCCTCCTCAATCCTCTTCTTCTGCCCATACACCTGACAGTGAAGGACTGAACAATGGTCCCTCTTGTGTCTCGCCAACATTCTCCTCCTCTTCCTCCTCATCCTCCTCCACCTCCACCTCCTCCGATAGCGCTGAGAAACAGACCTAAGGTGCTTGGCTGTCAACAAGGATCTTCTTCCCCCCGTCTCTTGTGACGAGCGCAAAGCTTCCGACTTCATGCTGATCAGAGAGTTTTTCAACAGGCCAAGCATGCGGATGTGTGAGGCTGATGATGGCGGCATCGCCACTGACCATCTGTGTTGACTCCTCGAAGTTATCCGACACCTGACAGATATCAGACATCCACGTCCACTCCTCATTGTAGACTGAGGAAGCTGACTGACCTGACTAACAGTTCTGGTGGAAGTTGACATCTGGCAGTCTACAATCGCTCTGCGCTGTGGTAAACTCTGGATAACATGGTTAATGTGAATTCCACCTCGTGGGCACGTCGCACAACAGTCGGTGAGCGGGCGTTGGAGGCGGCGCTGCGCTGCCCTGAGAAGTGGCAGCATCTGTGCTGGCTTCCTGGATGCGCACAGATGCGGCGCACCTTCGTGAGCAATCAGACAGATTGGGTATGTCTTGAGGAAACGCTGAACTATCAGATTTAACACATGGGCCAGGCCTGGCACATTGTCAGTCTGCCGAGTTGCAGAGCCGCCAACAGGTTACGGCCGTTGTCACACAACAACATGCCTGGCTTCAGGTTCAGGTGGTCCAGCACAGATCAGTCTGCGCCGTGATGCCCTGTAATAGTTCTTGGCGGTGTGCTTTATAGCCTAGCTCAGCAGTTTGAGCACCGCCTGCTGTCGCTTAGCGACGGCACTGCTGCTGTGCCTAGAGCTAGCGACTGATGGCGCCATGCCACGGATGGTAGTTCGGAGGAGGAGGTGGAGGAGGGGTGGGAGGAGGAGAGGCATAGTATGCCCGAAGACCTGGACGAGGTAGGCCCCGCAATCCTCGGCCGTCAGCAGTATATGACCAGCCGCAGGGTCAGAATCGGTTCCAGCCTCCACCAAGTTAACCCAATGTGCCGTCAGCGATTATAGTGGCCCTGCCCGGCAGACTCGTCCACGTGTCCGTGGTCAGGTGGACCTTGTCAGAAACGGCGTTGGTCAGGGCACGGATGATGTTGTCTGCCACGTGCTGGTCAGGGCTGGGACGGTCACATCGGGAAAAGTAGTGGCGACTGGGGACGAATAACCGAGGGCGGCCGCCGCCATGAGGTTGCGAAAGGCCTCGGTCTCTCTAGCTATAGGCGCAGCATCCACGGCTAAGCAATCTGGAGATGTGGACATTAAGGGCTGGCGTGCGGGTGGGTTGCACTATATTTCCGTTTCCGTCCATCGTCTGGGGTATGGAGAGCTGAACGCTGTGGATGCTGTGGAAGGATCGTGGGAGGCCAAGATGGGGTTTTTGTGCAGGGTCCTGGGGGGGGCTGACTATCAGCTGACACAGGGAAGGGAGCAGTGGTGTGCACGGCCGGAGGTGAACGGGCTGGTGCCACTAAGTGGGGTGTTTAGCATTCATATGCCTGCGCATACTGGTGGTAGTTAAGCTAGTAGTGGTGGAACCCTGCTGATCCTGGTTTGGCAATGTTGCACACCACAGTCCGTCAGTCATCCGGTGTTTCTTTAAAGAACCTTCAGACTTCTGAAAATCTAGCCACCCTACGTGAAAAAGCTTACTAGGAAATGCGCTGATAGCATGCTCTAGACCTGCTTTCTCTTTGGCCAAAGCGGCTACTATCACGAATCTTAGAGTAAAAAGGACGGTAGACAGTTAGATAAAAAACATAGGCTGTAGCACAATCAAGCGGGAAAAAAAAAAAAAAACCCAAAGCGGAGTAAAGGACACTGAAAAGAGAGAAACGATCAGGAAAGGGATAACCACATCAGATACATAAGAAATGTATAAAATAACACAAAAAGAGAAGCTAACAAACCCGCCGGATGATAAGTTCTACTTGGCTGCTTCTCGCCCTGACTGCCTTCCACCTTTCGTCGAGATTCCGTCAGAACATTTACAGCCCACCAGCTTGGGTCTGTCACCGCATCATCCTCCGATCCCATCAGTTGCTCCCCCCTCGGACTTCTGCCCTGACAAACAACTTCACTACGTCTACAACAGTTCTCCTCATCGTCGGACACCTCTTTACACAATTTCTTCCACTACGTCAAGAAGGTCATCATCACCCACAGACGGCGACTGGTGGAAAACCTGGGCACGGAAAATTGCTCAGCAGAAACCGGACAAGTGGTTTGTGACTGTGGGAAGGGTCCAGAAAACAGTTCCTCAGAGTATTGCGGTTCAAATGCCACATTTTCCTGGGAGGGGGCAGACTGGGGGGGGAGGCTGAGTGCAGGAGCTGGAGGAGTGCGATTTCGGTGACATGGGTGGATGGGTGGAAGACTGACTGTTGGACAAATTGCTCGAAGCATTGTCGGCAATCCACGACATCACCTGTTCGCACTGTTTGGCCCTCAACAGTGCTCTACCACAGTCCCATAACTTCAGACATGAACCTAGGGAGGAGATGCTCGCGGCGTTCCACCTGCTACCTCTCATCAGCAGTGGTGGTCTCACCCGTCCAGGACCACGCCTCTGACCCCTGCACGTAGTTGGACGCTCCACGTCCCCGCCTCTGTCCTCTTCCCCTAGCCTGGGTGTTAAACATTGTTGAAATGAAAGTTATAACTTTAATTTTTTTCTTTACTTTTTTTGTGTGTTTTTTTTGTTGTTTTTTTTTTTTGTGGTTTTTAGTGTTTAATAAACCAAACGATGCATCCGTATTGCTATGGCTGTGTTCTAGCCAGTATGAAAGTCACACGCTATGCCAGATGAGTTGACGCTGAGTTACTGAAAAAATAAACGTAAATAAAAAGGAAGGTGCAGACTGTGCCTAATTGACAATCCAGACCCTAATAAATTTTCCCACTTCGGTCTTTGCGATGCTATGTGCTCATAAGCGACTAAACACACAGTCGCAAGTCTCACTACAAATTCCTACATATGGATAGTAGATGCACTGCAGCAAGGCAGACCACACGCAGATCAACAGAAAATAACTATATATAACGCTATGTAGGCGTAAGTAAAGCCGTTGGATTTCTCCTATGGCTATTTCTAGCAAGTATGAAAGCACACTGCTATGCCAGATGAGATGATCGCTGGTATTATGAAAAACTAAACGTAAAATAAAAGGAAAGTGCAGACTTGTGCCTAATTGAAATCCAACCCTAATAAATTTCTCACTTCGGTCCTTTGCGATGGATATGTGACGTCACTAACGCTAAACACAACGTCCCGCAAGTCGTCACTACAAATTCCTACCAATATGGTAGTGAATGCACAACAGACAAGGAAGCCACCAGCAGACAACAGAATAAATATATATAACGCTATTGTAGGCCGTAAGTAAGCCGTTTGATTCTTCTATGGCTATTTCTAGCCAAGCTATGAAAGCACATGCTATGCCAGATGAGATGCACGCTGAGTTATTAAAAAAAAAAACGTAAATAAAAGCAATGGTCAGACTGTGCCTAATTGCAATCATAACCCCTAATAAAATTTCCCACGTCGGTCTTGCGATGGAGTCGCTCGTCACTAAGTACGCTAACACAAAGGTCGCAGTCTCATACAAATCCTACCAAGTTGGTAGTCGATCACTGCAGCAGGACAGCACACGCAAATCATACCAGGAAATAAAATATAGAACGCTATGTGGCGTAAAGTACGCGTTGGATCTCCTATGGCTATTTTTAGCAAGTATGAAAACACACTGCTATTCCAGATAGAGGACCTAAGTCATAAAAAATAAACAAAATAAAAAGTAACATGGCAGACGGTGCCTAATTGACACAAACCCTAATAAATGTCCCACTTCTGGTCTTAGTGATGGAACATGGGTGTCCAAGAGCTAAACACAAAGGGTCGCCACAGTTCTCACTACAAATTCTCTACAATTTGGTAGTAGATTGCACTGCAGCAAGGACAGCCACCAGCAGATCAACCAGAAATAAAAATATATAACGCTATTGGAGCTTAAGTAAGCCGTTTGGATTCTCCTATGGCTATTGTCTAGCCAAGTATGAAGCAGCCACTGCTATGCCAGTGAGATTGACGCTGAGTTATGAAAAAAATAAAAGTAAAATAAAAGTAAATGGCAGGGGGAACGTGCATAATTGAAGCACACCCCTAATAAATTGTAACCCCTTTGGTGTTTGAGGTGGATATAGTGTTGTCCACTAAGAGCTAAACCCACAACGGTGCAAGTCCCCTGCCCAAAGTGCCTCACAATATAAAGGTACTAGCTGAAATAAAAAAAAAAACAAAGTGATAATGTATTGTAGGCCCTAAGAAGGGCTCTGTTGGGTTCTGGTAGAATCCATCCTGCTAACACTATTAGAATTAACAGCCTAACGCTTTCCCGCCAGCAGCAGATTCTCCCTACGCGGCTGCCAGACTCACAGCATGATCCGAGCAGCGCAGGCAGGGGCTAGTCTAATTCAGGGTCACCGATTCTGGCCAGCCAACCACGACTATCGACGTGTAAGCGGTTACCACGTCATGCTGGGTGGAAGTGCACGACGTCTCCTGGATTGTGATTGGATCTGTTTCTTCCGGCCCCAGCCAAAAAGCAAAACGGCGGGAGCTGCCATTTTCTCGAGCGGGCGAAGTATTCGTCCGAGCAACGAGCAGTTTCGAGTACGCTAATGCTCGAACGAGCATCAAGCTCGGACGAGTATGTTCGCTCATCTCTATTCATCATTCATCCAGTCTACTACAAAAAGCAGCATCACTAAACCCATAGTCAATAAGAAATTACCAACATGAAACAAGCCTGAATGTTTGTCTCCAGGTTCACCTTCCTTGTAGACCGTTTACAATTTGTGTTATTGTATTTATTTGATTCTGTCTTGTTTTTTTCTGTTTCCAAACGCAAAAGGAAATTGTTCGTTTTGCTTGATAACAGCATGGCTAACTAAATATTATTTCCAAAACATAATCTGTCAAACAGCCAGTATATTCAGCCCTGTTGTGACAAACCCCCACAGATTATTTGTCAAGTGATTCTGAAAACCAAATATTTGTTTTTATTTAATTTGTATGCAAATCGGCACAAATGGGGAAGCAGAACAGCATCTGAGCTTGATACAGTTGTCATTTTAAATTCTAGTAACACTCATTATTATGCATGCAGATGTTTCTTTTACACCTAACATCTGCCAATATTATCTAAACCCCAGGAAGTGGACAAATCTGTGAAAACTTTTATTCTTTCAGTCTGTTATCTATTTCATGCACACTAATTTTGCACATCTGAGTCCTCCATTCACAGACAGCTTCTTTACAGTTCTGTCTCATGAGCTTTGGACTAGAACGGAACACAAAGAGAGCCAATTTATAAAATGATGACATGTGTCATGTTCAAGGTATTACTAAAGGGACCAAGAGTATGTACCGCACATTGCTTTTGTGAGCATAGTTATTCAGAGCTTCTGTGTATGGTTTGATTGAAATCTATGACATCAGCAATATATATAGCGCATTATGTAATATTAGGAGCATACAATATATTAATGCCCTTTATATAGGAAGCATTAATTACTTAAAGGACACCTGTCATCAGGTCTCTGCCACTAGTCCTGTCACCTCTACCTGTTGGAGCAGCTCACAAGGATCCCATCACAGCCTTTATCTAGTTATTTCATACATTATTCATTGTAAAATCATCTATTTTTTATCATGTAAATGAGGCTGGTCACATGGTCAGAGGCAGTGATGTCACCCCTGTTACCCCTCCCCTCTCCTCCCCCTGCTCATGTCTGTGTGTAATGTATAGTAAAGCTTGGCTAGTGTGTGTGCTGCATCTGCTGACATGCTGCATCCTCAAAAATATACAGGTGAGAGACACAGACATCAGCTACAGATGAATCTGACATGTTCTGCTGTAACATGGCTGCAGCCTGGAGCTGCTGTATCTCTCCTATACACACACAGGCTACAGGGGGCGTGGACACCAGCACCAGGAAGCTCATCATTATACAGCCTCACATCATTATACAGGCTGTCAGTCAAGCACTGGGGGTGTGGCTGTGCCTCCCACTCATGAATAGAGTGGACAGCTTGAATATGCTAATGCTTCATTGGACATTTCACAGGTCATTTGCATACAGCTTTAGGACCTCATTGCTTAGGTTTACAGGCATGTAGAGGGACAATGAAGGGATAGAGGCAATGCTCTCTAATGGCAGTTTATGAAAATATATTTAGTTTAGGGGGGTTATTTTGCATGACGGGTTCTCTTTAAAGGAAATCTACCATCAAAATCAAGCATGGATAAAACAGGGAAACTTACTCATAGATCCGGGCACCGTGACTTTGGTAATCTTTTTTGTTATCCATGACCTGCCTCCCTCTAAAAGCAACTTTAATTATGCTAAGGAGACTGAAGGGCTCTGGGTGTGTTACCAGAGCCCCTCAGTGCTGCAGATTCACAGGCTGCTACAGTGTGCAAGGAGCACATATCATCAGGCAGAGGGAGTGTTGAGGCAGCAGCCTGTGAAGCAAAAGCAAGTAGGGTCATTGGTAACATAACCCCTGCAGGAGTCTTAGACTCATTAGCATAATTGATTTTTAGAAAGAAAGAGGCCATGGATAACATAAGAAAGAATATTACCACAGTCACTGTGGCTGGATCTTTCAGTAAGTGTCCCTGATTTATCATGCTTGATTTTAATGGCAGTCTCTGGTCCATATCCGTCAGATAATATTTTTTATATCTAATTTATGTAATACAAACGTGTATCATAGTCATGAATACAATACATATTATCATCATTTTGAGGTAGTTTATAGCCATCCAAAAATATAGTTTGGTAAATATGGACCAGGCTATAAATCTTAGGACAGAGAATGATAAAAGGGTTTCTCCAGCCATGTTGATAAGCATGGGGAAACATACAATTTTGGATAGCGAACTTTCGCTATCACTGATGCCAACTGTCAGAACTCGCAAATTGTTCTGATGGGATCAGATTTCAGGCTTCTTGCTGGAAAACCACACCCAGAGCTGCTTCTGATTGACAGCTCCATTTCTGAGGCTGGGAAAGCTGGGTGTATCTTTGTACTCGTTTTGTCTGCAGCTGCAGTTTGTGTGATGGACGTCTGAGCCAGTCAGTGCTGGAGGTAGTGTCCATTACTGATTTATATTCTGCCCAGCCCTTCATTGGCTGCTGGTTATTCAGTCGTTTCTGTGTATCTAGTGCTCTTGCTATTGCGGTTCTTGCTATTCTGTGTATTGACTTCTGCTTTGCCTACTGACCATTCTATTTGCTATACGATTCTGTACCTTTGCAGCCATCTTGGCTTTGACCCTTTTTGACTCCGCTTTTCTGTCTGTATCTGTTTTTTGTTCCTCAGTATCGTTTATCTCCTAGTGTTACCCCACCTTCCTGTCTCGTCTCGTGTCGGTTTCTGTGCACCAGTGTGAACACTGGACTATATCTGTATTCCGGTTACCTTACCACTCCACCATCCAGCAGCTGCCAGACGAAGTAGGTTTCTAATGTCATCTTGTAGGGCCACTCAGGGGCCGTCAGTTAGGTTCCTGATAGTGGGTTCGCCCTTATTAGGGCGGTTTATCTGCTTTAGGTGGGGTGAGTTCGCCACCACTTACCTAGTCTGACAGCTAGCGCCAAGCCTGGTTGTGGTTGCGCGGTTGCTTGACAGCTACTGACACCAACCCTTTTTAAGTCTTTGCCAAGTCTTTCATTATCACAGGAATGTGGAAAAATAAATGCTACACCGAATTACCATCTTATGAAGAAGACAATATGTCATACAGGGACATGGAGGGAACAAAAAATAGCGCCCATGGTCAAAAATGGTCCTTTTTTTTGCAATTTTAAAGAATATAAAAAATTCTATTAAAAATTATCAAAGGGTCTACAGTCCTAAAAATGATAACATTGTAAACATAATCAAAAGTCGCAAAACAAACACCTCCAAATGCTCTGTATACCAAAGTATAAAAAAGTTATTAGCGCCAGAAGATGGCGAAATCCTCAATTTAGTTTTTTTGTACAGGAGGTTTTACTTTTTGTAAATGTATGAAAACACTATAAAACCTATACAAATTTGGTATCCCCGTAATCGTACTGACCCAAAGAATAAAGTATTTATGTCATTTGGGGCATACATTGAAATCTGTAAAATCCAAGCCCACAAGAATACGGCACAAATGCGCTTTTTCCCCAATTTCACTGCACTCAGAATTTTTTTCCCGCTTCCCAGTACACGGCATGGAATATTAAATACCCCCATTTGAAGTGTAATTTGTTACGCAGAAAATAAGCTATAACACAGCTCTGTACATGATAAAATAAAAAAGTTATAGATTTCTGAAGGTGGGGAGTGAAAAATGAAAACGCAAAAATGAAAAAGGGCATCGGCGGGTAGGGGTTAAGCAGTTTTTGTATATCAACTCTATGTCCTTCATTGACAGCCAAGAGAGCCTGATAAAGTGTCTAATGACTCACAGAGCTGAAACATCAATAGAAATATTCTCTAGGTATGTAATCTGTGTAGGGACCTAAACAGGTTTTCAGACACAATGCTCACTATAGGAGAAAGAGCAAACAAGACACCAAGAAGCTGCTTTCCTTCATGAAGTATATTTTACAATATAAGTACTATTATCACCTGCTCTATTCAGTTCGAAAAAAAAAAGAATTCTACAAAGGCTTAATTAGGCTTAGTGATCCGCCAATTAATGGCCCCAATTGACAGCAGTAAAGAGGTCGACGATTTTCCTTGCATTTACCCAAGCCCCTGTGGGGTTTCATAGAATTCCTGGAAAAACCAATGCTGGAGTTAAGTGCCGGAGATCCATGACTAGACATGTCTCCATGGAATGATGGATTCTAAACATGAAGAAGCCACCAAGAGTTATTTCCATTGTTGCTCTTTGTTTTATAAAATACATTTTTTCTAGGATACAATTATGTGTATTTAAAATAAAAGCCGTGTCGTGCCACTTTTCCTCCCATTGATAGAATAGGGCCTATATATGTCGGCATCTAATGTGCTGTAATTTCTGATCAAACCTAACACAAGTAGACACGACATAGACAAGAGGAAAATCTGTAAAATTTAAATTATGCCATATGGAAAACATTAACTAAAATCATTGCTTAAACCTGAACACATTTAACTTTTCACAGATTGAATTTTTAATATAAAATGTTAGTATCCCTGATTGTTCCTCAGAAATGTCATTTTAAGATCGGTTTTATATAATGAAAAAAAGTTCAAATGTCACTAGGAAAGTGGTGTGAGAAGAATTAATGAGGAATCAAGTCAACGGGAATAGCTAATACAGTTCCCTGTAATATAGTGCTAAATGATAATTTTAACAATAAATTAAAAATTAAAATAGAAATCTGTATAATTTACTGGAGACTTCCCAGCAGCTTCACTAGGAAGATATTGGAATAGTTAATTGTGCTTCATTTATGCCTATCAATATGCATACTCCACATAATTTTCGATTATCTTGATATGGATAGATAGATCGGTAGATAGATAGATAGATAGATAGATATGTAATGGGCATATACAAACACACATGGGGTCATTAACAATCTTGTAAAAAGAAAATTTACATGAGTTTTGCATTTTTTTGATGGTTTTGTTGTGCTCCGCCTATTTATAGCCTACTTTTCTTAGAAGTGTCAGTGCTGAACTTTGGAGTTAAATATTTAAAAGCATGTTTTTGTAGGTTTTTAAAATGCACAATTAGTCTATGCATAACTGCTACCACGGTCACATAAAACAAGCCGATAAAAAACACATATAATGATGCAGCCTCTTTTCCTATTTTTTACCAAAAAAAATCCTGTGAAAAAACAATTACGGTACACAAATGTATTAATAAACTTGTGCCTTTTAGATGAATAACAACAAAATGGAAGAATCAAAAAATCAAGACAAACACAGAAATAAAAAAGTGATTAAGATAACTGCCCTCATAGGTCACAGCCAAAAGAATGGTACAGAAGGACACTTCTTTATCATCTATGGGTTATGTCTACATTGTCTTCTTTCTTCAGAATGCAGCTTAGAAGGCTTTGATTTTTCTCTCTATTTTGTGTGTAAGGTGACTATTTGAACAGTACCCAGTTCCTTTTCAGCTCAGCAACGGTTAACTTGAATGATGGGCAACCAGTCCAGTCACTTGCTGGGGGCAGGGTCCATGAACTCCTTTATATCCATCCAGCTCAATTACACCTTTCTGGTTATACATGTCTCCTATTTCTGATTGCTTTCCCCTTTTTATACTGTCTATATGACCTTTGCTTCGTTATTTAACTAGTCTCTTGTTATTTGATTCTATGCTTCCCCACATCTTGGACTTCTTCTGTTGTCTTCACTTGTCTGTAATATGTTGTTTTCCTCTGTGTCTGGTCATCTTTCCTGTGCAGTCATTCAGTGTAGGGATCGTCTTACAGAGGTCCCTCTGAATCAATAGGGTTTTCAAGGCTTGTTAGGTAGGTGATAGGGGTTGTTGGTGAGTCTGGGGCCTGCAACACCTTCCCTATCTTCTATCTTTGAAACCATGCTGTGAATATGTTATAATTGTTGTTTTTGAAAACCCCTTTAGACGGAAACAGTTACTTTTCATACCTTAAACAATCCCTGTAGAGAAAATGTGTGGTAGGCCTCCAGGGTTAGACAAGCAGAACTGGTAGTGTCTGCTCACTTTCTTTTGATGTCCAAAAGGCCCCTACACACTGCCATGGTTGGTCTGCAGTGTTCTGTTTCAAGGACTGAACATTTTGCAGAGGACATACATTATATATTGTCCTCTCCAATGTGGTCGGTCGTTGAAATAGTACAGTACATAGTGATTAAAGGACTAACAACATCAGTGTGAAGGAGCACTAACTCTGTAGCGATGTGTTTTGTTGTATGTAGTTTTTTTTCCCGCTCCTCCACACCTTAGGATTCCTTTCAGTTGAAGATCCTAGGAAGAATACAAAAACTTCTTTCATTCTTCAATGAAAAAAATCCTGGAATTGCTCTTTAGGTTTGGATATACCAGTATAGCTGCTACTCATATAAAAATAAATAGGACAACCCTATAATTGTGAGGAAGATCGTCCTTCGTCTGGCCTTTACGGTGGCTCACAATGAGATCTAGGATAATGCTGACTCTCCAGAAAGTGGTTATCATGTGAGGATGACATTTTCTAGTTTACACCAGACAGTTTGGCCGCGCCATCCTCAGTAAATTTCCTTTCACTACCTGAGTACAATTAATTATTACAGGTGTAAGAAATCATTTAATACACCTTTTATGTCTGCATTATACAAACAGTGGGGATAGATCCATTAAGCAGCGAGCTATTAGTATTGTTTAATGCATGTGCTTTTGTGAAATTGAGATGTCTAATTACAGCCTGTACATTCAGTCTTCACTATCCTAAAAGCTTACAGTAACTTTTATTCTGTGGCAAGCGGTAGAGAGATTATAATAAGTAGATTTTACGTTTCGATGATTCCTTCATTTTATCATAATGTTTTTTTTAATTATTTTAACCCAAAAAAGGATGAATACGTGATCACTTGTAGCCTTCAGAATCACATGGAGGTGGTGGATGAAGCTTATCTGGAGTTTATTGTAGGTGCAATATAACTCTCAACATTTGCAGATTTAGTGGGAGATCTAGTATTCAAAGGGAAAGAACCTATTAACGGAAGCATCAGGCTTTATGATGTCATGGATCTGTAATATGGCGTACATAAAGCCTAGAAAGATTGGAGGGAATTCTACCCCCTGGACAGCCGACACACATCGCACTGGATATACTTAGAGGGTCGCGAATCTCATTATATCCTCATGGAGTCTCCACCATCTCAGACCTATTTAGGCCAAGTCTGACTTGGAGGAGATTTTAGCTCAGAAAACAATAACTGCACTGCTTGCTCTGAGAAAATAATTTTGAAGCTATGTTTCAAGAACATTATACTCCTATCTAAATTTGTCATTCATTTCAATATAGCTGTGTTCACCCTGGCTTTAAACCTTGACTCCTTTTTTACCATATTCTGGGCCCAATCAACACCCCTTATAGGCAAATAAATACAGTGAATACAAAATACCATGGGATAAACAGCCACAACACAAATGTGTTAGTTATTGGGTCTAAAAATGTAATTAATAACAAAACTTCAATTAACAACCAAAATCAGGAAACCCTGACAGGTCATGAAATGAGAAGCAATACAGAGTAATCTTTTAGTGTATAGGGTACCAGCATTTCAACCAAGTCTGCCCAATTGTGGCATAGACTGCAGATAAATATATGGGCAAACTGGTTATATAGTGTCTGTGCTAGCATTGTGTCGTGGCTGCAATCACACCAAAACTGGAGTGTGGTGTAAAGATATTCCTCAGCAGGAAGTGGTACCGACAAAAAGAGGAAGTAGTTCTGTCTTTATTGCCAACACATAACATTATATACAAACTACTTCAGAGGGGGGACTTCACAGTTACTAAGAAGTAATTACATATATGATTGGTTGTCTGATTATCACATGCTCATCCCAAAGGCACGTAGCACTCCAACATAATTCCCCATAGTCCATATATGGCTGTGATAGTTCTGATCATGCTCAGTGGATTTGTATCGTTGGTAGCTTCTCTGTGATTTTCCGAAACTGGCTTGATACTAGACCTCTGTCTATTCCAAGAAGTCAGTGCACGGCAACATCTTAGTTCCAGCATTTAGCAAGCATGAAAAATAAAATCATTTTTATTAATCATACAGTAATAATCATACAGTAGTACTTCACAGGGGTGTTTAGGTATGTACTCACACAGCCACCACATTTATATTTGCAAGTCTGACAGAAATGTGGTGCAAGCCCCTTGAACTGAGTGCACCAGAACAATTATGTTAGCCTTACTATCAGTAAATGTGTCCCACATTTATTAAAGCCCCATAACCAATTTTTTGTTTGACAATGCGGAATACATTTTTGTTGCGGCTGCACTATACACAACGCAACACCAAATTTTGCACTGAAAGGGGAATTCTGATGCACAGTTGGATTGTGCGACAAATTTATTATGCAGAGTCCGACAGACGACCTATGTTAAAGGTGCACCGAAAAAAGTTGATGCATTCTGTCGGAGCAGTGCAGGGGGCGCCAGATCCACAATTCATGAATCTGGCGCACCCTGCACACTCTACAGGAAAACTGCACATTTTTTATATATATATGGGGCCTGAGCCTCAAAAAAAACCATGAAATAACCAAGAACTTGTTCATAGAAACAGTAAATTTGAGTTTTTGAAAAAAAATTAACACTAGTACGGTAGCTTAGATCTAAAAATTCTGAAAAGCTATTGAACTCCAGACCAAAAGGAATGAGAGCAAAGATATAGAGAACATGAAAATACCTTTAAGCTGAAAAGAGCCTAATTTTAACAATTACAGATGTGAATAGATCCAGGGTTACAATACTCCTCTAAGAAAAGAATCAAACACTGTATTGAATGATGGGCAAGTGATACATCTAATGGTTTACTGAGAAGGAAGAGACTGGGAGATTTCAGGACAGTAAGGTCACTTATTCATGCAAAAGTGGACCAATTTATTGTAATGTCTTGAAATAACACTAGGACAGTCTTTCTGTGTAGCAAGATGTTAGTGAAGTGCTACAAGCTTTCTTATAACTTTATATAAATCTTTCCTTTAACTTTTTATGTAGAAGTAAAATGTGGGAATTTATTTTTAACGGAAAAGAAACTGTATATTGGTCTTGTCACATTTTCTAATTGTATAAGATTACTTTGATTGTAAAGATCACTCTTAACAGTAAAGTCAACACTTTATTGATATCATTTTACAATTCAACAAGTTTAGACACACATTTGTCTTGGGGTGCAAAACACTCTGTCCCCAAGCCATAGGTGAGGACAAGTGCAACTCCATCCACAGAACCGCCCCTGGAGTGACAATATTTGCCCCTCTCCTATCAGTTGTACAGAGGGTGGATCCAACCAGGAAGAAGCTGGGCCCTGAACCAGATCACACCCTTCAGTTGTGACATCAGAGGATCATAGGATCCTTCAGCTCAAGTGGTAAGGTGTGAAGATGGGAGAAATAAGGTTAGTTTTTTTTAAAACCACTACTGTTGGATGACAATGTTACTGTTTTGGGGCACACTTATTATTTGGGGGTGTCAATGTGACTATTGGGATACTGTTAATATTGAGATGTACTGTTACTATTTTGAGTTAAAGGGGTATTCTCGTCTGGGCATTCACATTCAGTTTGATAAATCTGCCATACATAAACATTTCTTCAATTAGATGTTATTAAAAAATATGTTCCTGTGTGAAGATAATTTCTCATAAATGTAGTCATTTTGTCCCTTAGAAACGATATAGCTTCCTCGGATACGACCACCTCTGCTGGAGGGATTGCACAAAGAAACAAAAGGTTTTTGTATATGAAATGTCCTGGAGTTACTGCATGTCGCACAGCCGCCCTGTGGTAATGATTGCTGAATCCTGGAGGTCAGACAGGACTCAATAGCTCATGTCTGGCCACCGCTGCCAGAGTGTGACGTGGTCGTAACCGAGGAAGCTATCTCATTTCTAAGGGACTGCATGGTTACATTTATGAGAAATTATCTTCACACAGGAACATTTTTTTTTAATAACATTCAATTGAAGAAATGTTTATAAATGGAAGATTAGTGAAACTGAATGTGAATGCCCAAGCGAGAATACCCCTTTAATGTTGGTAAGGGCACTGTTACTAATTGGAGTCACTCGTTACTATTGGGGTGCACTGTAACTATTTGGGGGATCACTGTGACTATTGGGGTACTGCTACTTTTGAAATGTACTTTTACTATTTAGAGGCTCTGTTACTTTTGGCAAGGGCACTGTTTCTATTTGAGGTCACTGTTAGTATTGGGGGGCACTGTTGCCATAGAACTGCCTCGTGGCTACTGTGAGGACAATATGATTAGTGGATACTGTAGGGGCAATCTAATTAATGGCTACTGTTGTGGAAATATAACTAATTGCTACTATGGTTGGCAATATGATTAATGGCTACTGTGTGGGTGTGTGTGACTATATTGGCTACTGTGGGGGCACTGTGATTGAATGGATTTACCACTAAAAGTAGTCATGGTGCATACTTATGATATGCTATCATGAGAGTCCATCTGGATCAACTACACTGAAAGGAGGTCTGCTGGTGCATAGTAATAGAATAATATACTTGTTGCTCTGGTAGCATTGCTCCCTACTTACTATAAAATAATACTTGCTGCCTCCGAACCCTGCTGGACTCCAATTCCAATGTCTCTCTAAACACTTTTAGAAGATACTTGGTTAATCAGTGGTGATTCCAGTCACTGAAAGGCCAAGCAACCCCCTAGTCTTTCTTGAAGTGTTAAACATTGGGTAATGGGAGCAGTCCTACTGAGCCAGCAGGTAATAGCAGTTTTAGTACATAGTCTCCCAATAACCATAGTTTCACTTCACTAGAAACCCCCATTAAAACATTGTGACAACAGGGCCCTAGTGGTTATACACTCACCAACGGTAGCAATAGAATAAGATTTTTATATGGAAATTCCCCTTTAAGATTAAGCAAAGTCATACTAAATTGCAACCAGGGAATGAAGTGATACAAAATTATTAAAATAAGTCTCAGAATTCAAGATTTCAATGTAAATCTGATATTTCGAAAAAAATTCCGCCTACTGCACTGATTTAAAATATTTTTATAGCATTGGTGTACAATATTAAATAGGAGAACCGACTGAAAATGTAGGCAAATAATTATTTGTTGTGAAATTTTAAGCAGCGGTACTCTGAAGGTATACATTGCGGGGGTTTTATATTCACTGTAAATTAAGAGCTATAAAACACACAATAAGACAGAGACCCATTTAATGATACTTTTATGTATTGCTTATCATACGCTCCCCTCCCATGGGTATAGCTGTACCATATAACAGTTTTGTACTGAAAAGCGCAGCTTGCTGCTTGTCATCAGCTAGAAATGGCAGATAACATCTGTGCAGCCAATAGATGTTCTGCCATCAAATGTACCCAGAATAAGAAGACCACTACACATTATCATTTTCTACTCTGAAAAGTTATTGTCATTATTTTAGTCACTGTGATACCAATTGCTTCTCAGGAAATTCATGGTTCATACAAAGTTATACAGTTTTGTCTATAATGAATCCCACATTACTTTGTGAGGTCCCATGGATCAAGAATGATGGAGAGGTGCAGGGTGTCAACCTGTGCCCGCCTATAACTTTAAACTGTATCAGTATCTTAAGAATGTTGATACAGTATAAAGTTAAGGCACAGCAGGGAAGAATTTTAATTTTGAGCAGTTGGGACTGTTTGAGGCCTCTGTGTATGGGGATTTTTTCGATAAAGTGGGCTGGTTCCATATACTGGACTATTGACTGACGAGATTCCAAGAGCAATGACAGGAAGCATAGAATCCAATCATGGATTTCAGTCTGATGAACTGGTCGCTACATTTATTCATCCATGATCTCAGTTATCAGCATAGCTTACTTAAAGGAAGCTGTCATTTTAGAGAAAATTCTGTTTTTATCTTTATGCAAATGAGCTTCTCCAGAAATGAAGCCATGTCTGCTAGTGCAGCTAGTGCAGCACGGCTCCTTTACACAAAAAATTACATCTTTCAGAAGGAAGCCGTAAAGACGAAGACATTGACGCAAATTTACTTACCTGGTCAACAAAGACGAAGTCCGGCGCGATTCACGTAGCTCGTGCGCCCGAGTTCCTGCATCCGTCGCTTCCCCGCCGACGAAAATGCTCTCCATGGACAATTTGTAAATGAGCCCCATTGACTTTATTGGGTCCCACCCTTGGTGCACTGAGAATCTAATTTGCACAAAGATATCAACAGAAGTTTATCGTAGACTACATGCACAATGTTATGTGTTCTCCGCAGTCGGATCCCGGGGGAGAACACGACCGGTTGCAGTACAGGGGAGGGGATAGTGTTTCTCACTCCTCCTCTCTGCATAGAAAGCCTAGTGGTCACGACGCATCCCTGACCTATGTTTTGCAGTGCGTCCGCCCTTCCACGACACAGTGTGGCGAGACAAAGTGTGTTCATGGCACCATGATCCACTGCCATAGACCTAAATTGACAAATCGCTAAGTAGCGGCATATCTAGAAATATTTAGGCATATCTAAAAAGCTTTCAGAATGCCCTACAAAATGCTGTATTTAATTGTAAAGTTCGTTGTGAGCTGGTAGACCCCCTTTATGAAGGTAAACTTATATACATTAGGCAAGTGAATTATATAGCTTATACCTAACAAGCCCACAAAGTGCAACAGATTTAGAAATATTTCTTTAAAGTTGTAACCACTCAAGCAAAGGTGAATCTTCGTGCAGAAATGCTGAGGCAAACATTATCCTGACACTATCACCTCCGAATCCAGTGCTATGTCATTTTCAAGTGCTTACAGGCAGTGACATATCCACTGAAGTAGGGATTTCATTCTTCTAGTTCCTAGTCTTTCTGTCATTTTCAGGGCTGTATTTCTAATACAAACACTCAGTGACTTGGGAAGGTCTGAATGAGGTACCTTTTGGTTTCATTTTAGATTTTATGCTACCTATACTGTATTTGCTGGGATAGCTTATTGCATGTGGACAGTGTGTCACATGTCAGTTTTGCCCTGAATTGCCCCGGGTTTGTGGCGCACGCGATCTCATTGTGTCGCATCGGCGCCGGCTTGCATGTGACACAAATCGAGGGCGGGGATGTCGGACAACCCAACTGATTCGGACAAACCGTGGAATTTAAAAAGCAAATTGTGTCGCAAGATCAACACTCACATGCACCGGGAAGAAGAGGGTGAACTCCGGCGGACCTCAGCAGGGGAAGCGACACATGCAGGAAATTGGATGCGCGATCTTAGTGAATCGCAGTAGACCCGAATCCTCGTCGGACAACGCACGGCGGGGATCGGGACAGGTAAGTAAATGTGCCCTATTACATGGTGATTATTTACAGCATAATTTAGAAAGTCTACTGCATTAGTATGGTGGGGGTTATTTATCATTAGACCAGCACCTTGGGATAGTTCTATGTCTATTTTTGGGGCTCTGCTGCCCATCAGATTCATTAAAGTGGCTTAGGCCCTTTAATTAATGTTCTTGTGGTCTATTTTCCTCTGCAATTTTTTTTCCAAAAAGTCTCATAATGAATAAAACGTCCCAGCACACAGACCAGCAGGGGACTGGAGTGACTATGAGACTTTTTATGAGATTTTTTGCAAAAGTTTCAAGTCATGAATCTGGCTTTAGACGGTGTTGCACTAGCAGCAGTTCTATGGTTACACCAGATTAATGAAGAGGTGTTTATAGTCCTGTGAGACTTTTTAGTTGGAAAAGTCTCAAAAAAACTCAATGCAACTACTTTGAGACTTTTTTAAGCCAAAAAAGCACAGAAAAATGAATGATAAATAACCCTCAGTTACTCTAAATAACACAATTTATTAAAACTAGTGAAAACTGCATTATGTGCAGTATATTTGTAGAGGGCACAGTGTGGAACAGATTCATGAAATATGTGGCACATTCTTCATGAATCTGGCGCCCCCTGCACTTCTCCGGAAGAATGCACCATTTGTTTTCTTTAGTGCACTTTTTTATTCTTTAGAATTGTGGCGCAAGTTGGACAGAATTATGGCACACAATCCTAATGTGCACCTGAACGCCCCTTTTGGTGCACATTTTCTTGCCTTATTGGAGAAAGTGCAGCCACAACACAAAACTGGTGCAGACACTTTATAAATACATGTGCAAGCAGTTCTGCAGCATCCCTGATGAATCATCAGCCATGCATAGAGGCAGACTGAAGTACCTTGGGCCCACCAGAGAGGTCTTGGGGGGTGACCGTTATATAACTAGAAAGAATAGAGATAATTAGACTTCTCCTTATTGAAGTTTAGATTATGCCTAAAAATATACCTGATTTTAGGGAGCCCCTTTTATCATACCAAAAGTGAAGATAAACTACACTGTCAAGCTCAGTACATAAATGTAATACCTGAACCAAGCATAGTTAATAAATACAGTATCAAAACTAAGGTCAGTACATAAATGCGGCAAAAGAGCTGTCACGGGTGCTCCCGCGACCCATGTCTCAGGTCATGGCTCATCCATGATTCTCCGTGTACCCCTGCGCCCCGCACTATGAACTCAACTCTCCTCATTCCTGACTCCCATCCGGCGGCCGTCTGTGTTTCCGTCTTCCCGAGCACGCGAGGCGGCTTCAGAAGATTTAAAGGGGCAGCGCACCGCTGATTGGTGCTGGTCCTTTAGGGAAATGGTTAAAAGGCAGTGTCTCCCAGCATTCCCTGCGGGATCTTTGTGCTCTACGCCCATGAAAAAGCTTGCATCCTTGCCTTGTGCCTGTGATTTGATTTTCCGTTGTGACCCTGGACCTTTTCCCATTTACGCTCCTCTGCTGCCAGCCCTGACCTTCTGCTTTGCCTCTCACCCTGAACCTCTGCCACCTGTCTTGACCTCCTGCCTGTCCCCGACCACAAACTTGCCTACTGACTCTGTACCTCGCCTTGGCTGCCACTGCGGACAAAGTCGCACCGTTCAGAATGACCTGGTGGTACCACGCCGCAGCAAGTCCAACCTGCTTTGTGGCGGGCTCTGTTGAAGACCAGGTGTCAGCTTGTGTCATCGTTTGCCGTGGTCCAGTGGGTCGACTACCCCTGGAGCCTGACAGTAAGATTCGGCAGGGAATGCTGGGAGGCACTGGCTTTTAACCATTTCCTGAAAGGACCAACACCAATCAGCGGTGCGCTGGCCCTTTAAATCTTCTGAAGCGGGCAGATGAGCCCTAGGAGAGGGGAAACGCGTGCGGATGGCCACTGGGCGGGAGTCAGGAATGAGTAGCGGTAAGTTCGATGTCCATGGCACATGGGCACAGGAAGGATCACGGGTGAGCAGGAGCACCCGTGACAAGAGCCAAGCATAGTACATAAATACAGTACCAAAACTAAACTCAGCACATCAATGCGGCAACAGAGCCAAGCTCAGTACATAAACACAGTACCAAAACAAGCTTAGTATATAAATCCTGTACCTTAGCTAAACTGCAGCACCAGAACCATACACAAATTATAAATAAATACATTGGCAGAAACAACCTTCATTGTAACAAACCAGATGACATCACTGTACTGCAAGCCCTGAGAAACATGGTGTTAGTTTATCCACCATCATGTTAAAATGAGGGGAGGACCTATAAATTAATTTAATTTTAAAAATGCCCCCTATGGCACACAGTGACAATATAGTTCTCAGAATGCACATTGCAGACTACAAAGCTGAGTGCAACATTGATGAGACATAGTCACAGAACAAGAATACTGATCCAATAACACTCCTGACTTGCCCTCACAGCAGACATTATAGTCAGATAGCACTTACTCTAGCCAAGATGCCTCGGGGAGGGGGGATGTTGAAATAAGAAAATATTCAGCTCTTTCTAACAGCGGCTTTAGAGGCTCCTCATCATTCTATCCAAATGATGGAAAAGTGCAACAAAGTCCCAATAAAGCCATAAACATGGAAACCAATTGCCTTTAGACTCCTTTGTTTCAGAATAAAATTTTTGATAAACTTTTTGCATAACCAAAAAAGTAAAAGATGAATAAAAGCTTTTTGAAGAATTTGCATTCCAAAGACATTAACTAAAGAGCTCTTACAATAAATATTGTCCATGAACAGCTAAAAGCCTCTTGAATATGCAATAAAGATACCTAGTGACCTTACTTTTACTTTGCTGTGCCAGGTGAATTTTTTCTGTAATAAATTTCTTACAATCTAATTTTCCATACCGACAGGCATAGAGGAAAAAAGGAATCCAGTCTAGTTCACAGAATACTGCCCTTGAAAGAGGGACTTTCAGTTCATAATTCAGCCCCTACATCCCATTTTATATATTTCCTGGTAAATTCATTGACTTACAATTTCCTGCATGGCTTGAAATGTAATGTAAAATTTCTATTTAAAATCATATAATATTATACGGTAACATATAAAACGTGTGCAGTCAAAAACCGATAGTTAACTTTTATTTTCTACCACTAAATTAATAAATCATCTAACCTTTTAAGACTTGGCCTTGAACAGGTCACATTTCTACAAGTATGAAAGAACATAAATAAAGATAACAAATTCTGCATAAATAGTAGGCAAAATAGAATTTTCTTTATAGCTTGTAGAATTTTTATTTTATTAATTCTGACTTTTACATCCGCAATTTAGATTTTAACTTTCATAAAAGAAATGTAATCCTTTATGTTATAAATACTTTTCCTTGTACTTATGGCAAGACAAAGAAAGAGAAGCTCACCCATGACCCCTAACCCTGCCTACTCTCACAGACTGTGCTAACCTGAAGGGGACAACTGGTTGACAGTCCCTACTCTGTGTATGTGCTCAACACAGATGACAAACAAATGGAGAGAGAAAGACAACCAGATGAATAGCCAGACACAAGCGTAGTCAGAATAACCATGTCAAATCCAAAAGAGCAGTGAAGCATTGGCAAAAGATTAGTCTCAATGGAGTTCCTGGACTCCATCTCAGCAGCTGATTAGTTCGGCCACCCACTACTCCAACAACACCTGTGACACACCCCCAGCTCAGAAATAAGATAAAAGCACTCAGTTTTCCATAGGATACACATCTCAGTCAAGGAACTTTTAAGCAGAGTATCAAGCAGAGCAGTCCTTCTTTTTGTTCACAAATTTAATCCCTTTGCAGCAAAAAAACAATTAACGTGTTCTGACATCCTATTATGGTGTGCTGTGCAGTGCGCATGTGAAAAGACATGAGTAGTCATGAGCAGGTTGGTCGGAATTCGGGTTAGTCAATTTTGTCTAAATATTGGGAAAAATTTAGTTTAGGACTCAGACCTGATCTTGCACTTGGACCCAAACCTCATCAGCGGGACCTAAATTTCAACACATAAAAATGGTTGTAAAATGGTAGTAAGGGGTAGAGGGTTGCAAAATGGTGGCAATAACAGGGCATGTGCCTTGCCCACAATGGGCTAGGGAAAGTACTTAAAATAACAACATAACATAAAACATTTGATAAACAAAGAAATAATTTATAATTCATTTTAAAAAACTGTTAAAGGTGCTCCAGGTGTTTTAGCCCGGTTAATTACATAGAGAATTAAGGAAGTAATGGCAAAACCATACACCGTTGCTCTCACTGCGGATAAAATTCAAATAATGCTGAATTTTACAATTTTAAGGTTAAATTCATATAATGCTAAATTTGAATTCTAAATATGGTTAGTTTTAAATCAGGCAAAGCAGAATTTGACAATTTCAAGTTTAAAGGAAACCTACCATTTGATTTGATGCATTATAAAGCAAACATAACTTGGGAATCCTGTAGTTACACTGATGCAGGATCATATCTTGGTTAATCCCTCTGCTGAGTGGTTTTGCTAAAAAAACAATTATAACATTCAGGACCTTGGGAAAGCTGGTTCAGGCTTGCTGCCTACATAAACACATTACACACAGAGCTTGTGTAATGCACATGGAGCTTAGTCCAGACATGACTAATCAACCTGAGCTGGATGACTCATACACAGCAGCTGGGGGATGGTGCAGTCATTGATTATTCTGCCTTCAGGCACAACACAGGGATTACATCATCCTCTGGTTCAGTGAATAACTAATGTGCCAGGAGAAGCGTGGAGCCCAGGCAAATGAGCAACAGAGCTTCATTATCATATTTTAATAATTGTTTTATCAGCAAAAGCACTCAGTCACAGGGACTAACCAAGATATGATTCTGCTTCAGTGTAGCTACAGCAGTCTCAAGGTATGTTTGCTTCATACTGCATCAAATCAAATGGTAGATTTCCTTAAACTTTCAGTTCTGCAGAATATGACAATTTCAAGTTTAAATTCAGGTAATGTGGAATCAGATCATTTCAATTTTAAATAACTGTACTGTGGAATTTGACAATTTCAAGTTTAAATTCAGGTAATGCAAATTTAACAATTTCAAATTTGAATTCTGGCAATGAAGAATTTATCAATTTCATTTTTAAATTCAGGGACTGCAGTATTTTACTCTCTATCAACTTATTCATCTTAATAAACGTCAGAATGTTCACGTTGGCTGTAGATAGGCAGATCTTTTTGTTGTTGAGGATACCACCAGCGGTGCTGAACACGCATACTTGCTGCATTGCAAGATAGCACATGGAGAGTGTAGAATGCAGGCTCTGGCCACATGTCTGCCTGCTGGTAATAGGTGCTGTATCTAATGTGGGTGGAGATACAGGAGAATTAAACATGATGAGGCAGATTTACTTACCCGGTCCTGTCGCAATCCAGCAGCGCGTTCTCTGTGGAGGATTCGGGTCTTCCGGCGATTCACTAAGGTAGTGCACCCAATGTCCACCAGGTGTCGCTGCTGCGCCGAGGTCCACCAGAGTTCACCATCCTATTCTTGGTGCAGTTAAGTGCGTGTCAAGCGACAGCTTTTTTTTTTAAATGCGTCGGTTTTTCCGAATTCAATGGGTTTTCTTACGGCCACGCCCCCGATTTCTGTCGTGTGCATGACGGCACCGATGTGCAACAATTAGATCGGGTGCGCCAAAAACCCGGGGCAATTCAGGGAAAATCGGCGCAAAACGGTAATATTCGGGTAACCCGACAGAAAAACGGGAGTCTGACCCTTAGTAAATGACCCCCGATGTTCCACATTGAGCCATACTCATTCTCCCTCAGAGGTGTTCTGGTGCTTCCTTTTCGTGCTGGTGAGTGCGGTACTTGAACATTGATCGAGCAGCCCACCCTGTGAGCCATGTGTGGACAAGCCTAACACCTGTTCCTGTTCCATCATGACCACAAGGGCTTTTTTAAGTGGGTGAAGGATGGCTATGGTAGCACTGACAATGCCGACATCATTGCCAATCCTATTGGTACAGCACTGAACAAATGTCCCTCGTGGCAGCCCAGACATTGGTAGTGAAGTGCTATCGCACACTACTTTGATGAGAAAGCAGGAGAAGAGGAAGCAAAGTAGGAGGTGGAGGCAATTGGAAGTAAGGACTGATGTCTGGCAATCCTGGGTGGAGGCAGAATGTGAGCCAAAGCACTTCCTGCCTTGGTAGCAGCCACCACTACATTGAGCCAGAGGGCAGTTAAGTAGGTGTAATGCCCCTGCCCATGGCCATGGCTACCCAAAGACCAGCCAAATTTTATATTGAGAAAGACCTTCACCCGTGAAATGCTCATACATCTGTTCCTGGCCTCAATACAAACGTACACAAGAATCATGTAAGGACCTTTGAAGGTCCTCCAAAGGTTCTGAAACCACAGATTGATAGCAGACTCCATCCATACCTTCCTCCTCCAACACAAGTTCTTGGCAATCTTGAAACTCTATTCCTGTTACTGGGGCATGTGGATCGGCTGCAGAATCCCAGCGAGGTGAATACAGGATGAGTGACTGCTACATGAGTTGTGGCTGAAACAACTTTGCCATTATGAACAGTGTGAGGTGCAGAGTTCTGCACTTCCAGAGGATTGGCATTGGCAATTTTCCATTTTAAATTTTAAATATTTAACACATAAAATATACATCTTATTTTCATGTTTTTGTTTGCTTAACATACATGATTAATCATCCACTCCGATGGAAGTGGAGGCACTGTGTGCCATGTAATTGACTGATGCCTAAACTTTGTGTGGTCTATTGGGGACTACAAGTGTATGCTGCACACCCTGATTGCACCAGAGGACGTTCTAGCAGGCACTGACAGAACACATCCCCTCTCCCTGCAGCATCAACACCACCAGAAGCAGCACCAGAGCCATGTCCAGGTTCCATATGGTCAAAAAAGTATGATGTTTCTGAATTTTTTACATTTTTTCTATTTAATAAAGAGTGGATTTTTTATCAATTTTTACAAGTCTGCTGGAGTTCCTCTTGTGAATTTTCATGATCCCTTAATTCCTGGCTTCCTTTATTTATTCACAGTGCAGGAAGTTATGATGCAAATAGACCCAACACTGGTACTATAAATCAGTACAGTATGATGCAGTTATCAATAACACTGTTACTACAAAGCTGGATACAAAAACAATATAACCACTGGTACTATAACACAGTACGGTACGATGCAGATCGGAAGCATAACGAGCCCGTGTGGGCCCGCATATGTCTTCTGGAAGACGGCAGACGGCAGGTCCATAAGACCATGCATACAATTAATTACAACAATGATGCAGGCGGAGACATGTCTGTGCTCCTGACTGCGCACACAGTATGATGTCATCAGGTGGGGCTGCATCATACAATACGCCTGGGAAGAGCGAGCACAACCAAGGAAGAAGAGGATGTCGCTGGGATCGCCGTGGAGTGGGAGGTAAGTAATGAGATTTCTTTTTTGTATATAACTAGGGGCACTGTGGGTACTATAGTGAGGGAAGGCTGCTGCAGAACTTAATTAGTGAGGGTAGGCTTATTGAGGAGAGGCTGTTAGAATTTCATTATTAAGTTGAGGCTACCAGACACTTTATTTGGAGGAAGCTGCTGCTGGACACTTCATTTGTGAGGGGAAGCTTCTGCTGGAAACTTCATTAGTGAGGAGAGGCTGCTAGACATTTCATTTATGAGTGCCGGCTGCTGCTGGACACTTAATTTCTGAGGGGAGGTTACCGCTGGACAATTCGTTTGTGAAGGGAGGGGGTGTGACCAACAGCGATGTGCACAATTCTATTTTTTACTCTTTTCATTCATGCCCACTGGAGGGTGTAACCACTGAGCAGTTCATCAGTGGGACGGATGGTTTTGTAACTGGTAAGAATGGATCCTAAGGAGAGGAGGAGGGAGC
Organism: Engystomops pustulosus; assembly: GCA_019512145.1. Taxonomy (NCBI): domain Eukaryota; kingdom Metazoa; phylum Chordata; class Amphibia; order Anura; family Leptodactylidae; genus Engystomops; species Engystomops pustulosus. The sequence goes on from CM033641.1 coordinate 278,362,681, forward strand.
ATTGTAATATTAATGTTGTGCTGCCCGGGCACATGCCTCTGTATGTCACTGCCCCAGCGATTAATGCTCAAGCACCTCATCTGCCTCCATCACCACCCACCTTGTCTGCCCACTGTCTGGTCACATGACCCAACCTTACAGCACATTATCTGCAAAAATATTTGGAGTGTAGCAGAAACAACGAGTGCCAATGCTATATGTATTGATAATGTATATGTACTATACAGAATGTGTGTATATGATGTGAATACTTCTGTATAAATGTATGGATGTGTACATGGTGGGCCACATATGTTAAAACTGCCCTCAGGCTTATTTGCATAGTTTTTAAAACTTAAAAAAAAAAAAAAAACAAGGTCCTAAGAAGCTAAAAAAAGAGCAGAACCTGTCAGAGGGAGCACACACTAGTATGTGAGTGAGCTTGGTTTACAATCCTTCATGCTGGTGGTAGTTGTCCTTTAAACTGAGCGCACCAGTTTTTTTTTGTGCATTCAGTTCCATTTTTATGACTTCGACATAAATGTGGCGCCCATGACACAGTGCAGCTGCGACACAAAACTTGAGCAAACAATTCATAAATACATGTGCGAGCAGTTGCACATGTATTTATATGTATACTATGCATGAAAACTGGGCCACTGCATTTGTATATACTTAATGAGTTTTTATATAATGTATGTAAGTGTATAAATACAAGATAGGTTCTGTAGGTTTGTTCTTAAGTTGAATTTGTATGTAAGTCAGAACTGTGTATTTTATAACTGTAAGCCCAGCCAATCTTTTTTTTTTTGTATGTAACAATTGGATTTTAAAACTGTTGGGTTGTCATAAGAACCAGGATTAACAATATAGCTTCATTGCAGACACCTGTGATAACTGTTGTAGCTGTTTATTATAGCCCGCGGCTAAAGTACTGTAAATTACCAAAATCCAGAGGCTGTTTTGTAACTAGTTTAGTGTTCTTAAGTAGTGGACGGCCTGTATGTATGAGTGCATAAAGGTGTACGCATGAGTTTATACATGTATGTATATGTATGAGTGTGTTAATGTGTGTATGAGTATATAACTTTGCGTGAGTATATAAGTATATAAATGTGTGTGATTTTAAAAATTTGTATATTTTTTTAAGGGAAAGGGGGGCCCCACGCAGAAATCTTTTATGGGACCCTGCCTCTCCTAGTTACACCCATGTATAGGTGTCAGACAAGGTCTTTATTAAAAGAGGAGGCTATTTCGTAAATCAAGAAATGTCAACATATATAACTAGATCCCACTCAGTATGGCTATGAATAACAACAAGTATACATTATACTGCCGCAGTGTTAGGATAAGACTGAACTTGCCTTCAGTATAGAAATATATCCACATTGTTCTGCCAGGTGTTACACATTAGACTGAGGAGAGGATCAGATTCTCATTAACATCAAGTGTCTTAACACGCTTATTCTATTTTCTAGATACAAACACTCATGTCTATGTGAGCCCCTTCTTAGAGTGAGGTGGTATGAATGTTGTAAAATTGGACAAAGATGAATGAGTTACATACTATATTAAAAAAAATAATATTCATCAAATACCCATTACTACCATGCTGGAAGGGACTGTCAACCTTCTAGTCATTGGTTATCTTAGGTTTATTGCATTAGCAATATATTATCTGTATACTGAATTCGTACGTCTATTGTATCTACAAATAGTTTACTCTTTACTATAGTCGTGCCTTAGAGCCCCCATTATACTTATTATAAGCAACACAGTGGTGTAACCCTATATGATGGGCATATGTACGATCATATGTTTTCTTTATACTGTATGTTGCTATTGATAATGGTTTATAGGCAAACTGATTCATCTGAACACCCAATTTTAATATTATGTTTGAATATTTTAAAATTTAAAAACATACGCAGAAAATAATGCGTTAGAATGCATGCAAATGATATGTTTGTGTGCTATATAATTTGGACAATGATCGTATAAATGTTGGTATCAATAACCAGGATCTTTATGGTTTCAATGTAAAAGCAGGAGACAACACAGAAAATATTTGGTAAATTCGTAAAAATAACATTACCATTGTAATCAATCAGTCTGTTGTAAAGAGTTTTCACCACTTAAGGATGAGCCCCTTTTCCACTTTTTTGTTTCTGTTATCTATTCACTGCACTCCATAATCAGAGATGTATACAGGACTTTTAACTACATGACAAATTCCACCTTCTAGTACCATTTAATTTTTAAGGAACATACTGGGAAGCAGGCAACAAGTGACATCAACTCAAATTCTTATGGGATCTGTGGTACAAATGACACATAGGGGCACATTTATTTACCCATTCCTTGGAGTGCAAACCTTAGTAAATGAGCCCCCTACTCTTAATTCTTAGGCTCAGAATGATCACAGAGATACCAAATTTATATAAAGATACTCGCTGACTTAATCCCTTCATGACCGATGGTCATTGGTGCCTGAATGTCCAGGTACTGCTATGCGCTTCTTCAACCTCTACGGGACTCAGCCTCATTTGGCCTTTTTTTGGACACGTCCAATTTTTCAAATCTGGCCTGTGTCACTATAAGTGGTTATAGCTTTGGAACAATATAAGATATCCAGGCGATTTTGAGATTGTTTTCTCGTGACACATTGTACTTCAAATTAGTTTAAAAGTTTGGATGATATCATTTGTTTATAGTTATGAAAAAAAAAACAACTTTGCAAAAATTTGGAAAAAATTCTTTATTTTCAAAGTTCTAAATTCTCTCCTTTTGATGCAGATAGTCATAGCGCCCAAATAAATTAATAACTTACATTTCCCAAATGTCTGCTTTATGTTGCCATGTTTTTTTAAGATTCCACATATTTTACTGGAATGTTATGAGGCTCACAATTTGGATGCCATTTTTCAAATTTTTGGGAAAATCACCAAAACTCATATTTAGATGGACCTGCTCAACTTTTAATTGATTGTGAGAGGCCTAAATATTAGCTAGAATTGTAAATGACCCCATTATGGAAACTACACCCCTCAAAGTATGAAAAAGCCACTTTTAAGAAGTTTGTTAACCCTTTAGGTGTTTCATAGGGGTTAAAACAAAATGGAGGTGGGGTCTACAACATTCGTAATGGATTAAATGAAAAAAGGCTCCACAAAATTTTTCCTGAGTACACTGATATCCCATATGTGGTGGTGACTGCTGTATGGGTGCACGGCCGGGCATAGAATGGAAGGAGTCGCCATCCCGAGCAGATTTGCATTGTCACATTGTACAGGCTATCATTTTTTTTTAATTTTTTATTGTGGACCTATTGGGGCTTACTTTTTTTGCCACATGAGATGCACTTTTCTGGTACATAATTTTGGGGCATTTATAGCTAATTAGTGAGATTTTATTAACTCTTTGTTGGTGGAGGAAATGAAAATCATCAATTTTAGGAACTTTTTTTGTGTTTTTTTTTAGACGTTTACCATACCATAAAAATAGTATATTATTTTTATTCTATGGGTCGCCACGATTACGAAAATACCTCATTTATATAGTTTTTTTTAAAAAAAATTCCCATTTTTACTGAATAAAAAGTAATTTGGTGAAAATGTTAATTTTAGCATCAGCGACCTTTATATGTATAATTTTTTTATTTTTCGGCTGACAAAACTGGTCAAGGGCTTATTTTTGGCAAGAAGGATTGTTCTTGTTTTAGAGTGTGTAACTTTTTTTAATCACTTTTTAGAGTATTTTTTAAAGGGTATTAATTAAAAATTATCTTTTTTCTGAGCTTTTTTTGAGGTTATTTTTTGTATTTATTGTACTTTTTTTATTTTTCGGCTGACAAATCTGGTTAGGGGCTTATTTTATAGGTTAGTTTTATTAATTACATCTGTTTTCTTGATAAAATTTGCCAATAATTTACTGCAAAGGTAAAAGAATACGTTTTTTTTTTTAAAGTAGTAGTTTTTTAATAGTACAAATTAAAGCGTGAAGTCTCCAGTTTAGTGAAGCATCAATACACAATCCATATATCATGTTAATCTGTTTAATATGGCACCAGATGTAATTCTTGGTGCCAGGGTTCAGGAGATATAGCTGTTTGAACATGGTCACTGTTATAAAGTTTATAAGCATGTGCATGTTCAAATGGACGTAAATAGCAATATATGGCAGTCGTGAAGGGGTTAAGAACACCCAACGTAAAGACTACCTTTAGTTACGGACCTCTCTGCCCACTGTGACCTCTGTTGAAGATCTCTGGATACTCTGGTAATTTACTTGGCCCCAAGCTGAAATGGTCAACATAAGAGTTACCAAAGGTCTCTACAATGAAACTTTAATGTGAATCCTTCTGAAAATCGTATAGTCACAGGGACAAAAAGATACTGCTTCAGGAGTTTCATCTGTTCCAACTTACATACAAAATCAACTTGAGAACAAACCTAAAAAACCTTTACATAACCAGTATTGCCATATTCAGTTACCTATACTTTATTGATACTTTGTTTTATGGAGCTGTCACAAGGTGGATTTTTTTGCAGGACAAGCCGACAGTGGGGCCATTTTGAAAAGTGTATGACTTTAAAGATGTCAAAAAGGTGAATAAGCTGCAAATCAGAAATATGCTTTTTTCCCCTTTTACACTGCTAATCATATGGTATAATTATTTTGATATTTTGTGAGAATTTTTAATTTTTATTTTTGTGTGCATTTAAAAAAATATATATTTTACCTGTTTTAGGCCTCTTAAGTTGTTTGAACCCTAGGGAGTCTGATTGCTCATGCAATATACTTCAATACTGTATATTGCTAATATACTGCTTCACTATAGCAATCTGCTTTTACCGGCTTGTTATAGTGCTGGTTGAAAGACATTAACCTCTCAGATGCTTCTGGCTGTCCCCCAATGTCATCACAGGGGCAATGAACAATGCACAGGCAGGCATATAAATATTTTGCGGTTGACTGTGACATTTGGTACGGCAGGTGTCTGCTGTGTAATGGTGTCTCCTTTATAGAGAGAGCCTGTTAGCCCTCTCCGTACATGTGCAGTGTTTGGCATTAAGAGGCTAAAAGAGTTTTAGGGGTTGTCTTTCTTTTCTGTTGTTTGCCTTTGGAGATCCAGAACTGCAACTTTTGTAGGGCTCCCTGTCTGTGCTGTGCTGTGATGTAGGAGGATGTATTAAGGCATCTTTATAGTAGGGATGACATTTGAGGAATCATTAAAGTAAAATGACAGTATGTAGTATTTGAATGCCGACAGAAGGTTTAGGAAATATTTCTAAGCACTACGCTACCTTTCTTTTTCCCTTTACTTTTGTATTGACCCATTCAGTGACACTTACTGAACCAAGAACTTGGGACAGCGCTCAAGATAATGATGATCTGCAAAAAGCAAGTGTTGCTGCAGGGCGTTATCTATCTTCTTAGATATACAAGAAAATGGGTCACTCATTTCTCATCCTTGAGGCAAAGCATAAGAATGCACTATTAGGAAAGTATACTCCTCTAACTTGACATTTTAAACATCGAGCTTTAGATTTAATCACATTCACTTAGAATGCTTTAAATACATTTCAAGACTAAGACACGGCGCATGCTTTTCCCAGTACATCAAATGGTATTTATCTTGTTTAGAGCTTGCACGGTATACATTATGCCTTTCATCGCTGTCATTGACTTTAGCTCGGTCATACCTTACTCATCTTCAGTCCTATACTGGCATCTTGTGTTGAAAGAGAATAACTACAAAGCCCTGTGACGTCATCAAAACCATCCATCCAATGTATAAAAAGTTATACTGAATACTAGATGATCACAAAAGAATGTACTTTGAACCACACCTTTGAGAAAGCCCCACCAAAGACAGATTTTCTTCAGTGTCCGATTTTTATTGTTAAAAATCCCATTTTACACAAACATATTTTTAGAATTTTTTTTTTAGAGTGCTTTTGTTTTGTACAGATTAAAAATATACTATAGATTCACTCAATGGACCTCACAATACACTTTTATTTGTGATATCAATTTCATTGCTGGTAGGATTACAATAAAGGTAATATTTGGGGTCAGTCAACAGAGGATATACCAGTGACAGTAGATGAAGGACAAAACTAAATGTTATACCCTGTACTCAGGGCCGGTGTTAGGGAGTGGTAAACTAGACATTTGCCCAGGGCCCCCTGTCCTAAAGGGGCCTTCTGTTTGTGGAGTTTTGTGGGCAGAGGATGTATTGCTCTTTCAATATTTCTTGGTTTAATGCCCGGGCGAAGATGCTTATGTTCTAACTCTTGTCTATATATCTATCATCTATCTGTCTAGTCATTTATCTCCTATAAAATTCTCATACGGTCCCATATAATTGATTTCCTTACCTTACTACTGTTTGTACACAACAAAGTGTTATTATTTTGTAGGGCTCAAGGAGCCTCTTACCAAATGTGACTGTTCATGAAATAGTTTTATTTTGAGGTTTAACTTTAAAGGAAACCTACCATTTAGAATGGTCGGTGTAAGCTGTAAGTACCGGGCACCAGCTCAGGGTGAGCTGGTGCCGGTAATTACTTTCGTTAGTGTTATAAACCGCGATATTGCGGTTTTAACACTTTTTAAACTTTAGAGCAGACTTTAGAGCAGAGGAGGCTTCGCTGGTGCTCGGTACTTACAGCTTACACCGACCATTCTAAATGGTAGGTTTCCTTTAAGTGTTGCCCAGAGCCCCACTTTGTCTAAAAACAATTCTTCCTGCACCTTTGCACAGGTCATATAGTAAACTCAGATCCCATAGAAGTCAATATATCATCTCCAGGATACAGCAATGGAATCTACCTCTGAAAGATATAAAAAGAGGGATCTGTATGCTGCACATATGCGAATAACACATTAGAAGAGCACGAGGAACATATGTCAAGCAGCCAAAAGAAATATAATTGACAATATTTTATTAGAGTGCAAATACAAACAGAAAACTCAAATGGACAAAAGATATAAAAACATTTAAAACACGAAAATGCAGGTCAACTGCCTTCGTGACTGAACATAGCAGGTGATGCCATACGATAGTGTCAAACCACCTGCAACAGGGCCCCCCAGAACACACCACAGATGATGAACCAAACTAATGCCACATTCTGCACTCAAGCTGTAACAAGAAATGTACTACACAGTGTAGAGGTCTGAGCAGGAGAGGACCAGGTATGAGTCAACTTCATATAACGCCACCAGGGCAAAAGGATGGTCGGCCCTGACGGTATGATGTGTGGTCCACAGAGTGAAAGATCACTCAAAATTACCAAATGCAGTAAAAGACCCAGATAGCTGTGGATAAAGCTAAAGGCAGAATATTACCAAGTGTGTGGAGGTGGTCCAAGGGAGCCCAGGCAATGCCCCACGCGTATCGCCGCGAATTGCGGCTTCCTCAGGGGTGCCCAAATGAGGTGGCGTCTGTGTTTAAATACCTGGTATAACGATGACATCCCGCACTGCCGGTGTGTGGCCCGAGCGTCATGGCGGCGCCCATGCGGTCACATGATCGTCAAGTTCACGTGACCCAGTGACGTCACTTCCGGTGACGTAAGTCTCCGTGACCGCGCATGCGCACTCGCATTGCGCGGCCGGACACGGGGGTGAAAGGATACATAACATGCAATGCAATATGTATGTTTTCAAAAGGATTTCCATCCATGGAGTGCATGACTGAGTAAAGTGCATGAATAATTACGTAATACAGTGCATACATTTGGGCACCCCTGAGGAAGCCGCGATTCGCGGCGATACGCGTGGGGCATTGCCTGGGCTCCCTTGGACCACCTCCACACACTTGGTAATATTCTGCCTTTAGCTTTATCCACAGCTATCTGGGTCTTTTACTGCATTTGGTTATTTTGAGTGATCTCTCACTCTGTGGACCACACATCATACCGTCAGGGCCGACCATCCTTTTGCCCTGGTGGCGTTATATGAAGTTGACTCATACCTGGTCCTCTCCTGCTCAGACCTCTACACTGTGTAGTACATTTCTTGTTACAGCTTGAGTGCAGAATGTGGCATTAGTTTGGTTCATCATCTGTGGTGTGTTCTGGGGGGCCCTGTTGCAGGTGGTTTGACACTATCGTATGGCATCACCTGCTATGTTCAGTCACGAAGGCAGTTGACCTGCATTTTCGTGTTTTAAATGTTTTTATATCTTTTGTCCATTTGAGTTTTCTGTTTGTATTTGCACTCTAATAAAATATTGTCAATTATATTTCTTTTGGCTGCTTGACATATGTTCCACGTGCTCTTCTAATATATCATCTCCAAACACCAGTTTCATATTATTATGTTTCTGCTGCAAAGCAAATTTCTAAACTGCAGTAAATGGAACAAAACAGCTGCTCAGGTAAAATGGCTTCTACACCAGGGCATGGAGGGGGTGTGAAGGTGCGCAGTCACCGGCATTTCTGCTCCGTGTCTGCACACTTTCTGAAGACCTGCAAACATTTGCCTATGAATGTTTACCGATTTTTACGCAAACCTACGCATGGTCGGAGCTAGCGTAGTCTTGCCCACCGGCGCATCTTAACCTGCAGATACATCATGAGGTCTAAGCGTCATGAAGTATCCGTTACTGCGGCAGGGGCGGGCTCTACTATACGCTGGCAGACAGAAAACCTTCTTGGCTGTCCAAAAATACAGTGATACAGAAATTACTTTTTGCACCATTCACTTCAAATCTTACAGACTTATGAAGACATTTATTTTCCATATTAGCAGCATCTAGACTTAAGAGAAAGGCTTCCCACATAGGCAGCAGTCGATTTTGCATTTCTAGGGGCACAAGCAAAGTTATGTTTGAAGGCCCCTCTAGTTAGGACTTTTTGTGAACAGTCAGTGCACTTAACACAGCTGCAGCACTTTAAAAAAAAGATGTCACCAGGGACTTCCCCACAAACCTCACACATGACCATTTAGATGTCTTTATACATGTTCCACTGATGTGATTACAGCCATAATTCTTGTGAAAAAGACTATTATTGAAGTCTTTGTTCCAGTCAAGAAGGCATGAGAGCTGCATTATACAGTCAAGCTACCCCGCCTCCTCACCGCTGAAGAGAAGTTCTTAGGGACGGGTGAGGAGCAAGTTCACTCTTCGTTTCATAGCCAGTGTCATTCTCAACTCTCAATTTGAGGAGTGGTTAGTGATATAGCAGGGCCCAGTAACACAGATCCAAGGTCTCTCTCACCAACTGTTCCCCACCCCATGCTAAGGAATTCCCTTCAGCTGGGTTAGCAGGTCAATGTCTCAGAGTCTGTGAGCTGTAGCTTTACTGTACACTTCAGCTCCCCACCTCCATGACTGGAACCAAGGACATCAATAAAAGTCTTTTTTAGAAGAATGCTGGCTCTATTCCAATGGATAGAGGTAACAGTGGAGCATGTATAAATACATCTAAAAGGTACCGTGTGTTGTTTGTGCACATAAGGTTAATAGTAGTGTGAGTATCTCAATGGTGGAAGGTGGTGGGAAGTCATGGCAAGCAGTGCGAGGCTGCATTCACACACAGATGCATCTCCACCAAAACACTTGTGATCGCCAAGCTCCATGTCTTTTGCTTACTAAAAAGCATTTCAAAAGATGCCGTTGGCACAAAGCACAGTGTTCCCCATTCTGACTTTTCTTTCTTTATTTCTCAGTAAATTCTGAGTCTATGATTAAACTCTCTCGTTCACTGCAATGAAACTATAATGCACTACGGTCTCTAGTAGAGTGTAAATGGAAGTGCCACTGTACCCGGCTTGACCCAACTATCCAATATTAAACCTCTCAACAGGATATTTGGTGCATAAAATCAAGTACGGTATACCATATTACAGGTAGAACATGAAAATGTGACCAGAATGTTATATTCCTGCTGTGTGTTGAGGATCTGTATCTTATGTGTGTATATGTGTGTATATGTGTATATGTGATGTGTATAAGCTGCATGGGTGTATATGGTACTTTATGGGGCACATTTACTTACCAGGTCCCTGGGCGATCCCCGATCCGGACTGTCCGACGAGGATGAACTCTACCGCTATTCATGAAGATCGTGCGCCCAATATCCTGTATGTGTCGCTTCCCTGCTCAGTTCCGCCACAGTGCACCTTCCTCTTCCCAGTGCATATAAGTGCTTGGGTTGCGACACAATTTTTAAGTTAAATCCCGCGGTTTGTCCGAATCCGTCGGCCCCCCGATTTGTGTCGCATGAAAGCTGTCACGATTGCGACAAAATCCGATCGCATGCGCCAATAACCCCTTTTAAAACCCTGTCCATGCAGTGCAAAACGGAAATTCGTCAGGATGTCCGCCGAAAGTGCGGTCTGCGGGGCCCTTAGTAAATAAGCCCCATGTCTATATGCTGTATGTATGTATATGTGGTGTGACTATACTATATGTATGTTTATGCTAGGAATATATTGTTGCAGGGTAGTTGCCACAACAGTAGATTCGGGTCTACAATGAGTATGTTGCCCAAAAAGCTGAATCGATGTGGGAAAGCTGGGTGTTTTGCTAATAATGATTAATTAGCATCCAGCTGGAAACCCTGCATAAGTATCTGGTGTAGACTTCTCGAAATGGCTCCACCCCAAGGCAGAAGGTTTTTTCTTGAAGTTGTTCGTAGTACTTCTACCTGTGGTTTGGAAACCACAATCTCAAGAGCAGGGAAATATAGACAGTATACCCTTCATAGTTGTATCAGGAGAGGAGGGTTTGCGCAGCTCGTTGACCTTGCTGATGGTCCCAATGTAATCCAATAACAATGAAGGGATTGCAACACAGCGCAAGATCCATAAAAGTCCATGAATAGTTCCCCATACCTACATGGTACGAGCAGAGCCTAATGTCTTAATACTTAATGAAAGTAAACTTTTGACTTGGTAATAAAAATAAAAACACACAAAGTGCAGCTAAACAAGCCGGAGCGATAAATAAAGCCTGTAAGCTCTTGTGTCACCCCCTCACCCTCAAACTGTAAGCTCTTGTGTCACCTCCTTCATCCTCATGGACTGTAAGCTGTTGTGAGCAGGACCCTCACTCTTATTGTTCCATATCACTGTTTGTACTCTGTAATGTAATATTATATTTGTATATTTCTTCGATGAGTTGTAAAGCGCTACAGAATATGATGGCGCTATATAAATAATGATTATTATTATAGTTTAGAATGGTGACCAGAACGGTTTCTGATTTATTTTTATTGTAGTAGTAAACAATAAAATTTTAACTAATAAAATATAAAAAAAATTCCTGAAGAGTCTGTAATAATAGGGACTTTTTTACCCAGTGCCAATAACAAAACAATTCATGATTGTAGTTGTCACCTTTTTACAGGTCACAGTAAATTCCACTGGCTTGTTTACTTGCGGTTCCTATATTGTGGACAATCATGGAAGTAGTCAGAGTTCTTAAAGGAGTTTTCCCACAAATACAAGTTAGGCTCTATATTAATCCCAGCGCTAACACACAGCACACTGGGGCTGATTTATCACGGTTTTTCTCGTCTATGTTTAGTGTTGTATTGTGACTTTTCATTGTGCCAAATGAACATAGGACAGTGCAAAGTCATGCTGACATAGACCCTGCAGGCACAAAGTTCATTATTTCATAGACTAGTTTGCACAATAAAATTGAATGTGACTTTCCATTTAGGCGCAGGTTTTGCCGCAAATTGACGTCAGTCCCTACCATGGTCTATGTGCTGCAACTTTTGATTGTATTTTGCAACTTTTTATGCGATTGTTGCCAACAACCCTCATGGCATAAGACACTGCCAGTAGATTTATCAAGGGCAAAAGACACTTTAATAAATCTGACACTGACATAGAACTTTCGTAAGCAGCCGCCTAATGATAAATTACCCCCAGTGAATTTACTAAGCGGTTCCAGTCTCCTATAAATCTGGTGCACTTGTGCACTAGAATGAAATCTACACCAGGTCCTGCCTGCCAAAGATTTCATGTATAAACCCTCAAAAAGTTGCAACTGCCTGTCTGTGCATCGGGAATTGAGTTAGGGAGTAAGAGTTCTCTTAACAGAGACTTTGCCATTGTAGGCGTGTGGAGACTTATAGCCATCAATGCTCCACTATGGGATTCTGGGAATTATGCTAATACATTTTCCAGGGTGGGACCAGGAAAACTATGCCTCTTTTGCTTCCTTGTAAGACAGCCCCCTTACCATCAAGCATGACTTTCAGGAAGCCTAATGACATGATGTGTAATTAAAGCCAAACCAGTATATCTATTCCAGAGGGAACGGATTCCCAACTGGGAATTGAGACTATCCATGCCTTGTCCGCAAGAAGAAAACTATGGTACGAGATAAATGTCCCCCACCGAATTTTACGTCTGCTGCAGAACATGGTTATGTGATTTTTTTCCTGCGCTTGCTCTCTTTCAGGGGAAACTCATTATTTAATAGGTTTTATTAGCGATAATATCTGCAGCATTTGCATATTTTCTATTTTACAGGTATTGTGGTAAGGGCAGGCTAGAACTAGGTTTACGGCAGAAAGTTGCATAAATTATCCTTTTCTTTTATCCTAGCCTAAATACATATTTTGACATCCATTATAATGCGATTGGTGCTGCCTATTCTGCTGTACAATGACATCACATGGCTCCATGAAATGTCTATGTGTTGGAGCCTGTGCTCAATTTACCTGGAATGACTCTTGTTTGGCAAAGATTCAGCAAGTGTCTAAACATGCAAAGATAATGGAGCAATCTTCCTTCTTCCCATAACTAGATTCCAGCCTTTACCTCCTGGCATGTAACATTACCACTAATTTACGTTCCTTCTATTACTTCACAAAAGTAATTATAAGCTGCAGAACAAATGCAATACCTCTGGCTCAACGTATGCACTTACCCATATATGTATATTTTCTGTATACATGCTCCTATTAACCTGTTCCATCACCATATTTAAAAAATTGGCTCCATAATTGGTGACTGATTGTAATAAATCCCCATGATGACGTATGGTCATGATTTCAGAAGCCATTGTCGTTAATGCGAGTCTATTAGCACTTGCATCACCTTAATTAAAGGATAATTATGTAGTGCACTTTACGATCATTCCAGATACATATTTCCTTTATTCCCAGTATTCCATAGCATAAAAGAAAATGTTGTTACATCTTTATGCAAATTAGTTATTTTGGTACAATGGGTGTGGATCTGTACCTTCTGGTTCATATTTTCTTCTTCTGGTACATACAAAAAAAAAACGGGTGCACTGGCAAAGCCCAACCCCAGGTGCAGAAAAAGGGTTTTTTTCCATAAAAAGATGGTTTTGCTCTAAAATGTTTTGGCGTAAAAACTTGGAAAGTGCTTAAACTCCTGTGACTGGGAAGCTGATCAGGTCTGTTTTACACAGGAAATTCCTACTCTGCCAAACTGAGTGATTGGCTGAGAGGCATTTCCTGCAGGAGGCTGCATTGGAGCGGGGAGAAAGGGGGCGGGATCAGTCACTAACAGTTTTTAGTGGAGGGAATTTGTTGTGTGTTTAGACAGACCAGCAAGAACCTGGTACACTTCAAAGTAGGTGTGTCTGGGGGGAACCAGTGTCACTTTTAAGAATGTTGCATGTTAGACAGCAACAACTCACACTAGCAATAGCAATGATTTATAATATATAAAAGAAAATTGACAGTTTAAGGAAGCAGAATTAATTGCTGCCCACAACCTTTCCACTACTTTGCTCTAGGTATAATAGGAAGTATTTTTAGTGTTTTTTGGAGGGGTTCGATTTACGTATTCTATACACAATATACACTTTGTAAACACTTTGGGGGAGATTCACAGGCAGTCCCGGGGTTGCGTACAGGATAGGTTTTGTAGGTTTTTTCTTAAGTTGAATTTGTATGTAAGTCGGAACTGTATACTTTATAATTGTAACCCCAGCTAAATTTTTTTGGTCTCTGTGACAATTGGATTTAAAAAATGTTGGGTTGTCATAAGAACCAGTATTAACAATAAAGCTTCATTACAGATGCCTTTGATAACTGTTATAGCTGTTTAGTGTAGTCTAGGGCTAAAGTACAGTAAATTACCAACATCCAGAGGTCCGTTTGTAACTAGAGGTCGTCTGTAAATTGGGTGTTCTTAAGTAGGGGACCGTCTGTACTATCTATAATGCCTCATCCTTGCCTGTCTGGAGGCTTTTCCGCGTATGTGCCTATTTATTTTAGTCTCCACCAGTAAATGTGCAGAGACTATAGCTGAAATCTCAGCTAAATCAGACCTGGTCTAAACAGATCAGACCATGGCGAGATTCATTCCGATGTGCTGCAACTTTTGGTTGTGGTTAAAGCCATAAATTCTATAAAACCTGTTTCAGGCAAGGATGTTGGCTACATTTCATACCTATCTGTAAGATAGATCATGAACTGCAAATTGGTGGAGGGTTTACCAGCCAGGCCTTGCTCCACCCAGCTGATATTTGCACAATGTACAGAACCGGAAGAATACAGCTCAGGGGCACCCACATGAGATACATACTATAACTAAAGTGACTATGGAATCAAGGTACAGTGAAGTAACAGTGTTCGGAGTACTTGTATATGTTTTATATAAAGGGGATCCTTCCTCCGATTAACACAGAGAGACGTGGCAAGAACATATTGTGCAATGTTTCATGTCAGGCAGTCTAAATGGCTTAAAAGTGTATGAAAATACTGGGATCAGTTGTATATCCAGTTTCCATAAATATAGAAAGTTGGATGACACTAAAACTGACTGCTGTATATACAAAATGTGAACAGACTTAAGAAGTTTCTTGCAACTGTTTACTTAAAGGGGCTGTCCAACTCAAAGACTAGGAGACTTTAATACATTTGTGTGTTAAAATAACAAAGATGATCTGCAAATCTCAATGCAGGGGCTGAGGGACACCTAGCTCAGGGGTCCTCTGGTGGATTCACCTTCACCAAGTCCAAGATGACCATGTTCTGTAAGAGCCATTATGGTAACTTAGAAATATATATTTATATAACTGAGAGTGCTGAGAGTATTAAATTAATGGAATACGTCAACAAGAAACATTATTTATGAAGCTTCTGGACTCATGTGCCGTAATAATATACTACTTAGAAAAAGTCAGGAATATTCGTGAAAGTACGTCATTCAAGTAGAAGCATCCAATGCTGATTTCTCATCACAAACCGTTTATTGAAACAAAACCAACAACCCCATTAAAAAATCAAATACAGCTTAAAGAGGACCTGTCACCAGTTAAAAAGGGACTAGAAGCTGGTTACTAAAGTAATCAGCTCCTAGCACTAGCCTATTGTTACAGTGATGAACTGCTGGCTTTATCTAGCGTTCTCTTTGAGAACGGGATCTCATATGGTTCATATGTTGACTAATTGTCTGCTGTGACATGACATCCCACCTTTCTTGAAGGGCAGCTCTTAAGTTACAAACCTCTACATGGTGCTTCAACTGATGCCATAGGTTTGCAATGGGATTCCGGTCTGGATAGAAAGGAGGCCACTCCATTTGAGATAGCCGGAGCTCAGCATTGTTTCCGTAATGATGCAACTTAGAAGAACTAATGCATTGTCATCCATGAAATTATTATTATAATGACTGGATTAAGAAGGTCATTCAAGTTGTATGACAGTTCAATTGTAGGACATTTCGTTACTAATTGGACACGTCTGCTCACACTGTAACACCACTACCACAGTGGCTATAGTATAGCGCTCTACTTGTCATCCCAAGCATCATAAACACCCACCATTTCTGCTCAGTATGAATGGTTTTTCTTTAGTGAGCACCATCAAGACCCACGGGTCCCTCGTCCAGTGTAGAAGCTCCCTGGGTGCCTCTTGCCTCCCTGAAGTGTCCTAAGGCAGAAAAAAACCTCATTGGACAGACCTAGAATATAAGTTTTATTTTATATACTTCTAAAATCAAAGTGATCTTTGGTGAATTATCACTCTTGGTAGAAGCTATCTGCCTGTCTTGAAAGTTACAAGAATTCTCTCAAGTCAGGACCACAAGTCCAGGAATTACTACTCATTATTATGTGGCCGTGTATTTCTCCAGCGATTACACTCAGAACAACAGTGGCTTCACATGAACCATTTTATTTTTTTCCCCTAGAAGCCCTCCTTCATGTGAAGCTACTGCTCATGTGAAGTGGGTGGAAGGGGCGCAAAGTGGGCTGGGGATGCCCTATGCCAATGCATTAGGGCAGGGTCTGGCGTAGAATTAATTTGGGCGAACAATTGCGCCAGCTCTTGATAAACTCACGCCAACAATTGTGCAAAAGCAATGAAACATTAAAGAGTTGGAAATGTGCATTTAAAAGTTTAGAAGGTCAGCTTATGTTCACCTGTAAAGGTTACGATGCATTTTAGGTTCATTGTGAAACGTCACCCACAAGCCAAACATCCCTATCTTTTAGTGAGTAGTGTACACCTCCTCCTATGTAATAAAGGAGCCCATGACCAGGGTCTGGATGTGTATCAGCCAGTGACATTTGGACTCTTTTAAAAGAAATATATCAGTGGTGAGGATTGAATTACTTCATAGATGACCAGATATGGATGACATGCACCGACACAGACAGATTTATATCCATTGCTCCTGTAAACATCATGTAAAAGAAGCCTGACTAGTCAGATGTATTCCAGTGGCGATATCATGCGGGGTGCACAGCTCAGGAAGACTTGTCCTAGAATGACATTCAAGATTTTTAATATGAGAGCGTGATAGTCACATTAATAGCATGACATTTGGCAGGACGGTGGTGGCCATGGCAAAGGTTTAAACAACAAACACTATAGCACATGGTCCGGCAGGTTTCAGGCTCAGGTTATCGAATAATTTATATTTTACGAGAATATCATTCCTACATTCTGGTAACCCGTAGCAATTCTTCCCACCTATGATTCAACATTTCTTTATGTTTCCAAGCTACATTAGGTAATATTTAGGGTGTGTGCACATTTATCTGGTTACCACAAGTTTTCATCACAGAGAATGCATTGTAATATACATCTAGATACTGATCATTGTGGTGTAGAAATCTGGGACACATATAGTACTATGGAGGTAGATTAGGTCTTCTGGTCACATAAGTTAATAGTTACCATTTTCCATCTCAAAGGCAACATGAGGGGATAAATGTCTGCCCATGGTGAAACGTCAACAGTAGTGTAGCTATTATCAGTGCCTGAAGGGGTTGTGCCAATTGTATATGTTCTTGTAGATCAGTGGTGGTCTAACCACTGGAAGCTCCCCTGCTTATAATTATATGGGTCTATTAAAGGGGTTGTACCAATCAATAGGAGATTAAAATCTTATAGTGGGGGGTCTAACTGATCGGACCCCCACCGATTAGACAGCGGATCATAAGTCTGAGAATGATCATCCCATTGTCACTAATTGACTGTAGCAGCAGATAAAGCATTCCTCTTTCATAGCGTCAGAAATTGAGCACATCACACGGGTATCTCCGGAACTTGACTGTCTTATTCAATTAGTGAGAAGAGAACCTCCATTCTTGCGATCGGTGGTGGTCCCAGCACTCGGACCCCCATGATCAAATTCTTTGCCCCTATCCTATGGATAGGTGAGAACAATGATAGTTGGTACAACATTTAATGTCCAGCTACTGTAAATAGAGCACCACTTATACACATATGCTGCTATTAGTTCAATTCATGGGACTATGGGAAATCACAGAGTGTCCCTCTCCTGCAGTGATGCCCAGCGATCAACAAGTTATCAGACCAACATATAGAGGAGTGACACTGTTCTTCATAAAATCTACTAATTTCTTTATTCAAAATGCAACACCCGTCCCAATAAATAGGCAGGCTGGTAGTTGCGAATAGCACCCTCAACAGGTCAGGAGTAGTAAGGGGGAATCGCGAACACTCTATGAAGGTTCTAGAACCTGGTCATTATGTAAAAACAGCTGTAGAACAGGCAATAGTTAAATGGGTGTAAGATGTTATCCAGTTATGTGGCTGTAAGGACAAGGGGGAGTATAAAATCCCCGTGCAGTGGGAGCACATGGTCCAGACCTAATGTTCTTAGTCTTAGTCCAGTCTTAGCTGGTCTTTGAGCACATGCTCTTTACCACAAGGTCCAGTCTGCAGAGACAGAGTGGACAGAGAGACAGTGTTCATTACACCTTCAGTGCTGACACAGAAACCAATCCCAGGACCCTGAGTCAAGAGACTCAAACCAGAGCTGCTGATTCCAGAGTTTGGATTCAGCTCCATCTCCATTATCCCAGCCTGCATCTACTACCAGACTGGTGCACTATTTCTGAGGGCCACTCTCCACGACCACTCCAGTACCAGAAACTGCTATTGACCATTTAGGCCCATTGCCTGCTTTGTGTTGTTCAATAAAGAACCGTGAGTTAATTTGCACAACGTTGCCTCCGTCTGATCCCTGGTTATGGGGCTCCCCATCCATCACCCAGGGACATATTTTACAGACACTCAGGGGTTGCTCCAGGGAGAACCAGTACATCAGCCTCTCTCTCCATATTTCTTGCACACACCACCTGCCGGAGACCTGCCAGGATGGAGGACAGTCTTCCGGTCCCCATACCAAGCAACATGACATCAGCGCGCCCTAGGCCGCAATCACCAGCCACTCTGGTATTCTGGGCACTGACTGCCTCCAGGCCCTAAGAAAAGGCTATGCCCCGGTGGGAAATGTTGCTAATACACTTGAAATCACATACAGCATAGGCTACACAAAAGTGTCTCCAGTATAAAATTCCCCGGGAATTACCCCATAACCTAACAGGTATGGGAGCAACCATCAAACAAATAGGATGAATGCACTAGTCACCAAGTAGTAACAAATAAAGCATATGCTATAGTGCATACAAACAGATTAAACCATGTGGGCTCAAACTAGTAAAGACTATGTTTACCGAGATCCTGGAGATTGCAGTGTGCCCCTTTCCTGCAGTGATGCCCAACAATCTACAAGTTATTCTATAATGAGTAAACTTTAGTGTACATCATATAATGGTGGGGGGATCTGAATGGCCATCATAATAACCTGTTCACTTGCTGTGGCTTTCTCTTGGAAAAATCTGCTGTTGTCTGTGGGTGCCATAAACTTGCACAGTCCAGACTCAACACTGTGCAGTGGACTGGAGTATTGGAAAATAGTGATATATGATGCAAATACTACCCGTCTGTCGGGCGAACACATTAACAGTTGTAACTTTGCTGGTTCGCTGTTCGACCGGCAGACTGGGACTGGCATATAGGAGTATGATGCAAGGACTCCTCTCCACGACATTGAGCTCCATCCTTGGGGTCTATTTCCGCAGACCAAGCACATCCTTGTGTATGAGGCCTTAATCTGACCAGAGTTGTCACTTTTGTGACCACCACCTCACAGCTAACACCATAACTGTAGGATATCTAGGGAAATTAATACAAATTTCTCACGGTATAGAGTGTAATACAGGCTGAGGGACCCCATTTAACATATATCCTTATTTCACACAGCCCAGACGTGTTTACAAGTATCTTAGGCTCAGCCTTGGCGTCTGGTATCATGAATCTGCCGGGATTTCCCAGACTGTAAACAGGAAGTTCCTAAACCGAAGGGCACTGGACGCTGATTGGTTTGTTGATGCTATACTGTTGCTGGGTGAATGTAGCTGGAATTGCTGGAGGTGATTTAGGTCTCGTCATTCTGGGACGTGTATACACCCACACTGACATTTAGACAGATGCATCCAGTTATTGTGTAATCCTCCATCTCTGTTTACACACTGACGGATATTCAGGGCACAACAGGCGGATCACTTTCACATGTGTGTTTATACTTAGCTATGAGCTTTTAGCAGTATGAGGTGTTTTACCTTAATCGCTGTTACCCTTTTATTCTAAGCATCTATCCTCCTACCATCCATGCACAAGGTGAAGCAGCACTCCCAAAGAAAATGTGAACACTGGTGCAATAAAGGAAATTTTTCTTTGGGAGTGCGGCTTCATCTTGTGCATTTTTGGATATCGGTTCGGCTTGGTCAGAACCATTGAAGACCCGCACCCTTCTTGTATCACTAGTGCTGCTCCAAATTTTACTGTGTTGTTTTTGTATCTACCATCCATGATTTCCTCCTATGTAAATTTTCTTAAGCTTAATCCTATATACAGTAAGCTAATTACTTCAGAGTGATTCACATAACAAGGAACCTACACTTTAATAAGTAAATTACACGTCTCTTGAGTACATTTTAGTTAATTACTATTTGTGTTTACATATTATTATGTAGAGGTTAATCTTCAAGATTGAAGGCAATTTGACTACTGCTAAGCTTCTTCCACATTTTACTAATAAAGTGTGGGACATTTAAGATTATTACTGAACATCCTTGCAGACCACTGTGCATATCCCATACAGGCTTACACTTCCATATAGTCCGGAATCTCAAGAAAGAACACCTACTGGCTGGGTGTTGTATTAGAATATTGTCCTCTTTAACTTGACTTTCTAAACATATACATAGCTCCCACTAGTGGTGGTGGCAGGAAGCCAAATTTTGCAACAATATTGAACCTATAGGCCCTTGCAACCGTTGGTATCATGCACCAGGGCATATGATATAAGCCCCCTCTGCGGCCCGCCAAATACATCAGGAGGCTTTGGCTGCACTATCTAGTTGCTTATTTATAGAGTTGTAGAGTACTAGAATTGCGCTATAACCAGCGGTCATTCAGGTGTGAACGGAGGTATAATCGCAATACCAGGTTAAAAAAAAAATTCACAATAAATTATGATTATTTTAAGGCTTGAAAAACAACCTAGTAAATATCTCCCATTGCATTTATGGCTAATACATACAACAGGTTGTATTTTTTATAATTACCTTATTTATTTATAATTGTGTTAAATTATTGGTAAATACATATGTAGAGTTTTCCCCCACCTTATTAGGGTTGCAGGTCATCCATCCAATGTGTATTAGGTGCTTCATTTGGCAGGTAGGGATAGAATAGTGAAGTATATCCTACCATAGCTATTACAACTTTTATTCTTCCTTCATGGTAAGAGATGAAGCATTATTATAAAAGGCTTTATTTCACCAAGTATTCAGTGTAACGTTTCACCTCACTGAGTAAGAAGGTGAAATGTTGCAGTGAACACTTGGTGAAAGGAAGCCTGTTATATTTTTGGAATGCTTTATCATCTGTTGCTATCCTAAGTATTGGTTCTCAGTATCAGATTGGTGTAGGTCCAGTACCCAGCATCCCCCACGCATCAGATGTTGTCAGCAACTTATAAACAGGTGATAGAACAGGAAGTGTTTAGCTCCATTCTCTGTATAGTGGTCACACTTGGTTATTGCACATCTGATTCCATTCAAATAAATGAAAGATAATCTGCACTAACCAGGTCTGACCACTACTCTGAGAATGGCTCTGTTTGCTTTCATTCATTATGTATTATCAGTTGTCAACAACAACGATCTGTGATGCTCCCATGTGACGGACTACACCAATCAGATATCGGAGAACCATCTTTAGGTAGGACATCAATATTCTTAGCCTAGAAAACTCCTTTAAAGATGCCCCATCACGTGACTGGCACCTCTGCCAGGGCATTTACTTCTATATACTTGGTGTTTATTACTACAAGTCCCATTACTTACCATGGGAATGGTCCCTATCTATAATACTGGGGAACTCCTCTTAGTTCTCCTTAAGATAACGTAATGTGTAAGATAGGAATGTCTAATCAATAAGTTATCAGTGTCTGGATATCACCGGCAGACAAGGACTGTTTGCTCGGCTTAGTCAGGCTACTATTAATAATAAGCAGAGGATATAAATAGCAGCACTATAGTAGCAGCGTACCATGGTCCTTGTGCCACATGGATTGTATCATTGTCTCAGATGCTAATACATTGTGCCAGGGGATTCTCTGTTCTCTGACCTTACCTAACCCTCGATTGTCACGCTTTTTATATTGCATTATGAAATGTACATTGCTAAATAAAGTGTAATGTAATTTCTATATGCATGGTTTCTCCCATATTAGAGAATTCCACTGTAGACATGTAGGTTTGCTTGTATCCAACACCAAATATTCTGTGTGATAGATGAAAGAAAACCGAATAACGTCCCTATTATTGTAGGTGTTCTCTGCCTCCATTTGACGTAGAGAAGCCGGAGTCGTGGCTATGATGCTCGCCTTTGCAGTTTTCGATGCCCAGGCCTGCCCTACATGACAGGGCCCGTCCCTTTTGAGCACAGACTTTCTATTTTTAGCAGAAGTCCGGGCGTCCTCGTTCAGGCTATGTGTTTTCCCTGTGACATGGCTTTTCATGTTCTGCTATTTAGATGTGTTTGTTTAGCCGTGGAGAAGTGAAAGGTTTCTTTCAGTCCCGTTCTGTGCGACATTGTGTGCTTTGAGTAATGTTGGCAGATTGCAGTGACGTCACTTTCTTAATATAGCTGTGGCTGAGGGAGCGCTTCTGCTGGTGAACCACTATTTTTAGCTATGAAATAAAAATGTAAGATTTGACAAACTGCTAAATTTTTGTTCACCGCCCATGGATGAAAGATTGTTGATTTAGCTATATTTACTGTATATTGTGTCTTTATGGAAGAAATATTTAATCTACAGAAATGATCCTGATTCAGCACATCTGAGGCTGCACCATAACAACCTTCAGGAAAGTTACTTCCACAGTAGAATAACACATGAGGACACATCCTGTGGCCGGTAACCACAACCGTTGCTGCAATTACTAGGGAGGGACCGGATTACTAACCGAACACTTTTAGTTTTGAATTCATTTAAAACTATGTTTATGACGGAAAGTTAAGTGTTTGCTGACCGAGTTTAGAGCACATGCTCCCATCCCCTAACACTTTGGATCCTACAGTGCAGGGTTTCAGAAGTTATCTGGCCCACCAAACAATCATTGGGTAAACCCATGCACAGTGCCAATGAGATCCAAAGGCCCAGCAAAAGTCCAAACCACCTGAGCTGGTTACTTGCCACAAGATCACAAATTACCTGTTATGCTACAGTATATAGATAATGGGGCACATCTACTAAGAACAGTGCAGTGTGTACCATGTGCAGTTTGCCTGTGCAGTGTGCAGGGGGCGCCAGATACAGGATTTCTGGCACATGAATCTAGTGCCCCCTGCACTGCCCCAACAGAGTGCACCACTTTTTTTTTGGTGCACTTTTAATATTGGATGTGCAACAGATTTCTGTAGGACTTTGCATATTAAATCTGGTGCACTGTCTGATTAAGCACCAGAACAGCCCTTTCAGTGCAGAAATTTGTATGAAGAATGAAGATTAGTGCAGCCGCAACACCAAAGGGTCATGTGTGACACATATGTGGTGCAGACCCTTCTTAGATATCTGTGCAAGCAGTTGGCAGTAGAAAGAATGTGCAAAGTCTGACAGAAAACTGGTGCATGGAGCTTAGCTAATGTGCCCCAATGTGTCCTGTGTGTACAATTATGTAACATATTGGGCTTGAAATAAGGATCATAAAACAACAGAAGTCCCATTAATGCCCTGACCAATCTCCTGCCATTCCAATACTACTACCCCGACTCTCCTAGCCGATCTGTGCTGTAAAAATGATATCCCAAACCAGACCAGACAGGGAAACAATAGACCTTGGATCAGTGTTGGAGTGCATTTCCTTCATTATTCCTAATAAAATAGACCATACTAGTCTCAAAATTACAGTAAGTTGTCTTCAGATCTCCAGTGTTGGGTTTGAGCCTAGGCCCACCCATTCTCTGGTCTGCCAGTCTGACACTGCCTTTTATTGTTTTATTATACATCCTACCCCCCCCCCACACCACCATGGCCCAGTTTTCTCTTAGAAAACTTCTTTCACAGTAGACATGCACATGTTCTGCAACTATAAAAACTAGGCCATCACCTGATGGGCCTAAGAAAAGTCAGTGTGATGTTTCTAAGTAATTTGAGCCTTCACCATGAGATACGCCCCTGTATAGTGCAATAAACAATTGTTATTAAAGGTTCCCAAGTCACACATTGGGGGTCATTTACTAAGGGCCCGATTCGCGTTTTCCCGACGTGTTACCCGAATATTTCCGATTTGTGCCGATTGTACCTGAATTGCCCCGGGATTTTGGCGCACGCGGAAATCGGGGGTGTGGCCGAACGAAAACCCAACGTATTCGGAAAAACCGCCGCATTTAAAAACGGAAAATGTGTCGCTCGGGACGGGCTTACCTGCACTCAGCCGGCCTCGGTGAATTCCGGTGCGTTCAGATGCTTTTCAGCGCAGCAGCGCTACCTGGTGGACGGCGGAGGAACTACCTTATTAAATCCCGGCCGGACCCGAATCCCCCGCAGAGAGCACGCCGCTGGATCGCGAACAGACCGGGTAAGTAAATCTGCTCCATTAAGTCAAAACATCATTGGGGCACATTTACTAAGGGTCCGCACACCGCATTTCCGTCGGGTTTCCGGACTATTTCCGATTTGCGCCACATTTAACAGGGGTTTTTGGCGCACACAATTGGATGTTGGCGCAATCTTGCTAATTTCCATGCGACACAAATCGGGGGCGTGGCCGACGGACAATCCTACTGACTCGGACTAAGCGTGGGATTTAAAATTAAAATTGTGTTGCATGACATGCGCTCACATACATGGGGAAGAAGAAGGTGAACTCCGGCGGACCTGAGCGGGGAAGCGACACATGCAGTATATCGGGCCCACGATCGGGCGCCGGACTTCATCCTCGTCGGACAACGCACCTCGGGGATCGCAACAGGACTGGGTGAGTAAATGTGCCCCATTCCTGTTCCAGCGGCTGTGTGCGTGTGTCTCCAACTCCTACGGCGCGCCGGCTCACGAAGATTTAAAGGGCCTGAGCACCACTGATTGGTGCTGGCCATTTCCAGGAAATTGTAAAAAGACGGTCTCTCCCAGCATTCCCTTCCCGATCTTTGTACTACCGGTACATACCTTTAAGAAAGCTTGTAATGTTGCCCTGTGCTCATGTATTGATTTCCCTTTGTGACCCCGGACCTGTTCCTGTGTACGCTGCTCCGCTGTCAGCCTTGACCTTCTGCTTAGCTTCTGATGTTGTTCCTGTGCCGCCTGTCCTGACCTCCTGCCTGTCCCTGACCACAAACCTGCCTTCCGTTTCTGTTCCTCATCTTGGCTGCCACCGTGGACAAAGTCCAAAGCAAGTCCTAACCACTTTGCTACGGGCTCTGGTGAAACTGGATGCCACTTAGACTGCTGTCCCAGGTGTCGGCTAATGTCATCGTCTGCGGTGGTCCAGTGGGTCCACTACAAGTGGAGCCTGACAGCCAGGTCTGAGCAGGCACAGGTTATTATCACTATTCGGCATGGCCATACCATAAATCTCCCCCATGGGGTCTATGAGTATCTTCTAAAATCATCCTTATCCATCCTTATATTGTTATAAATTATAATTGCAGAAATATAAGAATAAAATTATATATTAATACATACAATAATAATGCTTATACATTTTATTATATTTTTGCCTTGTAAATCTCATTTATCCATAATTTTTAGCCAAACCAACCCCTAATTGTATTTAGTAGTTGCTGGCAGATCCAGGTAACTGTTCTCTTTCATTATCCTACAGAAAATGATGAAATGATCATTAGCAGGAACTCAGAAGTCACCTTGTAACCAGCAGAGGAAGATAACAAGTGCGGGCAGACAAGACAGGCAGGAAGGGCGCAGCAATATCACACACAGTGATACGGGGCAATGAGTAAAGCGTCTAACTGTGAAGCATGACCGGACAAACATCTAACTGCTCAAAGCAATTTGGACTGAGGGATCAGATGTCTAGGTGTCTGCATCCGCAAATACCAATTTTCACAATAAATGGATGTGATCTCTTCATAATGAATGTACTGCTGGGAAGTTAATTAAGTTTGTGTTTTAATCTTAATTTATTTCTCCATTTTAGATCCTCATCCGGTGCTATTAATAAACCTTGTCTATGATTTTCTCTGATCATGACTTTTATTTATTCGCCTCTGCCTTCACTTTAAATCTTAATGAGGAAGAAGGAGACAAGTCATATGTTCCTTATATTGTCAAGCTAAAGGTTATACTTGAGATGTGTTGTTTGTGGGGAATTGTTTTGATAGCTCATAAATTAAATTGCATATTTTTAAAAGAAATCTACCATCAAAATCAAACAGGATAAACCAGGGACACCTACTCTACACCTACACCTATCCAGACACTGTGACTGCGGTCATCTTCTTATATTTATTATCCATGGCCTCCTTCCTTCCAAAATCAACTCAAAAATCAAATTTATACTAACGAGCCAGAAGGTCTCTGGGGGTGTTACCTGAGCCCATCTGTGCTGTAGTTCACAGGCTACACTGTCTCATCTTCCCCCCAGCTCCCTCAGCAGTTCTACTGTCCCTCTGCCTAAGGTAATCAGACAGCAGTAAAGCAACCTGAGTTGGATGACTCATAAACAGCAGATGGGGGGTGGTGCAACAATTGATTACTTCTGCCTGTCAGGGACAACACTGTAATGATGTATTCTGGGCTTATGCTGGGCAGGACAAGGCTGGAGCAGTGCATAATTGGGGTGAGGTGAAGCGCTGAGGCAGCCACAAGAGCGACAGAGCCTGATTATCATAATTTTAGAATAGGTTTTTCAGCAAAACCCCTCAGTTCAACGATTAAACAAGATATGTATCTGCATCAGTGTAGCTACAGCATTCTCACAGTATGTTTGGTTCACAATGCATAAAAACAAATGGTAGCTTTCCTTTAAGGTCTTTTCAAAAGGCATAAGTTCAGTATGAAATCTTGAATAAATACATGACCCTTCTAAAATACAAGACAATTTAGGATTTGATGGAATGTATACAGGCTCAAATTATTTTTACAGAATGAAAGAAAAAGAATGTTACATTACAATGTTACTAGATCATACAATATTTATTGGAATGGAGCCACTACTAATGCCCAGTATTAGGAATCTAATTGTTTTGTATGTAACTGTATGAGACAACTTATCAATATGACAATTAAGCTGTCATTTGAGATTGAAAATTATTTCTCAAAAGGCAAATGGATGAAAATTGTAAATAACTATGTTCCCTGCAATGATATTTTATGTGTAGGAAAACTTACATGTCTCCATGGACCAATCCATAGATCTCAGTGATGTTCCTATGGTAGATACTCTTGAGAATGACAAGGTGCAAGACAACGACAACTGCAGGAAGTCCCCATCCCACTACAAAGAAGATCAAATGCCGTCGTTCTGCATGCTCATCGTTCATTACCAGAACATACCAAAAATTGACTGCCTATAAAACAACAAAAAAAGTTATTACAGTCACATATTCTAAACACGATAAATAAAAAACCCCAAATCTAATATAATAATATAATTATACTATAATTTTAAGCATTTAATTTAGGGAAATCTACATTGCATATAAGACTTGTATTTAAAGGGAACCTGTCACCATATTTTCACTAATAAACTTAATGATAGGTTTATACTAAGCCTTGTCCAGACAGTTTTTAGCTTAAAAATGCATAGTTCTGATCCCCAGAAAATGAACTTTGGAAGCTTACCTGGCACCCTGTCAAAAGGAGCAGCGAGTCACAGGGCATGGGTGTTATTGATGTGGAGAAGTAAGTCTCTCAGCTCATGTCTGCTAGCATGTCCCTCATCCTCCCTCCCTTCGGCTGAGATCCTCCTATGCTCTGCACTGCACTTTATTAGTGAAAATACGGTGATAGGTTGCTTTTAAATGTTCATTTACATTTCAACAAACGTTTCAAGAATCAGGAATACAAGTGACTACATGAAATTTGTAATATATTTCATAATATCACAGTTCCATCTATTGACTTTTATCACCTTCCCTTTCACTTTTAGTCTGCTTTACATTCTAAATGTAGGAAAGCTCACTGTAGTGTCAGATGAAGAGGTCACAGCAGGTAGGCCTCCACCCAGCAGCTTTGAGGCAACAGCATATTCACAAGGTGAGAGGAGAGCTTATATAACATATTGGCAACCAGTCGAAGGATATAATCCTTCATTAATTGCTGTAGTTTAATAGGTTTTAATGGACCACTGTGGGCAGGTCACTGGCCTAAATGACAGGCCTTAGCAGTCACCTCCCCACAATGATATGTCACTGACTGACTGTAGAAGGGACATTTCATTTTTTGGAGGCCAATACAAACCCCACTACATGTAAATCAAACCTTTAAGAAAAAAATTTACCTTGGTCATGTGATGAATGCACAGGGACACTAGTGATAGTGTTTATCGGTCACATGAGCAAGGCAGATTCCATCTACGGTATTATCAGTCAACAATGGAGGTTCCCATTTGATGCTAGCAAACAGAGTTCTAGGGATCAATTAGAAATTGACAAAGAATTTTGGAAACAAGCCCTTATACCTCTTGTATCACCCCTTCATCCTCATAGGCCCCTTTCACGTGAATGCATGCTTGCCTGGGTGAACATACAGTCACACGCAGGAGAGAGGGCTTCTCAACATAGAGATCCCTGATCCCATATTACCCCTTTTTAAAGTAAAGTATTCCTGATCAACAATTCTGTCCTTTGTTTCTGTCCTGGCTCCTTATTTCAGAACTGAAAAATTATCTTTATGCTCCAAATAAGAAAGCTATAAATAAATAGGATTTGCCTTGAATTAATTAGCAATGGAAAAATCTGTTGCGCTGTGTTCTTATTTGCCATATGTTGTGTACACTATCAGGATATGACAAATCTTTCACTGTTTCAACAATCAAACATTCCCTTTATATTTTATTCCACATCCCACATGCACCCTGTTCCCACAATCTTATGTAAGAAACTCCCCAATTTGTGCAATATACAGTGCACTTATCACAGCCACAAAATATTAATAATAAAGCTGTGTATGAAATGCAATCCATCACTAGAAATAAAAATGGAGAAACCAAAACAAACAAAACCATGTTCTGATACAGCGACCAAGTTACACTGATATAATCTTGTTGCGCAGTCAGAAACATGTTTATTGCTCAGCAATACTTAAAGGGGTACTGCCATTCTAGGCAGAAACGGGAAGCACGTTTTACCAGTTACTGTTTTTGTTACTCCTAGTATCCTCTATGGGAGTAGTAGAATCAGTGTAGAACAGCTTCTCTCTGATGTTTCTGTAATTCACGAGTGACTGCAAAGGACGTGCTACCTCTAAAGTTAACTTTAAAGATATTCTATGGTTCGCTCTGGCAACAGCATGGAGATACCTTGATCAAAAAGCTGGTTCTCACCTAAGAGATTGGCTTTCGACTCTGCCTGTTTGTATCACCTACCGATTATAGGTGGCGTGTGTTCTTTTAAGAACATTGAGCAAACACCCGTACTAAATTGGCAAAAATCAGTCCTGAAGAAAAATAATTCTGATCCTCGCATCAGCAAGCCTTTTCTTCAGGCAAGAACAAGAATCCCTGCTATGGTAGGGAATCTTCAGAACAAGCAAGCTTCCTGCAAAAAGAAAAAATCGGAAACTCTCCTTGAGAATCCGAGAAATCTCTCAGCAGAAACCAATGGGAAGGAAGAAAATCTGCATAGCTCCGCCCATCAAGTTGACTAGCTCTACCCACTCCAAGGGACAACCGAAGCCTTGCAAGAACGTTTCTTCTCGCCCATCCCCCACCTACAGCATCCAGAGATGGAAGCCCCAAGAGTGGAGGAAGAAATGATGATGGAAGCCCCAAGAGTGGAGGAAGATGATGATGGATGCCCCAAGACAGGAGGAAACCCCTGCCCCTGAGGTCTCCAAGAAAACGAACAGCATGGGGCCTAAGAGACCTAAGAGAATTATGTTGTGAATTACTTTCAAAGATGTCCATAGAATGGAGCCAGGCCTTGTAATACAGCCCTGGAGGATGCTACTCTCATACTAGTGGGTAAGGAAATATTTCCTCTAAAGATGATTTATTTGCATTGTTCACGAGCAAGGAAAGGCTGCATTATAGAAAGAAGCTCCTTTCCTTGCATGCAGCTAGTTATAATGTATTAATCTGTAGGATAACTTGATGTGTCTTACACAATGTAGTGATCAAACTTTTCTTGATAAAAAAGTTATCTCTGCCAGGAGCAGGCAAAGCGTGTGGATTTCATTCACCACATGGATCGATGTTGTACCTGAGAGGTGAAGGCAGGCAATGTCACAAGGGCTTTGTCATTAGCGCCGTCTCTTTTGGTTTGCAGAATAATCAATGTCTCAAAATAGAAATAAGATAGAAAAACAAAGGGAGGCATTTATTAATTTGGGCGCAGGGTGGTGTAGGAAGCGTGCTATTATTTTCAGTGTGATTTAAGTTTAAGGGATTAATGATTTGGAGTACAAACAAAAAGGATTATAACTGTCTCCACATTCATGAAGGTGATATAGAACTCCATAGAAAAGCTCTTGGCTGCTCTTATTTTGCACCAAAAATTGAGCCACAAAATAGAAGAGCCAGAAAAGTGTTGAATTCACAAGCGGTGACACAATTATGTTCCCAAAAACAGAACAAGTGTCAGAAAACCACCAATATTGTGATGCAACACTTCATAAATAAGGCGCAAGAGGCGCAGCCAGGGAGAAGAAAAATACTGCCAGATTTCTGTTTGAAAGTCGTTAACAAATGCTCCCCAAATAGTTCAGGTTATAGGTGTCCAACTTCAATATTAAGGAACTGTGACATCTTCGACACATTGTCCCACATTTAACAGAACTGGTGCAATCTATGCTATGTACAATTTGCCTGTGTAGTGGGCAGCGTAGGGCAGATTCATGAATTATGGTGCCGGTTCTTCATGAATATGGCACCCCCTGCACTGCTCGGGAAGTGGGCACCATTTTTTTGGTGCTCTTTGTTCATGCTGTAGAATTGTGACACACGACAGTAATAAATATGGGGCAAAGCGCCAACACAACATTTTTTCTGTCTTATCGAACACAGTGCAGCCGCAACACAGAACTGGCGCAGATACTTTATAAATACATGTAAAAGAAGTTTGCACATTCTTTCTAGTGGAAAATCAGACAGGAAACTGGCGCAAACACTTTAATAAATGTGGCCATTTGTATTCCTCATAAATGAATGATTCCAGAGAGTTTAGAACTGTGCACCGTTATGCTACTGGTTAGTGGTGCATCTCCAATATCTCCTGACTAACAGGAAATTGTCACCTTGTTAATAAATATTCCAGAGGAATAACAGAGGAACAGGACAATGAAAGGTTTTGCGTCTTTATGCTCCATAAAAGTTATTACATAGAAAATACAAGGACTTACGGCGCGTCAGAGGAAGTGCCGAGTCCTCATATAAGGTGAAAGGGGTTATACATTATAACCTCACTAAGAGTCCTCTGTTCCACCATACATTTTTTATACTACAAGGGCGGTTCAATAAGTACCCGTGTTTGACGACAGAAGGAGTTCCTGAGGGAAGTTGGTATTATCATCGTGTGCTGCCATCTATGAAACGATGGCAAAACAAATTGCTGACTGATTGATTGGTTAGTTTGGATTTGGCAGCCATTTGAGTAAGACGTGTTTTGTGATTTTCGCTAAGATGGAAAAAGAGCAGTATCGTTCGGTAATTTGCTTTTTGTTTTTGGATGGGGAAAATGCGTGGAGATAAAAGTAAGTTGGATGCTGTTTGTGGGGACACTTCGCCATCTGTGACCACAGTTAGATATTGAAACCCGTCGAAAGTGCGTGATTCGGACCCTTAGTAAATGAGCCCCAATGTATTCACTGCTTTGTCCCTAACAGGTAGAAGTAATCAATCGCTGCATCATCCCCCAGCTGCAGTGTATGAGTCATCCAGCTCAGGTTGATTAGCAGCCAGCCTGCCCAGCTTTCCCAAGTTCCTCAATTTTATAATTGTTTTTTGAGCAAAACTACTAGGTTCAATGATTTCAAGATATGTTGATTCATCGGTGTTCCTACTGCTTTCTAAGGTATGTTTGGTTCACAATGCATAAAAATAAATGGTGGATTTCCTTTAAGAGCCACTGTATGTAGAACAGTAAAAAAAAAAAAAAAAAAAGGAAAAAGAATAAAATAAAATAAATTTAAAAACATAAGAATACAGTTTCATAAGACTACAGTTTAAGGTGCAGGACATGTGATGTGGACATGTGACCAGTGGCCATCTTCTGTCCTGTGTCTGCTCTGTGCAGAGAAAATCAACGGACTGATTAAAGGGCCGGTAGCATTTTGATTCTTCAGTACAAAGTATGTCCACAGCATTTTTTGCTAGGGGAGCAAATTTTATATTAGCTTTTATTTTAATGAACCATTTGTATATGACTTATATGACTGTATAGTGGTAGGTGGAATTGATAGTTTTTAGAAACTTTCAAAAGTTGCTGTATATTATGCTGTATGTATGTGTGTATGCCAGCCCTGAGCCACATTTGATAAATCTTTAATGTATCACAATGCCCAATTTCCCACCACCAGACAAGTGACTGGTATATAAAAGTAAGAAGACTTCATGTGGAGGTTTTGCATTTTGCTGGCGTTAAGGCTGTGCATGCTCCACTGGGGATTCTGGGAAAAAAATTTGCAAATATATTATTCGGGGTGGGATAAGAGAAACTTTGCCTCAATACTACCTTGAAATGCATCAATGTAAGAAGTCTATGACGTGAGATAGGATGATACCAATACCAGTAGGTCTTTTCCAAAAGGAATAGACTTAACCATTTATAGCGCTGTTTCCATGATTTTGCATCTCTTCAGCACAGAATAGGGAACTGGTTTGGTTATTGTTGTAAAACAGATCATTTTCATAAATACATTTCCTCTTTGAAAACTGATTTATAAAGATTATTTATAAATCCCTCATTTTCTACAGAATGTGTTCTACCAGGAAGAAAACGTTGAATGCTGCACTTGTCCTAGAGGACACAAAGAGTTGAATTGACTTTAATAAGGTCACCGTGAGGTGGAACTTGGATTTTGACCAATATTTCCCAATAATTGTTATTGTTGAACAGTGCAGTCACCTCTGCTTAGCTCCTGACCAAGTAACATTCAGCACCATGTGAAATGAGTATGACCTTAAAGGGGAACTCTAAGGCCCCATGCACATGACCATGTAAAAATGACCGTGTATACGGCCGAAATACGGCCCCATGCATTCCAATGGGCAATACGACCATCCATGTACATGCCAGTATTGTCCACCGCACCGTACCGTAAGCGAGCCATATAAAAATATAGTGCGTGTCCTATTTTCACCGTATTTCCGTTGCGTGTGGCCCATAAAGTCAATGGGAACGTATAAAATATGGGCTAAATACATACTGCATACAGCTGCGCATCGTATGCTGCCGTATATAAGTGCAGTATCCAGAACCAGTGGGAGGTGCCTTCTGTCCGGATACGGTGCAATATGTTTCCATACTGTTGCATTTACAGGCAGAATATAGCCGTACATACAGAACAGAAAAGTCCATACGGTCGTGTGCATGAGGCCTTATACTGCATAGAGCAGATTAACACAGCAAAATATGACACTGGGGTCTTATAAATTCCCAGGTATCACTACAAATGGCTTTACAGATTTTGTATTGGCTCATCTGAAAACCTTGTCACCAACTAATTAACCCTTTCATGACCCATGATGTAAAAGTATGTCATGGCTCGGCTGCGGGTGCATTAAGAGGGCTCATGGGGTGAGCCCGCTCCATAGCTGGTAAGTCTTTGCACATTGTAATGAATGGTGAGGAAAATTCCCATATACGGCCATACTGTATGGCAGTATATGGTAGGATCAATCGGACAACCTAGGCTTAAAGTGCCCTAGGGAGTCTGAAAAATAGTAAAAGTAAAAATTAAAAAAAGTTTTAAAAAAATTATAATAAAAAAACCTAATAATTCAAATCACCCCCTTTCCCTAGAACTGATATAAATATAAATAAACAGTTGAAAAAAATCACACATTATGCTCGATCTATCACAATATAATACCTGTTTTCGCTGCATTTAACCCCGTAACGGAAAATAGCGTTCAAAGTCAAAAATGACACTTTTTTGCCATTTTGAAAAATATTAAAAAATCAATAAAAAGTGATCAAAAGGTCGTCCAGTCCTAAAAATGGTAGCATTGAAAACTTCATCAAAAGTCGCAAAAAAAGATACCATCCACAGCTCTGTACACCGAAGTATAAAAAAGTTATTAGTGCCAGAAGATGGCAAAATAAAAAAAAAATTTTTACACGGGTTTTAAAATTCTTCACACATATTGTTCTTCACATACTATTGTGAAGAACACCGTTCTGCAGTAATGTCTTCTGATAAGTTAGCAGATGTACGGAAACATCTGCAATGTGTTCTTCACTGTGTTCTTCACTTAAATGATCCTGTGTTCACTGTTTTCAATGTGTTCTTCACTGTTCTTCACTGTGTTTCCTTAAGTGAAAGCTCGTTATCGAGCAGGGGAAATACTCGTCCGTTTCGAGTATGCTAATATTCGAACGAGCATCAAGCTCGGACGAGTATACTCGCACATCTCTAGTAATCATCAAACAATTAGGTACCTGCCATAAAAAAGCTTTTGGAAACAAAATAAAAAAAGACTTCCAGTCTAAACAAAACTCCATCCTTAAAAGCCACATCTGACTGTATATTACAATATGCATTTATTTTATACTTACTGCACTATTATAATAATGTTAATACTATTTATTTTTATGTTTCCCCATTTCTTTCTTCCTTTTGATTTTCTGTAAATGCCATGATGCCTCAGCACAGAATCACATGACGAGCCACACAAAAGATACCATAAGTATACAGTCAGGGATCTCCTTCTTTACAACTCTGTGACAAGATGATGTCTAATTATTGTTAGTAACTGTAATAAGAGTTTCTGACATCCTCGCCTCCACAAATAGCATGTATAGTACAGTCCATGAAATTTGAAAAATACAGGGGCTGTGTGTACCCGTGATAGGTGAGACAAAGCTCTTCATAGACTACAATAGTGTCATCAGAGGCAGATTTACGCTGTTGATAAGTAACTTTCCCAAAGTGATGTATAGAAATAATTACAACAGTGAAAACAACAGGTGAGACTCTGCCACATGGCATACACTATAACTGGGATAGTAATGATTTGGTCAGAGTCAATACTTTAAACCTGTGAGCAGGGGGCAGACAATAAGCGGTGGCAGGCAATAAGTGGTGGCAGACAGTATTCAGCTGATGGGACGTCCCACCCACACCACACAATGGGGCACATTTACTAAGGGTCTGAACGTCGCACTTTCGTCGGGTTTCCCGAATATTGCGAGTTTTGCGGCAAATTGACCCGGGTTGTTGGCGCACGCTATCGGATTGTGGCGCATCGACGCCGGCTTGCATGCAACAGAATTCAGGTGGGGGGGGGGGGGGGGGGGGCCGTTAGACAACCCAACGGATTCAGACAAACCGCGGAATTTAAAAAAGGATTTGTGTCGCAAGATCAAACACTCACATGCACCAGGATGAAGTAGGTGAACTCCGGCTGATCTCGGGGCAGAAGCGATGGATGCAGGAACTCAGGTGCACAAGGTTAGTGAATTGCGCTGGACCCCAATCCTCGTCAGACAACGACTGTGGGATCGCGACAGGACCAGGTAAGTAAATCTGCCCCAGTATCCTTGCTCTTCTACAGCTTAGCCTCACCTGCAGTTGTCTGGCCATTGAATATCACTGGTGGGCAATTCTCATAATGAATGTACATTAGACAATTGCACCTAATAACAGGCATTGGCTCAGTTAACCCCACCCCTAATTGGCTCCCAACGTGGGCTGATCGACTGTCCTGAGGCTCCCAATAATACATTTAATAGGGAGACGTTCAGGAGCCAGAAGAGGCGGCTCTTCTTAGTGAGCGGAGCCTAATGATCCAGCTCACTAAGAAGAGCTGGACTTCCATAGTATACACTTTGACTTATAGTTAGCTATTAACTACCTTTTATAAAGTAAATAGAAATGTAAAAGAATGAATAATGTAGGTACAAATAATGACAATATAATGTACCCATCACTTTTTATATCTATTTATTGATAAGTCAGTTTGTTGTAGATACTTATTAAACTTTGACCTATGAAGCACAAGACACTAACCACGAGACCTATTAGCAAAGCCATAGTAAGAGGGAATCATATGCTACCTTCAAAGGGAAATCACATTGTACAGCGGCAGAAAATGTTCTTCTTTAGAATGTCACCCAGTGCCAAAAACATGAGCCAAGATCAAGCTTTGTGTGCGTCATTCCTAGGGTTGTCCGGTGCTAAGGTCTGCCACCAGGCCCAATGGAGAGATAACCTTGTGACACACAAGGGTTGATGAGAGGGAGTAAATGAGGGGCATAGTAAGTCATGATTTAAGACTAATGTAAATTGTTACTTTACCAGTGAATTATAAGTCTCTTCCTGCTCCTCTATGTTCCAGAGGAATATTACCAGAGACATAAAAGGAGCTCAGAGCAGCTCAAACTGCGGGAATGTTGTCCTGCTCTGAACCGGCCGATGAGGCTTTTATAGTAAATGCTTGTGTGGATTTTTCTTGGCCGTTACTGATAGGCTGAGCACAACAGCTGAGCTGACATACTGGGAAATCCATTGGCAAAGAATTCAGTAAGTCAGAGCTGAGTCATCTCTCGGCCTACGTGACAGCTAAATGCATAGGGCAGCAGTGACTGGATTACAAGTCCCCACGATTCCCCTGACTAGAAGATTCCAGACCACCCTTTCCAGGAAATGTCTATAGTGTTTGGAAAAGTGCAGGGGCTGGGTAAATGACCCCAGACATTGAACTCATGTGAACCTGAAATGCATCAGATCTATAGTATTCACCTACTGACCAGTCACTGCCGGCAGCTCCATCCACTTTTACATTTCAGTAGTTGCACAGATCACAGTGTTATACTGCGGGCACAGCACATGACTGGCACTGTGCCCCATTACCTGTGCCTGGCTGTATATGACATCACAGATCACAGGGTTATACTGCGAGCCCAGCACATGACTGGCACTGTGCCCCATTATCTGTGCCTGGCTAGATCATTTTGCTCCACCATTCCAGTAATTAGTGGGGGTCTCAGCATCCCCAAAAATCAGGTCCAGATTCAGAGACTCATTCAGCCCATACTGCTTAATAAAAGAGCTACAATTTCTTGACACGGCACTGGGGATCTTGACTTTATACCAAAAGGAATACTCAGACACCGCCTTTTTGGAATAATCTGGCGATAGCAGCCAATTTTATTATAACATACAACAAATATTGAAAACATCAATAAACATTTCTCTCTCCCTCATAATCCTGATCCTAATAAGGAGAAAGGTCCTTGGAGCTCCAAATTACAAATGCCATTCTGCTCTTTTCGTTATTATCCGCAACCGCCACCTCCGATTCAAGGGCACCATATCTCGCAGAAGGCTTTCCCAATTTTCCACTCCCCGGGACACCACCCAGCAGGAGTCCATACTGCCATACCCCTAGGCATGGCCCCTCATTCAGGGGAAAACTATCCGCCCTGTTCTCCCCTGCCCCCCCTTGTAGCTCCACCAACTCCAAGGACTTTTTCCTTCCCCCTGCTCTATGCTGCCGTGACAATTATAAGCCCCTATCCCACCCCTGCTACCTGCATCCTCTACTCCTTTGCTTGCTAACCTAAAATGGCTGATCCCCTCACTATTCTTCTCTCCTTTAATACCTCCCCCTGACTACTCCTGCCACAAATTATACCTCCCCCTAGCCACGGCTCCTTCCCCCTGGACCGCGTCATGCCGGCCTCCCCAACACTGTGGGTACGTCCTCCTCTATATAAAAAAATACTTTAGAGTCAAATATGGCTGGACTCAAAATATACACCAAAGATCAGCAGGTTAGCCCTCAACTGATGACCTCCTCCCTGCTCACTTGTGACTGCCTCCCTGCTCACTCATCGCTCCCCCTTCTCACTCCATGCCAAAAATATCTTCTGCCACATGATTTTGGCAGATTGGGAGGGGTAAAATGCAGAGGAAG
The DNA here is from genome assembly GCA_019512145.1 of Engystomops pustulosus. Lineage (NCBI taxonomy): Eukaryota > Metazoa > Chordata > Amphibia > Anura > Leptodactylidae > Engystomops > Engystomops pustulosus. Next base: position 278,400,761 of record CM033641.1, read on the forward strand.
GCAGTCGTAGGTGCTTTGGGGTGTGTAAGAGCCAAAGCCCAAAGCGCCAGAGCTCTGTTAATGCCCCCCAGAGCATTTGTCCCTTATTTAAATAAAGTTAAAAGTAAATTTTGTAAGTAATATATTTTTTAACCCTTTCTAACCAACATAAGCCCACATTGAAGCTCATACGCTTGTTAGGTATCCTTTTCTTACCCTTTTTAGGTTTCCTTTTCTTAGCATTCTGAATCATGTCCCTGCCAGCAACTTGCGGTGAGTGCAGTTGCCTGTGTGTGCTTATGTCTCCTAGGAAAATATGATAATTTTTCCAGATCGGGATAAAGAAAATCATGCCTCTTTTAACTAACTTGTAAGGCAGCTCTCATGACCTACAAGAGGCCTTATGACATGATGCAGGATTAAAACCAAACCAGTATATCTATTCCAGAAGGAGCAAACTCCCAACTGTAGACAGCACTGTTTTGACCTTCTTCGGTCTCCGCAGTACAGCCTAGAGACCTGGTTTGACTGGGTGAGAGGCTATTGACTAGGGTCAGGAAGTAAGAGTTCTCCTTAAGGAGATTGTCAATTAAGACCACCTTCTAGGCGTGTGGAGTTTTATAGCCATAGATGCTCCACTAGGGGGATTCTGGGAAAATATACAAAGTTTTCCAGAATGGGATAGGGAAAACCACTCCTCTTTTACCTACCTTGTAAGGCATCTCCCTTGACATCAAGCATGACCTACACGACCTATGTCTCCTATGCATTCTTCTTGTACTCCACACCATCCTTCTCTCTCCCCTGCCTGCTAAATGCACATGACAGGAAGTGGAGAGGGATGAGTGCGGAGGAGAGGAAACTGACACAAGCCACAGTTGCTTTCCCCCCTCCCCACCTGTACCAGGTAGCCAGGTAATGTGAAATGAACTATAAATAACTACTCAACTGATTCAAAGTGCTAACAAAGGCATTTTAAAATATGTCACCTTTCACCAGCTAAAAATTACATTCCTGGTGACAGTTTCACTTTAGTGGTATATTACAGTATATACTATAAACCGAAAATATGAAAACAATGATCTTACCAGATGGTCCCATCAGTGAAACAATCAAAGGAGGGACCACCTTGTCCTAAGGATCGCCATTTCTTTAACTTTATCAAGTAGTGGTGAATTTCTGTTTAACTTTATCAGACCCTCTGCTCTCTTTGTCTGTCCTTGAAAATTTTACCTTCTGAAGAATAGCAAAAATAATCTAAAGGAAATCTACCATCAAAATCAGGCATGACAATTCAGGGACACTTATTCATAGATCCAGGCACCAAGAATGTGGCAATATTCTTATATTTGTTATCCATGGTCCCCTTTTTTCTAAAATCAAGATTATGTTAATGAGCCAAAAGAGCTTTCGGGGGCATTACCAGAGCCCATTAATGCTGTAGTAAAGGGAGGAGGAAGTGCTGAGGGAGCAGGGGAAGCACTTGAAACCAAGAGAAGATCATGGTTGCACATACATAGATGGTGAGCTCACAGTACAGAGAAAAAATATTGTCATATACACCCTAAATATTGCCAATCTTTATTAACTTTACAAAACATGAAGTAAATAGTGCAAGCAGGATTTTGAAGAAAAAGGCCAAAAACCTTGAACCTTGTATTATTGGTGGAGAAAATTTTGTGCAAAATACAGAACCAATCTTTTATTTTTCCACTGCCCCATCATTTGGGAGGAGCATAGATGGGGATGCTCAGGGCTACTATGATCTAACAAATGTTTTATAATTTATGCCACAACACTTTAGTAAGTGAAACTCAAAACTCAAAATCAGAATTATTTCCCTCTGACCCTGCAAATGTAAATTGTCAAAGTGCTGTGCACAGCGATACTGGGTTTGAGACTTAATGTTCTGCAGATTTTGGCTGATACTGCACAAGACTGATTTCCTGGTTTGGGGCTTAAATTTAGCCAAGTACTAAGTTACGTCATCAAAGAGGATGTTGTTTCTCCCTGTACTGTTCAGACATGGAGCAGATTTGTATATAAGACATTGAAAACTTGTATTTTTAAGATTAGATTTTTAAATTAGACTCACACCAAGCTGATATTGATGGTCCATCAAAAGATAGGTCATTAGAGGTTTGCCCATGAAACAAAATTCTAAAATTTCAATCCCTAAGTGATGTTTACACCATAAAGATCCTTTTACACCCTATTACTTTGCAGTTTTACTCAGTTTTATTGCTGTTTTAACTCCTATCCCTCTCTAAGCAGACACATTATGATCCTTCTAGTGCCATGAGATGATGTGTGCTGACAATGTGCTTAGATTATCCAGGTACAAGGTTTATCTACACTTTCATGTAGCTTCTGAACATTCACTAGTATCTGACACATGGAAAGAGAGATAAAACAGATTATAGATGAGAGATGATGAGATCCATGAGATGCAAATTACACATCACAATCTCAGCTCTACTATCCCAGCCATAACATACCTCCACCACCCCTGCATAAAGATTTTGTCTGTAGCTTGTAGCTTTATTCTTCTTCTGCTGTTGACAGGAAGTCTTTGTGTGAGGTTGTCTAGGAATGCAATGGTGGGGCCGCTGCAGAGGGAAGGTCAGTGCAGTGTCAGACAGTGTCTCCTGTCGAGCCTAGACTTCCCATTTAGGGTCGGTTCCCAGGGCAACCGAAATTATATACACCAGGACTGGTAGAGACAAGTTTGAATTATATCTGTGAAATGCTTTATTTTTGTTAATAACAGTGAATGAGAGAATGGGGCACATTTACTTACCCGTCCCGTTGCGATCGCCGTCATGCGTTGTCCAATGAGGATTCAGGTCTATTCCGGACAATTCCAGCTATTGCGTCACTCTATAGCGATCAGAGTGACGCAATAGCTGGAATTGTCCGGAAGCACTGGTCCAAATTATCAGGAAGTGATATAATGATCCCAGAGTTTGAAAATCCTCCTCTCTTCTCGTATCGCAGATCACAAAGCATTCGGGACAGATTAGTGAGATCTGATGTAGGCTCTTCCAAAACGGGTAGACAGTTAACATTAACAGGGAGCAGCCGACGTGGCTGTTACCCCTGTTGTAACTGTATTTATTGCAAATTAATGGACAAAGGGTCAAACTTCATACATAATGGTGTTCAATACACCATCAAACATTTCTTGACCTGTGACAGTACATATGTTATTTACATTCTGTATTGCCCATGTGGGCTGATTTATGTTGGTGAAACAACATTGGCTTTCAAAATACGTTTTAATCAACATCGGTACACGATAAGATCAGGTCGAAGGGACCTACCGGTTCCCAAACACTTTTATGAAGCTGGTCACACAGAGAAACATTTACGCTTCAGGCTAATTGATCATATACCAGCTTTAAGACGTGGTGGTGACAGGGAACGCTTATTGAAGAAACGAGAGTTACAATGGATTTTTACGCTTAATGCACTAAAACCAAATGGATTGAATGTGGATTATAAACTGAATGCAATATAGGGAGTTGGAGATGTGCGGGGGTCCCAACGGATCCTGTAGTCTTTCGCAGTCCCGGAGGTATACGCAAATGATCATAATTGGTGAATATTTTATATGTATACTAATACAAATCATATTTTTCTCTTTATTCTTTCAGATTATGAATTATCAAAGATCTTAAGCTTATTACGACGGCCTCTGTGTGTTCTATTCTCCGACTAGATCACTCATTTTTACGCTATATATGTGTGCACACATTAATGTTTTATATGCCTGATCACCATTTCAATTTTACATGGGCCACAGCCTTGTTAAGTAGAGGTCAACTATGATCAGTGCCTACCAGGAGTGGTACTTATGTTACAATAGGAGGTCACAAAGTTGGGACCACTGATACAGTGATCACCCAGACCCCATATACTCTGTTTTCGAAACAAACCCTCCGTATATCGGTGACACTGTGAATTAACTACAATATTGGTATTTAACTGTGTGCCAACTATGATGCTTCTTTGGATCTATAAGGATCCATGTACATAGATACTTACCCCGTGATGATCATAGGCAAACGCTTGGGGTTGCGAGATGATAAACGTATACGTACCCATGGCAACGGCGAGGTACTTCCGGTATCTCGAGCGGAAGTGCGGCCGGGAGCTATGGCTTGCGGTCCAAGGATGCGTTCCAGCTACACACTGGACTTCATACACACATAGCGGACATTCGGAGTGAAGATCGGAGGATTTGAAACAGACGGGGGTACGTCCAACCACCGGGGGAGGTGGTTTTTTAATATGATGCACTTTAATACTTGAATTGTGTATATGTCAAAAGGTTCACTATTACTACTATTATTGTAAATGGGAATGTTTTGCACAATATGATATTGAGAATACAGCATATGCACTTCTATTTTGTATACATATGTATGAATATTATTGGATATATGTATGATACCACTTTATTGGCTATAGCATGCAAAGGGTGGGGCTTATTAAGTCACGTGACTATTGATTTTTTGTATATATGTCCATGTAACACACTGATGATTTGGCTCGAGAAAGGCTCAAAGCGAGCCGAAACGTCGCTGCTACACATGAAATAAAAAGGACCACGTTTTCCTGATTTGATGGTTTGGAGTGCTGCTTTTTTCCTATTTTCTTATGCATGGAGGATCGCTTACCCAATCCTGATTAGCTTGCACCCATAATTACCTGCACGTGCTGCCTGGACTTTCTACTTGTATTTCTGATCCACCACAGAACAATGAAAATTATGGCACTGCCGCATCCATCTGATGATGAATTCCTAACTCTGTTAATTATAACAAGGTCTGAGGTAAAGAAGTTTCTGTTTTGGTGTTTGGGGGAATTCTGTAACATAGGATCCATTACACAGTGTTATCAGATGGCTGGAAGTTTTATCAACAAACACTCCCTTCTTATCCGTAGCAGGAAAATGATTTATAGTGATTCGCTTATTTGTATGCCAAATACTTGTACAGCTCACAAATGTGACCCACATAAAACCTCCTTGCCTACACTTATGAACGACCTATTATAGGTCACCATGTGACCTAAATCTCCGGCTTGCTTTTTGTGCCAGACATGTTCTCAGTGACAGTAGATGTAAACTGAATTTTGCAACAATCCTAAACATTGTCCAGAAGTCCATCTGCTGCTCTCTCCCCTAAGCACATGGCAGATGATCTATGGTAACCAATTCATGTGGTGCCAAGATAAGTTTGCCAAAAATGAAAGGATGAGAGACATGGACAGACATGGCATTAAGTTAGCATCTAGATGTGGTAACATTATAGTGGTTTTAGCTATCCAGTCTAATGTTTCCATAGTGTGTCATGCAAATTGATTATTTCAGAACATTGGTCCAAATGTTGAAATATAGATATAAATCTTCTTTAGATCTTTAAAGGGAACTTATCATCCGGACACACATTTTCAACTAATGACGTATTCCCATAAACTTTTTAAGACCATTTCTCAAACTGATTTCATAATTAACATTAATTGTTCCAATCACAAGAGTTGATAAACATTTACCTGGCTCCCTGCCGGAAAACTGCATCAAGTCATGGGGGGCATCCAAGTTCCTGTGTCATCCAGGACCACCATCAGGGGGAGAGTAGTGGAGCTCCGGTAAGGGTTCCCTGAGAGGAGAGGGGGCAGTATTATGCCTGCACCTTCCACAATTACTTCTACAAATGTGGGATCTGACCAGGAAGAACCTGAGTCCCAGAATGGATCCCACCTCTCAGTATATCAGCCGAGCTCGAAAGCTTTCAGCTCTCTGCTCCGCTGCTCTGGAGAAGCTAGGGTGCAGGTGGTGTGTAATGACGTGCTCGCTTGCACCAGGAGGAGAACGCGTCATCATGTGTTGCCTGCGCCCCCAACTCATCTATGTCTCGGAGGAAGATGGCAGGAAAAGGAAAATAAATAAATAACTTAAGTAATTTTTTTTAGGTGATGGTTATATTATATAAGGGAAGTCCTGTGACTTGTCTACTATGGGGGGGGCCTGTGACTTGGCTACTGGGGGAGGGGGCACAGTGACTTGGCTACTATGTGGGAGGGAACTGTGACTTGGCTATTATGGGGCCAGTGACTTAGCTACTTTGGGGGGAGCAGTGTGATCTGATTCCTGTAGGGGCAAATGTAGTTTAGCTACTGTGTGGAGACCTGTGACCTGTGACTAATTACTGTAGGGGGCACTTTGACTATTGATTATTGTGGGTAGTACTAGGACTATATTACCCACTACATGACTCCTGCGACTATATTGGCTATTATAGGGCAGTGTAACTATAATGTTCTGGCTTCTGTGGAGCACTGTTATTATATTCGCTACTGTGGAGGCTTTATGACTATATATTCACTACTTTGGAGGCATGGTTACTCCAGTGTCTACTATGGGGGCACAGTTACTATATCGGTTAGTATGGAAGTCCTGTTACTATATTTACTACTGCGGGGCACTGTCACTATATGGCTATGGTTCTGGCACCATTACTATATTGGCTACTCTTGGGGTACCGTGGTGGCACCATTAATTTATTGTTTACATTACTTTCTTGGCAATTGGCCTCTGCGCGGGCATTGTTACTATATTGGCTACTGTAAGGACATTATTAATTTATTAGCTACTGTGGGAGCATTGTTACTGTATTGACTACTGTGGGGGCATCATTAGTATATACAGTCGGTGGGCAATTTTACTATATTTACTATAATGTTTTGGGACATAATAGTAATATCTATGGGAGCAATAGTATAGTACTAATTTTGTGTTAAGAAGGTACTAAAAGTGCAAAATCTGCAGAGATAAATCGTAGCTTGGGGGAACTGACATGGCTGCCAGAAGAAAAGAAGTCCTCCAATCCAAGACATCATCTGTTAGTTACTATATTTCAACAAGCAGGATCAAAAAAGTCTATTTTTTTTTTAATATAAAGTGTGAAATAAGGTTCAAGGTACTAAATTTAGTGTTTGCATTCGTATAATTTACATGTCTTTTACACAATTGCAACACATCAGATTTGATTTGTGATGACTTGATGCTGGACAGAAGGCGTATCGTTTCCGATTTAGACAGGTTGCACTGCTGGTGGAGGCCAGGGGTATTGTTGCACAGCTAGCAGAAGCCCTTGGTTCATTCTCTTCAGCAAGCTGTTGGATCCTGTGGACAATGGCTACAGCTCCATCATCTCTGGGTGTTACTTTTCTTAGTTCAATATATGGGCTAACCAGTGATTTTCTCCACTCCTTTCAAAAAAATCTTCTTTTATGTAGTTTATTTTTGTTCCAATTTGGGTCTATTTCATGCCATAAATAGGGGTTTCCTCATCAGATTCCACTTCAGAATCAGATTTTTGTGAACGGTCCCCGTATCACGGGAGAAGAAAATCCTGTGCCGCTTCAGGTACAAGCCATGGAGAAGATATTAGTGGAACCAGCTCTTGTTGCAAGTAGGTTAAAACTTCATATCCTTTATTTTAATCCAGTTAATACAAAAAACAGAGACTTTACATGTGCAGAGCAATAGTGCTCACTGTTTTTTGTATTAAATGGTTTAATTAAAGTTTTAACCTACTTGCAACGAATGCTGTATCCACTAATATCTTCTCCATAATTTGAAAATGTATGTATGTGTAACTCTGCGTGGACCAAAAGGACCAAATTGATAAATAGCAGTAGATGAACTATTAAGACAAAAATGAGATTTTAAAAAAAAAAATGGCTGGAGATTAGTATAAAAGGCTATTGGTCATTTTTGACCACACAGTACAGCAGGGTTAAAAATATATTTTTTATAAACAAAAATAGAGGAAAAGACCGAGTAGATATAAGGAAAGGGGATAATATGAACCACTATGAAGGTACTGATGCTGGTTTACTGGGATACTCCAAGCTGATGGGTCTCCTTTAATTCCAGCAACAGTTTCACTTGCATATACTGCCCCCAAACATGATATATACGTGCCCCTCACATTTTATATACTTTTTATATACATTTTCTATATTGCCCCCCCCCCACTTAGCATTTTCCCATTTTCAATACTGCCCCTCCCCCTTGTCAACCCCTTTCCCCCCGCCCATTGCATGTTTTGGGCCGCTCACAGTACATCATCATGCAGTCGTGCATTCTGGATCAAAGCGCGTTGTGCGCCAAGAAAGTCTCCCGGCTGTGTTGCACTCCCAGAGTCAATAGCATCTGTGTCGTAAAGATGCAGATGCTATTGAATGTGCCATCTGCAGTGATAATACAGTAATATTCTGGCTGCATCAAGTACTTTTACAATCACTGGAAGAAACCTCTTATGGGGATAGATGGAGGCCCCTGACGTAGTGCCGGGTACCAAGGCCCATCGAAGGATTCAATGGTCCACCGGTGGGCAAGATTGAGCCTTTAGTAAATCATAGATTTACCATAACCCAAAGTTATTGGCAAGACTGTAATCATGTTTATCCTCTACTGCAGAGAAGAACTACGTGAAACCTCTTGATTCAGGTCTTTTAACTTTCCACAGTGCTCTGTATAAGGTATTTGACCAGACACAGTCAGTACGCAGCCAGATTGAGCTGTTTTTTTGTTTACTGTGCATCCATGAATATATGCACATCTGTTTTTTTCCAATTAAGAGCAGGTAGCACTGCATATAGTCCATGAGACCCAAAATAAATGTCAGCACATTATGTGACTACACTGTGAAATGACTCTTTGACATGACATTTGTCCAATGCTTTGGGCCCCATTTACACCTGCATCTGGGGTTTCCATCACACTCACAAGCATAACGGAAACTAAAAATGAAAGGTGAATGGAAGGTCGGCATGCAAGTCCGCAAAAGATATGCAGGTCTAAACTGAACCTCAAGTAGCTTTCAAATTGTAGAACTGTTGGGGTAAATGTTTTGCATAAAAGCCTGGGACGTCTGCAGGACGCTCTGCTGGGTCATGCCTGAATGTAATGTGTCTCATGTTTTGTCGAGGTGAGTCAAGAGATGCTAGTGCAAAGTACTGATCAGGCAGAGATCATGTCATGATCGGGGCAGGTTGGTTCAAACGTAATGCAGGGAAAGGCTGCAGCACAGGGTCATAGTCACTGCTAGTCATGACCAACAAAGGAGAACAGCAGATCATGGAAAAGAGAACCAACGGTCAGAAACAGGGCTTCAGTCAGGTTATCCGGAATATCAGGATAGTGTATGATACTAGTGGACTAGGAACCTCAGCCGTGTGGGAAGATGCCTCACATAGCCAGGGGTTTTTTTTGGGATTGGCTGTGGATTCATATATGGCTGCAGTTAGCTGTGGTTGACTGAATAAAGGAATGAATTCCAGGAGATTTGGACAACTCTCACATATCCAAAGTCCTGATGTATGAACTGGATTACATACTTTTCATGAGAAAATAAGAAAACCTCTCCTATAGAGCTATTTAGAACAGAGCATGCTCTCTTACATAAGTAACTGGATAACAGGTTACACAAAGTGCAATTCCATCCTGCATTTGTAAGTCTATCCATTCCACTCAGACTATTCAGCAGGATAACTCTGGGGTGAACATTCCTGAACAAAAATATAATGAGAACAGAAATAGTGAGACCGTCATTTGGGTACATAATGTCACACTCTCATACGCTTTCATTATGTAATGCTTGTACGGAAATATAGCTGTGACGTGGCACTAAATACATGTTGAGGTCAGAAGGAAAAAAATGTTCTGAGTAGCTATAGCAGGGATCTGTTGTCTGGGACATTTGATTAGGCACAGAGGTGACGGAAAACGGATTGTAATTTAAACAGATGTTTGGACAGATAAAGAAAAAATGGATACTTGAGTATTAATGTAAAAGGAATCTTTAAAATATCAGTTTAAAAAAATAGATACCTTGCTTTCATTTAGCGCCAGTTAGTTTCCATTTATCATAATATCATAGCCATCAGTTTTTTGATTCCAACTATCCCCTCAAATAACAGAAGATGTAAAGACGGATACTAATGGACACTATTTCAGGTCTATTAGAATCAATGGGGAAAAAAACAGATCCATTATTCATCCATTTAGAAAAGAAAACTGCAAAGGGGAAATCTGAATGCAGATGGGAACTTTATCTAATTGGCTTATGGGTGAAATTTCAAGATGAACCTAAAATTTACATTTACAGGTGAAGTTGGAAACAAAAAGATGCGGCACCGTGTAAGCTGATAGGGTGCAGGTCTTCGTCGGGGGTCCGACAAACCCCGTTAGTCGTAGCAAAGAGCAGCAAGTGAAGCAGCACTCCGTATGGGTAAAGTGAAAAAACTTTTATTCCACCATGGATGCAACGTTTCGTCTTTCTCTATGAAGACATTATCAAGCATAGTGAGTCAGCGGTCAGCTGACTTAAATAGTCAGGTGAGGTAATCACCAACATGTGTGACATCAATTGCATAAATATAGAATATACAGAAATTCAAAAAGTGTTAGTGCATCATAAATACAATATTGTTATGTCAAACATACATACAAGTGAAAGCAATATACATGATATTCAAAGCGTAAAGTACACGCGTTTCTATGGAAACTTGTGTTTATGTCAACAAATGTGTATCAATAAAGTGTCTTGTGCAAAAACAAAAAAACAAAAATAGAGCAGCAAAATGTAGCATGTATAACAGACTATAGTCCATCAGGGGAGTGCGGTCCGACTGTGTGTATGGAAAATTTACCATCGTAGTCGAGCGGCATAAGTCCAGCAAATTACAGAGGGGACTTGCGCACAAAGCGATTGCACACAATACGGCCATCTTACTTAAGGGAAAAACAAACTCCGTGCAGTTCACTTCACCCATACGGAGTGCTGCTTCACTTGCTGCTCTTTGCTACAGGTGAAGTTAATATACTTCCTGTATCAATTTATCATGGTTTTCTAGATCTCTGGCTGCTGTCATTCTACAGGAAGCTTTAACATATACTTCAAGTGGTTATATATTTGTGACGTCATGTGACGTCACACAGGTCCACGGCTCATTGTATCACAGAGAGTAATAATAATGCTTTATTTATATAGCGCACACAGATTATGCAGCGCTGCACAGAGCTTGCCAGATCAGTCCCTGTCCCCAATGGGGCCCACAATCTAATCAACTTACTAGTATGTTTTGGAGTGTGGGAGGAAACCGGAGGACCCAGAGGAAACCCATGCAAACACAGAAAGAACATACAAACTCTTCGCAGAGGTTGACCCTGCTAACCACTATGCCACCGTGCTGCCCCTAGAGTAGTGATGGCTAACCTATGGCACTGGTGCCAGAGGTGGCACTCAGAGCCCTTTCTGTGGGCACTCAGGCCATCATCAGAGATGACTCCAGGTATCTTCCTGCAGTCACAGACATCCCAGGACTTGCTGTGCACAGAGATATTTTAAAGTGACAGCGCTACCTGGGACTATTTCCTGCTTTATTGGTGCTGCTGGTATCAATGAAAGCTGTGACAGAGAAGGGAGTATAAATCACAAATGAAATTTCTGTGCTGGCACTTTGCGATAAATAAGCGGGTCTTTGTTGTAGTTTGGGCACTCGGCCTCTAAAAGGTTCGCCATCACTGCCCTAGAGTAATCAGAGCTGTATGATATAACAAGCCATGCACCTGTGAGACATCACATGGCACTACTAATTTTCTAAATGCTTGTCGATAGACATATTTGGCAATTTTTTTTTTACCGGGGATGTGCACGCCGGACCACTGGATCCATCGTAGGGAATGCGGAGAGGTGGCGGGGGCACGTATAGTAGGATGGGTGGGCCTGGAACTCGTGGGTCGCAGGAGCACCCGTGACAGTACCCACCCCCCTTCGGACTCCCCCTCTTCTTGGACTGGAGGAATTTCTGCAGAATGCAACGGTCCAAGATGTTATCCTCTGGCTCCCAGGATCTGGACTAAACCCCTTCCAGTCAACAAGAGACAAAATAGCGGAGATAGCAGCCCAGGGTCTGATTAACCCTGTCAGCTTGTCCATTGGATTGCAGATGGTACGCAGATGAGAAGTACAGCTTCACTTGGAGTTGACTGCACAGGGATCGCCAGAAACGGAAAACAAACTGAGCCCCACGGTCTGAGACAATGTGCAAGGGAAGTCAATGAAGCTGGATGATGTGCAGAAAGAACAGGCAGGTAAGGCGCGGAGCCGTCAGCAGAGCTTGCAGAGGAACAAAGTGGGACATTCTGGAGAATCGGTCGGTTACCACCCAGATGACAGTATTACCCGATGAAGAACGGTGATAAAGTCTATTGCTACGAGAGTCCACGGGCAGCTGGGTATCGGTAACGGCAGAAAAAGACCAGGAGTTTTAAGAAGAGATGGCTTGTTTCGGGCATAGGAAGTGCAGGAGCACACAAAATCCTGTACATTCTTGACCAGATCTGGCCACCAGTAGAACCGGGAAATGAGGACAATAGAGTGATGCACCCAGGGTGCCCAGCCACATGAGAGCAATGTCTCCAAGTGTGTATCCTTTTCTGAAGGGCAGGTCGGACATACGTCTCGCAAGTAGGAAGTTGCCGAAGGTCCACTGGAGAGGCAAAAATCAGCTGTTCAGGAGGAATGATATGTCAGAGAGCAGGATCTTCCCCATAAACATCCGAGGCATGAGAGAAAACATCGGTCTTAACATTCTTATCTGTAGTACGGAAATTTATCAGAAAGTTGATTTTTGTGATGAGTATAGATACTGACTGGATGATGAGCTCTCTCCAGTAGATAACGCCATTCTTCCAAAGCAAGTTTAATAGCCTGAAGCTCCCGATCACCAATAGAGTAGTTCCTTTCTATGGCTGAAAAGGTCTTGGAGAAAAACCCACAGGTGAGGGTTCGGATGAGGCATCAACCTCTAGCAGGAACGGTTTCTCAGTATCAGGCCAGGTGAGAATGGGAGCAGATGAAAAGGCAGACTTCAGCTTACTGAAAGCTTCTTCTGCCGCCGGAGGCCAGAGTTTAGGATTGGCGTTCTTCTTGGTCAGCATCACAATGAGAAATACCAGGGAGGAGAAATGTGGAATAAACTGACGGTAGTAATTGGCGTAGCCCAGGAATCTCTGTAAAGCTCGAAGTCCCACTGAATGCAGCCACTAAAGTACTTTGCAGGATCCAGCTGTAGTCCCTTGTCTGAGATAATATATCCTAGGAATTTTCCCTAAACCTTTCCTTTCCCCTCCCATCCTTAATCACCTCCCCTTCCTTAGTATTATTTTGTTGTATTTCTAATTGTTACTTTATTTATTTGTTTTCTGAAGTTTATCTTACCATCCATGTGAAGTGTTTATTAATATGCTGAACAGTGGTACAGGCATACCAAGTTATCTTTAAAGGCATACTATGTAATTGATGATTTTGTCATCAAGTCTTATGCATCTGAGATTGTAATTACCTTTGTGAACTAGCTCCATTCTTAATGGAAATGGAGATTCCACCTTCTGCTTACTGACTTTATACACCATGTACGCTGTATCACAAATATTGTTTTATTATAATTGTTGTTTCATTGTCTCAAAATTTCAAAAAAAAAGAATTGATAAAAAAAATATATATCCTAGGAATGGGAGACTTCTCTGATGGAATTGGTACTTCTCGAGCTTGGCATATAAACGATTGGCCCTTAGGTGCCTAAGAACTTGCTGTACACGAGCCCAATGGAACACCAGGATATCGTCTAGATAGACCATGACACAGGTACGAAGTAAATCTCTGAATATGTCCTTGACAAACTCCTGGAAAACTGCCGGTGCATTAAAGAGTCCAAAGGGCAAAACATTTCATCCATTCATCACCTTCATGTATGCGGATGAGGTTATATGCCCCTTGTAGGTCCAAATTGGTAAAAACCTTGGCACCACGTAGACGATCAAACAGTTCTGTGATTAGGGGTAGTGGGTAGCGGTTTTTCATCATGACCTTATTGACACCGCGGTAATTGATGCACGGATGGAGAGAGCCATCCTTTTTGGCCACGAAGAAATATCCCGCACCGGCAGGGGACGAAGACTTGCGTATAAAGCCCTTCTGTAGCTTCTTCTTTATATGGGCTGACATGGCCGCGGTTTCGGGAACAGATATGGGATACACTCGACCCCGTGGCATCAAGTCTATTTGACAATCATAGGGTCGGTGTGGCGGCAGGGTCTCTGCTTGCTTCTCAGAAAAGACATCAGCAGAAAACATCAGAAAAGTCCTTGTAAGAATCTGGGAGACCCACCGGAGGCTTGGTGGACACTTAAGAGACCGGGATGGACACAGGATGAGGAACCACCATGCAACGAGACTGGCGCATCGGTCCCCATCGAAGAATCTACCCAGTCTTCCAGTTAAGTACGGGTGTGTGGAGCTGCAACCAAGGAATACACAACAGAATAGAAGACGTGGATCAGGGTAGCACATAAAAAGTCCTTGGGTAGTTCTCCGACTTGCAGGAGCGGAGGCTCAGTGCAGTACCGGACCGGATAAGAGAGGATTTGGCCACTGACAGGGGAGATGGCCAGGTGCTTCTTGCGACGGACCACAGGGAAATGATGATGGGAGACCAGGGCAGCATCCACAAAGTTTTCTGCAGAGCCGGAATCCAAGGAGGCAAAAATCTGGACCTGTGAGAGCTGAGCAGAATGGGAATATTCAGATGTGGAGAAGCTTTACTCTGACTTAGGGACGCTTCCCCCAAGGTGCGTGCAAGTCTCTAGAAAGTACATCAGGCTGGCACAATAAAGGCAGAGGTTTTCCTGTCTTCATATGGCACACTCTTGAGAGGTCAGACGAGCTCTATCCACCTGTATCAGCTCCTCTGCTGCAGCCATGGAATACGGCTGAGGTGGTCTTTGGAAGACTGGAGCCAAGCGGAGCAGACATTGGTTCATGACTTGCAGTTGTTCCAGACATTGCTCCTCAGAGCGTTTAGTAAACTGCATGTCAATCTGTGTGGCCAGAGAGATGAGATCACTCAGCTTAGATGGCAAGTCCCATACAGAAAGGGCATCTTTGATCTGACCAGACAGTCCTTTTTTAAAAGTAGCAAGCCTCATTCCAATCCAGCTTGGGGGCTCAAGTACAGAACTGGACCACGTAGTCTCCAACAGAGGAGTCCCCTTGACGCAGGTCCAGCAGTGCAGTCTCATCAGAAGATGCCAGGTTCCTTAAAGATGGACAGGAAATCAGTGAGGAATGCGGTGAGAGTAGCCGTGACCGGATCGTTCCTGTTCCAGAGAGGAGTAGCCCATGCTAGGGCTTTCCTGGAAAGAAGACTGATCACGAACGCTGCCAAACTGTGAAGGCATCTGTTCGATATGTATGGAGCACTGGGTTATGAAGCCCTTGCATAACTTGGCCTCACCGTCATATTTGAATGGCATGGATACATGCAGCCTGGGCTCAGCAGTAGACGATGCAGCCATAGAAACGGGAGTTACCACAGGTACTGGACACTGGTACTGCGTAGCCAACAATTGCTACGGCGGTGGCGTAAGCTCAGCCATTTCAGGTAACGGGATCCGTGGCCGGATCTTACTGGCAGGATCAGTGGTAGTGGATCCTCTGGACCACCGCGAATGATGACGTAAGCTGACATGTGGGACCGGAGTGGCATCCGGTTTTTACCAGAGCCCGCCGCAAAGCGTGTTGGACTTGCTGCGCCGCAGTACCACCAGGTCGTTCCACAGGCGTGACTTTGTCCCGGGTGGCGGCCAAGGCCAAGTACAGAATCGTAAGTCAAACTCGTGGTCAGGCACAGGCAGGAGGTCAATACAGTCAGCACGGAATTAGAGTCAGCAACGTAGCTGACAGGCAGCACAGGACAGGCAGCACGGGATCGGAGTCAGGAACAGAATCAAGGTCACAAGAGGAAATCACTATAAATGCAGAGTAAAATTACAAAGTACAGAGTATGGCATGAGTATGTACATGCTGGCCCTTTAAATCTCTGGATCACCAGAGCCATCGTGGGAACGCGGAGAGGTAAGCACAGTGGCGAGGGTCCGGGGGCATGTATAGGGGCACGGTTGACAACCATTGAGATTAACCCACCCAAAATAAATATTTCTTGAAAAAAAACTGAAATGTAGATATTTTTGCTAATTTATTAAACAAGAAAAACTAAAAATATCAGAGGCTACTATTTCTTTCTGATCCTCCTTGAGATGTTTCTACTCCTTCGATTGTGTTTAATTAAACTGATTGGACTTGATTAGGAAAGGCACACACTTGTCTATATAAGACCTTGCAGCTCACAGTGCATGTCAGAGCACATGAGAAGCATGAGGTCTAAGGACCTGTCCAATGAGCTCAGAGACAGAATAGTGGCAAGGAACAGATCTGGCCAAGGTTACAAAAGAATTTCTGCAGCACACAAGGTTCCTAAAAGAACAGTGGCCTCCATAATCATTAAATGGAAGAAGTTTGGGAAGGCCACAAGTCTTCCACTACCTGGCCATCCTGCAAAACTAAGCAATTGAGGAAGAAGAGCCTTGGTGAGAGAGGTAAAGAAGAAACCCAAGATCATTGTCTGAGCTCCAGAGATGCAGTAGGTAGATGGGAGAAAGTCCCACAAAGTCAACTATCACTGCATCCTCCACTGCTTTATGGTGTGTGCTGACAGAAGCCTCTCCTCAGTGCAAGACATATGAAAGACAACATACAGTGTGCAAAAAAACACATGAAGGACTCCCAAAATATGAGAAATAAGATTATCTGGTCTAATGACCTTGAACTTTTTGTTAAATATAAGTGGTATGTGTGGAGAAAACCAAGCATTGTTCATCACCTGCCAAATACAATCCAAACTGTGAAACGTGGTGGTTGTAGCATCATGCTATGGGGGTGTTTTTCAGCTGTAGGGACAGGACCAATGGTTGTAATTGAAGGATAGATGAATGCGGCCAAGTATAGAGATATCCTGGATGAAAACCTCTTCCAGAGTGCTCTGGGACGAAGTTTAGCCTTCCAACAGGACAAAGACCCTATGCACATAGCTAAAATCATTCCCGACTGGCCCAGCCAGAGCCCGGACCTAAACCCAATTAAGCATCTCTGGAGAAACTTGAAAATGGCTTCCACCAATGTTCACCATCCAACCTGAGGGAACTGGAGAGGATCTGCAAGGAAGAGGCAGAGGATCCCCAATGTTTTCATGTTTCATCATTCCCAAGAAGACTCATGGCTGTAATACCTCAAAAGGTGCATCTACAAGTTCATTAGGTGGGTTAAGGGGCTAACATCTTATGTTGTCTACATATATTACCCATTAACTGTAAAGTGCTGCGGAATATAATGAATAATTATAATAAGCATGAAGTCAGTAAAAATTATGTTTTGTTTCTAGGATGAAGCACCAGAAGTAGAAGTTAATTTAATGAAATGGAATGTGTTTATGGTTGCTTGCAGCTTCTATCATCTTCTTAAGCTGAATTGATAAGTGGTTTTTATTCATCACCCAGACATTTGCATTAGACCATAGTCACACTCCAGCAGTTGTATTGCTTGGCAGTGCAGTTTCCCATCCATTTTTATTTTTTAATGAACATTGCTAAAATAAAGCTGATAGAAGACAAGCCCAGTTTCAGAACCAGCCACACTTACACATATTCACAAATTAGACAATAGACAATTAGTAATGAGAAAACATCAATGTACTTTGCTTGTTGCATTGATCATAACAAATCTCCCAGTTTTGCTTTATACTATATCTATGCAGAATTTTTTACTAATTACTAAGTAATTATTATTATTATTCCCTGATGGGACCTGTGGGCTATAATGGAAGTGCCTAACTATCGATCAAACACACATTGCCCATGCTTGAGACACCTCCAAAATACTGCCACCATTTAGACAATGGTGTAGAGGTCAATAGGTGGCATTCTTGAGTCCACAGATATCCTTTTTGTGGAAATCAAACAAACTTGAAGGACAGGTCATTTCCAGGGGTTAAAGACATATAGCTGTCCAGTTGTCTTCCTGGTAAGCTGGTTTCTGATCTTCTGGGTATTAAATTGTGAACAGATGTTTGCTGTTTACACAGTAGATGTTTACAAGGAGCATTGTACAGATAATTCTCCTTTTGAATTCAGAGACCATTAAATTGTCTTCAGTTCTCAAATGTTCTTCCACCAGGCTGTTTTCCTGTCTTTTTCACTAGGCTTTCCCAACAGTCCCTTATCATAATAAGTGTCATGGTTTACAAGGAAGCAGGAAACAGTATAAAGAGAGCAGGGAAGGAAAAACTGTTCCTTACTAGAAGGCTAAGCTAAGGTTAAGCCTGCGGGTAATGGTCAGCTTACCCGGGCAAGCCCTGGACTCGACAACTTCTCTCTCTCTAAACATAAAAGACCTTTCCAGATAGTTGGTAAGAGGAGTAAAGGATACGAGGATCTGTTGTACTAAATTTGCCTCCCCCCTAACAAAACAATTGCTGTAAGTAACTTGGTGAACAAGCAACATGCACACAAACAAGACTGCATGCAGAAAGGAGGGCAATAAAGTGGACAAGAATAGTAACAACCAGATGAGGTCCAAATACACTGACTAGAAAATAAACACAAAGGGGAACAGACAGAAATGTGGTGAGTGAATACAAGAGAAAAAGACAAACGCCACAAAATCTCTCAACACAGTCAAAGAAACAAGCTACTTAGAAAGTATAGGTGTTCTTACAGGATAGAGCCAGGGATAAGCTGCAAATGCTGAATGATGAAACCAGCATTAACTTACTCCTGATAGGATAAAACTAATTAACACAAGAATTAACATAAGTCAAGACATAAGTCTTGCACTGCAGTTTTTCTATACACAGGGCAGGGGAGTAATGCCTGTAGAATGGGGAAAGGAATGCTTATTACCAGCAGGTCTTCTGGGAGTCGGGAGTTTAAAAGATAGACTTGATACAACCCCTTCACAATTAAATTTTTTACTAGGATGAAACTAGCACTATAAGTATAAAGACAGAGTCATCTGCTTCTGCTGCCATCGTCATCTTCTTCAATGGCGGCAAAAGGAGAAGGGAGGGATTGATGCTATGGCTATTCAGGCTATTCTAGTGGTTGGAGCCTTGCTGTGCCCTTTGAAAAGATGCAAATAAGACAGACGGAAAAAAGCCACAGCAGGAGATGTATTATAGTAGTTACATTCTTGTACATAGGGGACAATATTAAAGTATTTATATTCTTGTATACAGGAGGGGGGGGGGTTATTGTAGTAGTTACATACGTGTACGTAGGAGGCTGTATTATAGAGGTTACATTCTTATATATGGGGGCAGTAATATAGTAGTTATATTCCTGTACATAGGAGGCAGTATTATAGTAGTTACATTCTTATATATGGGGGCAGTATTATAGTAGTTATATTCCTGTACATAGGTCATATTATAGTATTATGCTGTGAATAGGAGGCAGGTATTTATAGTAGTTACATTCTGTACATAGGGAGAAGCAGTATTATAGTAGTTATATTTCCTGTTACATAGGGGCTGTATTATAGTAGTTATATTCTTGTACATAGGGGGCAGTATTATAGTAGTTAATCTTACATAGGGTCAGTATTATAGTAGTTATGTGCCTGTACATATGAGGTAGTATTATAGTAGCATATTCTTGTACATAGGGTCAGTATTATAGTAGTATATTCTTGTACATAGGGGGCAGTATTATAGTAGTTATATTCTGTAATAGGGGGCAGTATTTATAGTAGTTCATGTTGACATAGGGGGCAGTTTATAGTAGATATTCTTGTACCTAGGGGCGTATTATAGTGTATAGTAGTTATATTCTGTATATGGGGCAGTATTAAGTAGTAGTTATATTCTTGTACATAGGGGCAGTATTATAGTAGATATATTCTGTACATAGGGCAGTATTATAGTAGTTATATTCTTGTACATAGGGGCAGATTATAGTAGATATATCTTGTACATAGGGCAGTATTATAGTAGTTATATCTTGTACATAGGGGGCAGTATTATAGTAGTTATATTCTTGGACATAGGGGCAGTATTATGTAGTTTATTCTTGTATATGGGGAGGGCAGTATTATATGTAGTTATATTTTGTACATAGGGGCAGTTATAGTAGTTATATTCTTGTACATAGGGGCAGTATTATAGTAGTTATATTCTTGTACATAGGGGCAGTATTAGTAGTTATATTCTTGTACATAGGGGCAGTATTATAGTAGTTATATTCTTGTACATAGGGGGCAGTATTATAGTAGTTATATTCTTGTACATAAGGGGCAGTATTATAGTAGTTATATTCTTGTACATAGGGGGCAGTATTATAGTAGTTATATTCTGGTACATATGGGGCAGAATTATAGCAATTATATTCTTGTACATAGGGGGCAGTATTATAAGGAGGCAAGTATAAAGGATACAGTGGGACTTATTTACTAAGGGTCCGAATGCCGCACTTTCGTCGGGTTTCCTGAATATTTCCAATTTGCGCCGAATTGCCCTGGATTTTTGACGCACGCGATCGGATTGTGGCGCATCGGTGTCGGCTTGCACACGACAGAAATCGGGGGGCGTGCCCACCGGACAACTGTGGAATTTAAAAAACGAATTGTGTTGCAAGATCAATCACTTACATGCACTGGGAAGAGGAAGGTGAATTCAAGCGGACCTCAGCACAGCAGCAACACCTGCAGGAACTCAGGCGCACAATCTTAGTGAATCGCGGCAGACCCGAAACCTCGTCAGACAACGCACTGCGGGACCGCGACAGGACCAGGTAAGTAAATGTGCCCCAGTATTTTGCTCAGTGTTTGCGGCATTATAATAAACACCTAAAAGCTGGGGTTACTCTGACTGAATTCACTGGGATTAGAGCATATAGGGTGAACATGTAGGGATCTTTTCCTCCCGGCAGTTGTTGTCCCCTTGGCATGTGTAAACTAGTAGTATGATTATATTAGTTGCTGCAGTTAAAACTATTGTTAGTTGGACTTGGCATGGGAGGCTGGCGCTCCGCTGCCAGGCGGGATTTCGCCAATCCAAGCCCTTGTCTCTAGGTACTTTAATCCCTCCAAAACAGCACTCTAAGAATATTTTGGTATAAGAATCAAGGTTAGTAGGTTCGTATTAAGTTTGGGATTTGGCGGGGTAAGGGGATATGTAAACAGAAGCGCCAAGAAGCGCATGATGCGACATGGAGACTGCGCTCCGCATGCCAGGAGTGAGCTTACGCCAATCCAAACCGAGTCTCTAGGCTACTCCCCAAACAGCACTTCTAGAAACCTGTTGAGAAGTCAAGGATAGTAGCGTCTTATATAAGTTTGGGATATGGCGGGTGAGGGGACTGTAAACAGATGCGCAAGGAAGCGCTGAATAATATCGTGTAATGATAAAGTTTGCCAGTATATTTTGTGGATACTCACGAAAGGAGGGTGCGAGACAAAAGTTAACAAGTGATGTGGAATGCCTCGGTAATAGCTCTGGGCGGTTGTGCACTTTATCGCCGGCTCAAGCGTTTGCGACCGCTGCTGTCGACTTAGGGACAGGCACTGCTGGCTGTGCCCTAGACGCTAACCGACTTTTTGATGGCGCCATGGCACGGATGGTAATATCGGAGGAGGGGGTAGGTGGAGGAGGTGGGTGGGGAGGAGGGATGGAGGGTAGTACTAGGCCCTTTGAGACCTGGACCGAGGTAGGCCCCGCAATTCCTGTACGGCAGGCAGTATAGGACCAGCCCCAGGGTCAGGACACTGCGTCCCAGCCTGCACACACAGTTAAGTTGTAGTAGAGTGTCTTATAAGTTTGGGATATGCGGGGGTCGAGGGGAATGTAACACAGATGCGCAAGAAGGCATGATGCGCATGATGCTGGCGCTCCGCTGCCAGGAGAGTTTCGCCAATCCAAGCCCGTCTCTAGGCTACTCCCAAAAGCACTTACTAAGAACCTTTCTGTATAAGATCAAGTGTAGTAGCGTTCTTATCGTTAGGGATATGGGCGGGTGGGGAGGGAATGTAAACAGGATGCGCAAGAAAGCGCGTGAAATAATATTGGTAAATGATAAAAGAGTTTGCCAGTTTTTGTGGATAACACAGCAGGAGGGTGGCGACAAAGTAACAAACTTTGTAGTGGAATCCATGAGAAACAACACCCCGAAAATTTCTGCCTGACACACCTCGTTTGATAAGGGGACGATGATGGACGGAGCTATTATGGACGACTTTGGACGGGTGGTAGCAATGAGGGAGACAAAAGTGTGGAGCCGGGCTGCATGGAGACAATTTAATTGGTAGTGCTGTATTGTGGCAGGTCCCAAAAAGAGTTTTCAAACCAGAGGAGCAGGGAGGTGGCCCCAAGAAAATGGAAACTAGATTGAGGCCGGCATGTGGCAGTCCAAAAAAGTTTCAAACCAGAGGAGCAGGTTAGGTGGCCCTCCAGAAAAATGAAATAGATTGAGGGCCTTGTGTGGCAGTCCAAAAAAGGTTTTCAAACCAAGGGCGAGGTAGGGGCCCTCCAGAAAAAATTGAATCAGAGTTGAGGGCCTGACTGTGCAGTCCAAAAAAAACTTTTCAAACCAGAGGAGCAGGTAGGTGGCACTCCAGTAAAATGGAAATAGATTGAGTGCCTGTAGTGGCATCCAAAACAGTTTTCAAACCAGAGAGGAGCGAGGTAAGGGGCCCTGCAGACAAAATGGAATTAGATTGAGTGCCTGATGGGGCAGTCCAAAGAAGTTTTTAAACCAGAGGGCAGGACGGTGGCCCTCCAGAAAGAAAAATGAAATAGATTGAGTGACCTGATGTGGCAGTCCAAAAAAGTTTTCACATAAACCAGAGGTCAGACAGGTAGGTGGCCCTCCAGAAAAATTGAATAGATGATGCCTGTGATGTGCACTCCCAAAAATTTTTTAAAAAGAGAGGGACCGGGTAGGTGGCCCTCAGAGAAAATTAAATGCATAAAGTACTATAGCTAGAGCCAGTGGGGCCCTGTCAAAAATAGCCGTTTCCTCGCTTTAGTGTACAAAGAGGAGAGAAGAGGAAATAGAGCGAGGAGGAGGAGTGCATAAATATTTCAGGTTGAGCTTCCTTCATCCTGCGTGGAGATTGGATGTATGAGAAACCGGGCTTATTCATGATTAATTAAGACGTCAGCCTGTAGCGCTGTTCACGACAGGCGAGTACGCTTATCGGTGATTGATTTGCCACCAGCTGCACTGAAAACTCCGCCGGACAACACGCTAGCGGCAGCGGCAGGCAAGAACCCTCCAAGGCGTACAGCGCCAGGTTCGTGCCAACATGTCCAGATTTGAACACCAGTTAGTTCGTTAGGAGCTGTGTGATCATTTAGGACGAGGTATGCGTCAGCTACGTACTCCCTCACCATCTTTCGTAAAGATCGCCCTACTTGCGAGACTGGGGACAGGTGACGGTCTTGCTGGCTGGTGAATAAAGATGGCAATAAGCCTTGGTAAAGCGTACCCTGCAGTGCTGGACAAGATGCCTGCTCGCCTACTCCCCCTCGTATTGTCCCGCAGAACTATCGCACTAGCGTCTAGCGCTGTAAGAAGGGAAATAGTTGTCTTCAGGCTTGTGCACCAGGGCCTGCATGAGTATTCATGCATTATCATCACTCTTTCCTCTCCAGGGATCGAGAAGTCGGAAAGATTTGCTTTGTACCGTGGTGTCCAGGAAGTGAATACCAGTAATCGGTTGGAATAAATTCTTGAAACGGAGGGAGGGGTCAGGTAGGCAGGCCTACATGAAATCTGCCTATGCGAACAGATACAACAACACGCTAAGAATTCACTCCCCTCACTGCGCGACTGTCATTTCCCCTCTCCAACTCCTCAACTCCTCTCTTCTGCCCATAACGCTGAACACAAGGAAGGACTCTCACAATGGCCCCATCTGTGTCCACAACCTCTCCTCCTCTCTCCATCCTCCCTCACACCTCCTCGATATGCGCTGAGAAACAGACCACAGGGTGCTTTGACTATCAACAGGGGAATCTTTCTTCCCCGTCTCTTTGACGAGCGCAAGCTTCCGATTCCGACTTCATTGCTGATCAGAGGTTTTCAACAGCGGCCAAGGCAAGGGGGAGATGGTGAGGCTGATGAGGGCGGCATCGCCACGACCATCGTGTTGAACCCTCAAAAGTTACTCAGGCACCCTGACAGATATCAGACATCCACGTCATCCACTCCTCATTGGTAGACTTGAGGAGGGGAGACTGATGACGACTACCAGTTTGGTGGAAGTGACATCTGGAGTCTAACAATCGCTCTGCGGCTGCTGGTAAAACTCTGGATAAACATGGTTTTAATGTTGAATTCACCCGTGGGCACGTCGCACTCAACAGTGGTGGCGGGCCGGTGGCAGGCGGCGCTGCGATGCCCTGAGAGTGGCAGATCTGGCGAATTCCTGAAATGCGCACAGATGGGAGGCAGCCTTCGTGAGCAAAGATCAGACAGATGGGGTTATTGGTATCTTGAGGAAAACGGCTGAACTACAGATTTAAACACAGTGCACATGGTCAGTACTGCGAGTGTGCAGAGCCGCCACCAGTACCGGCCGTTGTCACACACACCATGCCTGGCTTAGGTTCAGCGGTTGCACAGCCAAAGATCAGTCTGCGCCAGTGATGCCCTGTAATAGCTTGGCGGTGTTGCCTTTTATCGCCTAGGTCAGCAGTTTGAGCACCGCTTGCTTGTCGCTTAGCGACGGCACGCTGCGGTGCCTAGGAGCTACCGATGATGGCGGAGCCACGGATGGTTAGTTAGTCGGAGGAGGATGGTGGGGGAGGGGGTGGGAGGGGTGGGAGGGAGGGGCATTAGTAGGCTGAAAGACCGGGCCGAGGTAGGCCCCGCAATGCATCGGCGTCGGCAGTATATGACCAGCCGCAAGCGGTAGACAGACTCGTGGTCCCGCCTCCACAAGTTATCCAATGTGCCCGGTCAGCGATTATAAGTGGCCCTGCCCGGCAGAACGCGTCCACGTGTCACGTGATCAGTGGAACATTGTCAGAAGAACAGGCGTTGGTCAGGGCAGGATGATGTTGTTGTCACGTGTGGGCAGGGATGGGACGGCCACATCGGGGAAAAAGTGAGTGGCGGCTGGGGGACCACGAATACGATGGGGCGGCCGCCGCCATGAGGCCTGTTGCGAGGCCTCGGTCTCTACTAGCCTATAGGGCAGCATCTCAGGCTAAGCAATCTGGAGATGGACATTAAGGGTTGGTGCGTGCGGGAGTGGGGTTGCCATATATTTCGTTCCGCCTCCAGCGTCTGTGGGGTATAGAGAGCTGAACGCTGGTGGATGCGTGGAGGAGTCGTGGAGGCGGACGATGGGGTTTTGTGCCAGGGTCCTGGGCCAGGGGGCTAGACTATCAGCGATTCACAGGGGAAGGAAGCAGTGGTGTGCACGGCAGGAGGTGAACGGCTTGGTTGGCCACCTGAGTGGGGGTGTTTGCATTCATATGCCTGCGCATACTGGGTGGAGTGAAGCTAGTAGTAGTGGTGGAACCCCCTGGCTGATCTGGTTTGGCAAAGGTTTGCCACGCAACATCCGTCGGTACATCCGGGTTCCTAAAGAACCTCCAGGACTTCTGAAAATCTAGCCCGCGCCGCGGGAGCCCTCGCCACGGAGCTCACGACGTGACACATTTTGGCGGCTGATGCAACTGCTCTGGCCCTGCCTCTCGTCTGGCCCCACCACTGCTACTTACAACCTTGTCTGGTCGAGGACTCTCCTCCGTCTAGAAGGGGGGGGGGGGCATCGTGTTCACCCGGCTTCTCACCCAGCTGGGTCTGTCACCCATCATCTGCGATCCCTCAGTCTGCTCCCCCCTTCGGACCTTCCTGCCTGACAAAACTTCACCCCTGCTGCAAACTGTGTCTCCTCATGTCGGAACCTCTTTACACACTTTTCCACTACGTCAAGAAGGTCCTCATCACCCACAGACTGCGACTGGTGGAAAACCAGGGCATCGGACAAATTGCTCAGCAGCAACAGGACAAGTGGTTTGTGACTGTGCGGAAGGGTCAGGAAAACAGTTCCTAGGTATGCCAGTTACAATGGAGGGGGCAGGCAGGACTGGGGGAGGAGGGTGAGGTGAAGGGAAGTGGAGGAGTGACGATGTCGGTACAGGGTGGACTGCGTGGAAGACTGACTGGTGGACAAATAGCTCAAGCATTGTGGCAATCACGAACATCACCTGTTCGCAGTGTTCTGGCCTCAACCAGTGCTATCTACCAAGAGTCCAGTAACTTGAGACAGTGACCTAGGGAGTGTAGCTCTGCGGCGTTCCTGCTCCCCATCAGAGGTGGTGTCTCACCCGCCAGGACCAACGGGCTCGACCCCTTGGCAGTAGTTGACAACCCACGTCCCCGCCCTCGTCCTCTACCCACTTAGCCGGGTTTAAAATTTGATGAAAAATGAAGTATAAACTTTAATTTTTTTAAACTTTTTTTTGTATTTTTTGTGTTTTTTAGTTTTTGCTTTGTGTTTTTTAGTTTTTAAAACCAAACAAGCATCATATTGCATGGTATTTTCTAGCCAAGTATGAAAGCACACTGCTATGGCCAGAGTGTGGTGAAGCTGAGTTATGAAACAAATAAACGTAAATAAAAGAAAATGGGAGACTGTGACCCATGAAATGCAGAACGCCCTAATAAATTTTCCACTTCGGCTTTGCGATGGGATTATGTGCCGTTCACAAGCGCTAAACACCAAGCGGTCGCAAGTCTCACGCCAAATTCCTGAAATGGGCTAGTAGATTGCACCAGCAAGGAAGCCACCAGCAGTCAACCTTAATTAAAATAATATAACGCGATTAGAGGCGTAAGGTAAGCGTTGGGATCTCGCTGGCTCAATTTCGTAGGCCGAAGTGTAATAGAAGAAACACTGAATGAGATGACGCTTAGATGTATGAAAAATAAAAACGTAAAAGAAAAGAACAAGAACACTGCCGCGACTGTGCGCCTAATTGAATCCAACCCCTAATAAACTTTCCATTCGGTCTTTGCGATTGGAATATGTGACGTCACATAAGCGCTTAAACACGCGGTCGCAAGTCTCACTCCAAATCCTGACAATGGGCTAAGTAATTGCACTGCAGACACAGGACCAGCCACCACGCAGATAACCAGAAATAAAACTAATATAACGTATTGTAGGCGTAGTGTAAGCCGTGGATTCTCCTTTGGCTACTTTCTAGCCAAAGTATGAAAGCACATGATGAGAATGGCTGAGTTATGAACAAATGAAACGTAAAAATAAAAAAGAAACTGCGCAGACTGATGCCTAATTTGAAATCCAACCCCTAATAAAGTTTCCAACTATCGGTCTTGCGTGGCTGAAGTGCGTCATAAGCGCTAAACCACAGCCGGATCGTTCGCGTTCTCACTCCAAATTGCTGACAATTGGATAGTAGAGGCAATCGCAGCAGGACAGCCAACCGCAGTACACCGAAATGAAAACTATATACTACACCCGCTAATGTGCGTACAGTAGGACCGTTGGATTACTCTGGCTGATTTTCTAGGCCACAGGGTATTTGAAAGCCAACTGATCGAGAATGACGCGTGAGTATGAAAAATACACTTGTAATAAATAAAAAGAACACTGCCAGAACTGTTGCCTAATTGAAATCAAACCCCTAAAAATTTTCCCCGCCCACTATTCAAGGGCACTCTTTGCGATGGGATATGTGCGTCCAGGCTAAAAGCGTGCGCCCTCAAATCTGACAATGCGGCAGGATGCATTCAGGCAATAAGTAGGATACAGACACTCCACAGATCTCCACGCTGTAGCGTCATGCGTTGTGTATGGTATGCTCATGCCCTTGCTATTTGCACAGTGACGCCACGCCACCGAATAATGCTATATAGCGTATTGTCGTGCGCCCTGAGTAAGCCGTTTGCCCGATCTCCTTGGCTCTGTGCTACCAGATAGCCCTCATGAGATGAGCTGGTAGCGGAACCCGCAGACACAGTAACGGTATAAAAACGGAACCCGACTGTGGCCTAATGAAGGATCCAGACCGGCACTATACAAGATTCCGAGTCAGTCATTACGTGCGATTGGCATATGTGCGTCAGAACATAACAGCGCTGTAGAAACGCGGTTCGCATGAGTGTTACTGAACACTCCGAAATTCCTGACAATGGCTATTAGATATGCACTGCAGCAAGCGACAAGGACACCAACAGCGATGTATCACCAGAAATAAACTATATATAACCGCATTGTAGGGACTAAGAGCCGTTTGGATTCTCATTTGAGCATTATTTTTAGCAAGTATGAAAGCACCTGATGTGGCATTGACGCTGCGTACTGAAAAAAATACACGTAAAATAAAAGTAAATGGCCCAGGAAAGACGTGCTAATGTGAATAAAACGCCCGCCTAAATAAATTTTGCCACTTTGGGTGTTGTGGGTGGATATGTGGGTGTCCACTAAGACGACTCAATACGACAATGGTGAGCAAGTAGAGCGCCCTGCAATAAAACTTCCTCACAATATGGTACTAGTGCGCTACTAGGCCAGCAAGCCAGGCGCACAAGCGCAACGAAAAAAAAAAAAAAGTTATAACGTTAGTGTAGCCATAAGAAGGGGCTGTTGGGTTCTTGTTGAATCACCTCCTGCCTAAAACAGTAAAGCTAATAGAACACCCTAACAGCTGTTCCCTGACCAGCAGCAGCTCTCTCCCTAGCGGGCACCCAGACACAGAATGATCCGAGGCAGCGCGGGCAGCGGCTAGGCATATCCCGAGGGTACCTGATATGGCCAGCCAAACCACTGCTACGATCGTTGGAAGGGACACGTCAGTGCCGGGTGGAGTGGCAGAGTCTCCTGGCTGTGCATTGGTCTGTTTCTGGCACGCCAAAAAGCAAAACGGCGGGGAAGCTGCCATTTCTCGAAGCGGGGACGAAGTATTCGGTCCAGCAAATGAGCAGTTTAAGACGTACGCTACTGCTGAACGAGAATCAAGCTAAGACGAGTATGTTTCGTCATCTCTATTGTCTACATATATTACCCATTAACTGTAAAGTGCTGCGGAATATATAATAATATATAATAAGCATGAAGTCAGTAAAATTATGTTTTGTTTCTAGGATGAAGCACCAGAAGTAGAAGTTAATTTAATGAAATGGAATGTTTTATGGTTGCTTGCAGCTTCTATCATTTCTTAAGCTGAATTGATAGTGGTTTTTATTCATCACCCAGACATTTGCATTAGACCATAGTCACACTCCAGCAGTTGTATTGCTTGGCAGTGCAGTTTCCATCCATTTTTATTTTTTAATGAACATTGTAAAATAAAGCTGATAGAAGACAAGCCCAGTTTCAGAACCAGCCACACTTACACATATTCACAAATTAGACAATAGACAATTAGTAATGAGAAAACATCAATGTACTTTGCTTTTGCATTGATCATAACAAATCTCCCAGTTTTGCTTATACTATATCTCATGCAGAATTTTTTACTAATTACTAAGTAATTATTTTATTCCCTGATGGGACTGTGGGCTATAATGGAAGTCTAACTATCGATCAAACACATAGCCACATTGCCCATGTTGAGACAACCTCCAAAATACTGCCACCATTTAGACAATGTGGTGTAGAGGTCAATAGGTGGCATTCTTGAGTCCACAGATTCCTTTTGGGAAATCAAACAAACTTGAAGGACAGGTCTTTCCAGGGGTTAAAGACATATGTCCAGTTGTCTTCCTGGTAAGTGGTTTCTGATCTTCTGGGTATTAAATTGTGAACAGATGTTGTGTTACACAGTAGATGTTTACAAGGAGCATTGTACAGATAATTCTCTTTTGAATCAGAGACCATTAAATTGTCTTCAGTTCTCAATGTCTTTCACCAGGCTGTTTCCGTTTTTCACTAGGCTTTCCCAACAGTCCCTATCAAATAAGTGTCATGGTTTACAAGGAAGCAGGAAACAGTATAAGAGGGCAGGAAGGAAAAAAAATGTTCCTTACTAGAAGGCAAGCTAAGGTTAAGCCTGCGGGTGATGGTCAGCTTACCCGGGCAAGCCCCCGGACTCGACAACTTCTCTCTCTCTAAACATAAAAGACCTTTCCAGATAGTTGGTAAGAGGAAGAAAGGAAGAGGATCTGTTTGTATAAATTTGCCCCCCCCTAACAAAACAATTGCTGTAAGTAACTTGGTGAACAAGCAACATGCCACAAAACAAGACTGCATGTCAGAAGGAGGGCAATAAAGTGGACAAGAATAGTAACAACCAGATGAGGTCCAAATACACTACTAGAAAATAAAACACAAAGGGGAACAGAGAAATGTGGTGAGTGAATACAAGAGAAAAGACAAACGCCACAAATCTCTCAACACAGAATAAACAAAAACAGCTACTTAGAAAGTATAGGTGTTCTTACAGGATAGAGCCAGGGATAAGCTGCAATGCTGAATGATGAAACCAGCATTAACTTACTCCTGATAGGAAAAACAATTAACACAAGAATACATAAGTCAAGACATAAGTCTTGCACTGCAGTTTTTTCTACACAGGGCAGGGGAGAGTAATGCCTGTAGAATGGGGAAAGGGAATGCTTATACCAGCAGGTCTTTGGGAGTCGGGAGTTTAAAAGATAGACTTGATACAACCCCTTCACAATTACTTTTTACTAGGATGAACTAGCACTCTACGTATAAAGGGGGGGACAGAGTCATCTGCTTCTCTGCCATCATCATCTCTTCAATGGAGGGACTTAAAAGGGCGCACAGTAAGGAGTGAAGGGGCTCTTGATCTAGCTGGGCGTATTCAGGTACTTTGTGGGCGACGGAGACCTTGCTGTGCCTCTTTGCAACAGAGCAGCGAAATAGAGGTACAAGCGGAACAAGCCTGAAGCCAGGAGATGTAGTAGTTTAGTTAGTACTTATTGGGCGTACAGAATGGTGACTATTACTATACCTTATTCTCCTGGATCTGAGTCGGACAGCGTTCGATACTGTGGAGCCACCAGTCCTCCGTAGGGATGTGATTCACTCATTGGCCTAGAAGGACACTGCACTTCTCTTGGTTTCTTCCTATTCTCTGAACCGCACTTTCAGTGCTCGTTTATGGATCTTTCTCATCACATCTTCATCTCGTGTCGGGGTTCCTCAGGGATCAGTCCTAGGCCTCTCCTCTCTCTATCTAACTGCCCCTATTGGAAAACCATCAGCAGATTGGTTTACAGATACTTTATGCTGTGACCACCCGCTATATACTTCTGCAGCGGAAATTCACCCTGCCGCTAATCCAGAACACTAGGATTGTCTCTCTGCTGTCTCTAACTCAGTGTCCTCTATCTTCTTGAAACTAACTTTCTAAGGACTGAAATTCTTGTTTTCCACACATCATATAAACCAAAACCACCCCTACCTGCTCAATTCGGTATGCGGGATCAATAGCACGAGGACAGAGGCTCCCGCTGTTTGGGGTTGTGCTGGACTCTGACCTTTCCTTTTTCCCCTTATTCAATCTCTTGCTCGCTCTTGCCGATGCAGTTCTCAGAAAAACATATCCAGGAATCGGCCGTTTGAACATTATGAAATCTTCTAAAAATACTAATTGTGCATATTATCACTTCGAATAGACTACTGTAATCCCCACTAACGGTCTTACACTCTCTAAACTCTCTCCTCGTCAATCTATTCTTAATGCAGCAGCCAGGACGTTTCTTTCAGGCAAAACGCTACCGATGCCTCACAGTTGGTGCCCAATCACTGCACTGGCTACCTGTCTCCTTCCGTATTCACTTTAAAATAATACCCTCATCACACAAGCTCATGATAATGCTGCACATCCTTGCATCTCTTTCTATCATCTCAGTTAGCGCCCTTCCGTCGCTTCGATCTGCCAAGGACAATAGATATCTAACTTAATCGAAGCCTCCCTGCACGTATCCAGACTTACTCCGGAGAGTTGCACCCAATTCTCTGGAATGCCCTTCCCAGACTCTGAGACTAATTACCCCAACCCTCCAAGCTTCAAACGTGCTCTTAAAACCCTATCGCTTTAGGCAAGCCCGATCACTCTCGCAAGCTGCATGAAATGTCAACTCTCCTTTACTAATCCTCCTATGTCTATCTCCATCGTTTACTGGCAACAGCAATATATACCAAGCACCAGGTTCTCTCGCAGTTGTTTCACCAGGACCCTGTTAAATAAGATGGCGGCGCTGATGGCGGTCACAGCAGCACATCGTGTTTAGTAATGTAAATATTTATAAATAATTTATATTGTTCCTTATAAAGAATGGCTGGACCATTTGCACAACCTCTTGATGTGGTCACCCCTCATCCATAGTATGTTAAGCTCTTGTGAGCAGGGCCATCACTCCTATTGTCCATATGAAGTTTTTCTTGGTAATGGAATGATAGTTGTATATGTCCCCTATGATTGTAAAGCGCTACGTGAACTTGATTGGCGCGATATAAACTAAAGATTTATTATTTAATATATTGACATAGGGGGACAATATTAAAGTATTTATATTCTGGTATTCCGGGGGGGGGGTTATGTGTAGGTTACTACTGTACGTAGGAGGCTGTATTCATAGTCAGTTTTATATGGGGCTATGGGCTATGGAGAATATAGAGTTATATCCCGCTATATAGGAAGCAGTATATAGTAGTTACATTCTATATATGGGGGGCCAGTATTATAGTAGTATTTCGTAACATAGGGTCAGTTATTATGTAGCTATGATGCTGTAAATGGAGGCAGTATTATGTAGATACAGTTTGTCATAGGGAGCAGAGTTGTATAGAGTTATATTCCTGGACTATAGGGGCTGGATTATAGTAGTTTATCTCGTACATAGGGCAGTATTATAGTAGTTTACATTTTGTTGTACGAAGGAGGCAGTGTTTATTCAGTTAATAGCAGTTATATGGACATGGCAGATTAGTGTGGCCCGTACATAGGACGGGCAGGTATATATGTATTATTCTTGTACATATTAGGGTCAGTAATATAGTAGTAGTATAGTCTGCTTAAAGGGGCAGTATATAGGTATGTATATTCTTTACATAGGGGGCAGCGTTTTAATATATAGAGTTAAATTTTTGTACATAGGGGGCAGATTATAGCTAGACACCTATCTTGTACATAGGGGGCAGTATTATAGTAGTTATATTCTGTATAGGGGCAGTATTAAAAGTAGGTATATTCTTGTACATAGGGGGGCAAGATTCATATTAGTTTAGTTATTCTTTACATAAGCAGTGGCAGTACTAGTCGATTTAGTAGTATATTCTGTACATAGGGGGCGGCAGTATATAGTAGTTATATTCATTGACATAAGGGGCAGTCATTATAGTAGTTATATTCTTGTACATAGGGGGGCAGTATATAGTAGTTATATTATGGTACATATGGGGCAGAAATTATAGCAATTATTATTCATTGTTACATAGGTGGCAGTAGTATATATAAGGAGGCAAGTATAAAGGATACAGTGGGACTTATTACTCGGGTCGAAAGCCGCACTTTGTCGGGTTCCGGAGTTATATTTCCAATTGCGCGAATGCCCTGGATTTTTAAGCACGCGACGGATTTGGGCACGGTGTCGGCATTGCACACGAACAGAAATCGGGGGGCGTGCCACCCGGACAACTGTGGAATTTAAAAAAACGAATTGTGTGCAAGATAAATTCACTCACATGCACTGGGAAGAGAGGAAGGTGATCAGCGGACTCAGCACAGCATGCAACACCTGAGAGAGGAACTCAGGCGACAATCTTAGTGAATGACGGCAGACCGAACATCGTCAGAAACGCATGCGGGACCGCGAACAGGACGCCGGGGTAAAGTAAAGTTATGTGACCCAGTAATTGCTCAGGGTTGCGCATTATAATAAACACTAAAAGCTGGGTGTTACTCTGACTGAATTTGACGGGGATAGTTTCCCCCCATATTTTGCTGGGGAACTGCTGAAATCTATAGTTCAGCATAGTGGGATTTCCGTAAACCCTTGAACATGGTGCATTAAGAAATTGAGCTGAAGGTGACTCTACATTATATAATTATATTATTTTTATACAAAACCAGCAATTCTAGCATATAAATTAACAAGTAGCCAGATCACCTCCCAAGGTCCCAGATCACCTCCCAGATCACCTCCCAAACACCTAAAGCTGGGGTTACTCTGACTGAATTTACTGGGATTAGTTTCCATATTTTGCTGGGAACCTGCTGAATCTATAGTTTCAGCATAGTGGGATTTACGTAAACCCTTTGAAAATGGTGCATAAGAAAAGCAGCTGAAGGTGACTCTACATTATATATATTATATATTTTTATACCAAAACCAGCAATTCTAGCATATCAATTACAAGTAGCCAGATCACTCCCCAAGTACAAGGTCCACAGCTGATCCCATGCACTGAGATATTGAAAAAATAATACTTGAAAACGTCAGCAGCCACAGCAATGCCTTAAATCGTTTCTTTATTTAATGTTCCACAATACAGACACCAGTAACAAAATGAACATGGTATTTACTTCTTTCTGACATGTTTCCAGGTCACTATGGCCCTTAGCCAGAGACAGAAACCAGTAGTCAGGTGAACATGGTGTTCACCTCTTTCTGACGATTTCTGGGTCACTACAGGCCCTTAGTTAAAGACTGAGTGTTTTATTTTTTTTTTATGGTGAACGTGTGCGTACTTTGATAGAACAGGATGTAATGGATGCTTAGTTGTAATGGCATTTGTTGTGTTATTTACATTGTGTAAATACTTTTTAGACATCCTATTCTTTATTTTCAGTCTTGTTTTGAGGCATGAACACATGGTAGCTGGTCAGTAGTGACAAAGATGAGTCTAAAGATTAAAAGAAAAAAATGTATGTGCATGTTTAAGAGCATTACAATTGATTGGGAGACGGAACTTGCAGAGATAACTCTGCCTGTCCCTCTCTAGATTTAGGTGGGGCAATGTGTTCTAGCTTGAAGCCGGGAGAAGAGGAGCTGTGAAATCATTGGCACCCAGGGTATGCTGTACTAGTTAATGAGGGTGTGCTGTACTACTATAATGAGGTGCTGTATACATATTAATAGAGGGTGCTGTGCTACGATTACCTAATGGGTGATGCTATATTATATTTTAATGAAAGGATGCCGACCTTGCATACAAACTAATGAGAATGTGCTGGTAATAGGGGGAGTATTATTAGTGGTGCTGTATACAAATATTTTATATCTATTTAAAGAACATATGAAGGGTTATTTTCTGTGGGCAAATTCTACTTCATTGATAGCATATTCGGTTTGAACATTTATTTTTCGTTACGGGATTCAAACACATAGGTAATCATTTTTATATTTTTAATACTGGGCATCTAGGGGAGTGGGAATAATTAAAGGGTTTTCCACTAAGGCATGTAGGCACTATCCACGGATGGGCCTACTTGCTGATTAGTGGGGGCCTCAGTGCTGAGACCCCGCAGCGTCATGAGAATGAGCGGGTCCGACGACCCCTCGACGCTCCTCAGACTAATGGAGCAGACAGCCGCGTATGACGTTCGCTCCATAACCTCTATGGAGCTGACGGAGATCGCCGAGCCGGTAGGAAAACCCCTTTAACATGTTATAATTATGTTTATTTGCATTGGGGAGAGGCTGATTCATATTTTTAGGGTTTTTTTTAATTGTTACAATTTTTTTGACTTTTAGTGTCATAAACAAATTATACAATTACACTAATTACTATTACACTAATTACAACTACATTAATATACTATATCCCTTCATGCTTTGCGCTGTACAGAGCTACAAAGGGTGTATGAAGAGGGCTCACAGAGTGAGCCCTCTTCATAAGAGGTTAGTTCACTGCATATTGCAGCAAACACCTGCTGCCAATAACCACGATTGGTGCTAAAATTCAATTACCCCCTTTCCTTAGAACTGATATAAAACTTAAATAAACAGTAAAAATCACAAACATGTTTGGGCGGGCGGAGTCTGAGATATGAAGTTTGGGTGGGCAGGCAGAGTTTGGGAGGGCCAGCCGGAATTTGGACTGGCCGGCCAGTGTTCAGAGAAGCACAGACAAAGAGGGAGGACCGGAGGTAGCATCATTGAATATACCTGGACGTGCGTCAATTACGGGCCCGGTCGTGGTGCACCCTCTGCCTCTGATGGAAGGCTGATCGGACTTAATTTGTGAAGGGAGGCTGCTGCTGGAGACTTCATTAGCGAGGGGAGGTTCTGGACAGTTCATTAGTGAGGTGGCTCCTGGACATTTCATTCTTTAGTGGAGGCTGCTGCTGACATTCATTAGTGAGGGATACAGGTACAACATCATAAGTCCATTGCTGAGTGTCAGCTGATGAAATGAGCTTCAGATAACTACACTACTCCTATGAGAACATTACTGCAAGTCAGGAAGGACCATCCCAGTGTGGCTTTAATCCATCCTGACTCCTTGTTTATAGTTCTTTATTCTGTGGAATGCTGCATCTCCAAAATACAAAAGGAATTCCTTAGATTCTGTAAACCCAAATACAAGAGGAAGGTGGTTTGTGGGCTTAAATCCTCAAAATAGGTCTTTTAAATGTAAATGTCACTACTGACTTGGCATCTCAGTTAGAAATGATGTGGACATTTTGGAGCACAACATTGTATGTCATATTTATGCTTAGTCTTATGTGTATTTTGTATTAATGTTGCCCCTGGTATATGTACACTGTAGGGCAGAGAATGATTCAGATAAATAATTCCTGGTGCATTAAATCCATATTTCACCTCAAAAACTTAGTAATTGGGAAATGGGTATAAGACTTTAAACTTTTCGATACTCGTAATGGATACTTTGTGGTTGTTATAGTGACAAGATTCATATTGGATGTTCTAATCCATTAGCCCTAATGCCACTAAATTATGCTCGGTAATCTTCAGTGTTGACTAAAAAGAAAAAACGCTCTAGTTCTAAGGTCTTGAAAAGCAATTATTCCACGAAGACTCAGGCTTCACAATTTTTAAGAGCTTCTCAGATGAAAAGGATGGATGTATTTGTACAAGATACTTGTAAAAAGGAAATGAAAAGCTGAGGCATTACATAGCCTAATCATGGTTTCTATTTAAGGTCCTTTAGGGCAAGCAATGCTCAATGAGAGGGTCTGGAAGCTGGGGCAGGGCAGACTTGGAAGCTGCAATGATATCACTTCAAACAGCTGCTCCTTTCTACGGAGGCTCCGGCGGTCTTCGCCGGTCCACTGGGACTCATCACATGAAACAGAAACTTTTATATCCAGACGTGACTCATTTTACCTTCCGTCTATATATAAAGCAAAACCCTTTGGACCAGTCGCTCTAAAATAAATTGCACAATGACATGGACTGAAGGATTGTACTTGTGTAATATTTTATGATTGATCATTATTTTTTGGAAAATAATATACCGTAATACTAGTGTATAACCAAGTTTCAGCACAAAAATATGCTGAAAAAGTCCCCTCGGTTATACAGTGTCTATTATAAAAAAAATTACTCAGTTAAAAAAATAACTTAAATACTCACCCGACGCGTCAGAGCGGCTCCCAATGTCGGCGCGGCTTCCCGAGTCCCGATGTCAGCGCGTCCTGTCTTCTTCTTCTCCGCGGCTCCTCTTCTCTCTTCTTCTTCCGGCATTGACGCGCCATGTTTTTTATGGCCGCGCATACTATGAGTCAGCAGTGGCCGCGTCATAGTATGCGCCTGCTAGAAAAGATGGCCGCGTCCATGCCGGAAGAATGAAGAGGAGCCGCGGAGAAAGAAATAAGACGGGACGCGCTGACATCGGGACATCGGTAAGCCGCGCCGACATCGGAAGCTGCGCTGACATCGGAGGGTGAGTATTTAAGTTATTTTTTTAAGGTCCGTGGTGGGCAGGCTGCTGTATACTACTAGAGGTGCTGTATACTACTAGGGTTTGCTGATTAACTAGGGTTGCTGTATACTACTAGGGGCGTGCATTAATACTAGGGGCTTGCTGTAACTACTAGGGCTGCTGATATACTACAGGGGCTGCCTGTATACTACTGGTGGCTGATGTATAATAGGCGTTGCTGTATACTACTAGGGGCTGCTGTATACACTATGGGTGCTGTCTACTATAGGGGCTGCTGTATTACTAGGGGCTGAAACTAATGGCGGCTAGCAGCGTACTACTGGGGGTGACAGGCTGTATCATACTGGGGCTGGCAGGCTGTATACTATTGGGGGGGGTTGACCAATGCATTTCCCACCCTCGGCTTATACTCGAGTCAGTAGTTTTTTCCAGTTTTGTGGTAAATTAGGGGTTTCGGCTTATACTCGGGTCGGCTTATACTCGAGTATATACGGTATGTACATTTTCAATAGATTAAATGAATAAAACTAAATCATACATTATCTGTAAAGTGTTATAATATTGTGAGTTGTATAAATAGACAAATGAAACATTACAGAATACAGACAATGATGATGGCCAGTGTTGAACTGGAGAACCTGGGCGCACCCTTCATGGAGATATAAAGAATATGAAGCTACTCCTAAAACATGCAAATGATGTCGCACAATACTAAAAAAGTGGGGTACATTTATCACAGCATCTAACATTAGACAGTGCACAGTTTATACTAGACAGTTTTGTACTGCACTAATGCTACATGCTAAATCTGGTAAGTTTGGTATGAAGCGACGACACATTTGGCGTTTTGAACCTGTTTTTGTGCGGTTTAAGCAGTCCTTTAAAAACCGCACGCAGTTTTTAAAACGCTTACATTTTTTAAAACGCATCCATTTTGACAGGTTTTAGCAATTATCTTAATTAAAATGGGTAAAAATGGATGTGTTTTTAACTGACTGCTTAAAAATGGCCCAAAAACAGGTTTAAAAACGCCACGTGTGCCGCCGGCCTGAGACAGTTGTCATACTTGCACAACACCATATGTCATGTCAGAGTAAATTCTTATTGTTAACAAAACTAAATTACATTTCTGCAATGCTGGATTGTGTTTTGGTATTGCTGTCAATAACCAGAACAAGTATGAATGATGAATCATTTCTGCAATGGATACATCCCCCTGTTCAGCCATCCCCCTGAAAACAGGGGAGAGTGCATATTTAGACAGGTACATCACTTAGGGAACACCCCAGATATACATTATGCGGAGCTGGGGATGGATGTCATAAAGTGGCATCTATGACACATAGGCGTGTATGTCCTCCTCCTGAGTGCACAGTACACTTTCTTCAGCGGAAGCAAGGTGTGAATAACCTCTCTCCTATTCTGAAAAGAGGTGACATCACAAAGCAGCACGAAAATTAACAGCCCCAAGTGCCAGACTTAGTGGTCCCCGCACCCGGGATTCTTTTAGATTTTTTTCAGGCTATCCAGTGTGTCAAGACTAAAGAAGACCAGCGCCAGGATTGAGGTGAGGGAGGAGTATAGGTCAGTATCTGTAGTTATTTAGCTTAACTTTAGGAATTAAAGTAATTGCACATTGTTACCACAAAACAGTAAAATTTAAAATATGAGGTCCATTTTATACCTAATATTGTTTCCACGTGGCTTTGTGTTAAGAGATAGGTAACTCTTGTATTTGTATCTTTTAAACGTGAGCCTGGTTGCCAGCCACAACCATTCTGGATTTGATGGGACAATCCTGTTTTTTAACTGATGTCCTGCACCGGAAATGGGAGAAAGTCCCGCTGTGCCCCACCTGGCAAGAAGTCTCACTAGTCCCTTTTCCTGGTCCTAGCAAGGGTACATTCCTGGCAGTACTGGGACAAGAAGAGGGGAAGCCGCTCCTACCTGCTACCTTCTCCCACAGAAGGGAAGCAGGGTAGTTTCTGGTGCCTTCCATAATCTCATGGACACATTGTTGTACCTGCCAGCTGACATGGACTATACACTCACGGCACTTTATTAGGGACACCGTCCAACTGCTCGTTAAACTTAATTTAATCGCCAATCACATGGCGGCAATCAGCATTGGGCATGAGACATGGTCAAGACAATCTCCTGCAGTTCAACCGAGCATCCGTATGGGGGAGAAAGGTGATTTGGTGCTTTGAAAGTGGCATGTTGTTGGTGCCAGAAGGGCTGTCTGAGTATTTCAGAAAAACTGCTGATTCTACTGGTATTTTCACACACAACCATCTCGAGGGTTTACAGAGAAGGTCCGAAAAAGAAAAAACATCCAGTGAGCGGCAGTTCTGTGGGGGAAATGCCTTGTGAAGCCAGAGGTCAGAGGAGAGAATGGCAGACTGGTTCGATGATAGAAAGGCAACAGTGACTCAAATCGCCACCGTACAACCAAGGTAGGCAAAGAGCATATCTGAACAAACAGTACGTCAACTTTGAGGCAGAGGGCTACAGCAGAGAAGACCACACCGCGGTGCCACTCCTTTAGCTAAAGAACAGGAAAGAGAGGCTACAATTTGCACAAGCTCATCGAATTGGACAGTAGAAGATTTGAAAAACGTTGCCTGTGGTCTGATGAGTCTCGATTTGCTCGCGACATTCGGAGGTAGGGTCAGAATTTGGATCAGAAGATGGATCCATCTGCCTTGTATCAACGGTTCAGGCTGGTGGTGGTGGTTGTCATGGGGTGGGAATATTTTCTTGGCACTCTTTGGCCCTTTGGTACCAATTGAGCATCGTTTGCAACGCCACAGACCTACTGAGTATTGTTTCTGACCATGTCCATCCCTTTATGACACACATGACCCAACATCTGATGGCTACTTTCAGCAGGATAAGCGCCATGTCATAAAGCTGGAATCATCTCGAGAGAATGGTGAACATGACAATGATCACTGTACTTCCAATGGCCTCACAGTCACCAGATCTCAATCCAATAGAGCATCTGGGATGTGGTGGAACGGATATTGCAACATCGATGTGCTGCCGACAAATCTGGCGGCAAAATGTGTGATGCCATCATGTCAATAGGACCAAAATCTCTGAGGAATGCTTCCCGCCATTGTGAATCTATGCCAAGAAGAATTGAGGCAGTTCTGAGGGCAAAAGGGGGTCCAACCCGTTATAAAAAATAAAGTGTTACCTAATAAAGTGGCCGGTGAGTGTATAATATTGACTGAACCCTAGCTTCAGAACTTCAGAGACTTGTCTGCAAGCTTTTTAACAAGAGATGCCACCCGCCTACCCCCCCCTCCTTCCACAAGTGCTGTTCTCACAGGAAGTGCACTTAAAAGGACAGTGGTAAACAGTGTACAGCAGTCAGTGGGGGATGGGGAGGGGTGCCGACAGCCACTGTAAAAAAGATTTTCAAAAAATACCAGGTTCATGGTTAGTTTATTTACACTGTATGCATGGGTAGTTTATATGGTATAAGTCGGTCTGTAGAGTGAGAATGGATCTATATGTTTTAAAAATGTGGGGCTATATAAGATGATCAAAAGATAAATGGGGCAACATACTCTTTCAATTGTTATGGTTTTTGTTGTTTGTGTCTCCATTTGCTCATTCAGATAATGGTAAACTGGCCAAAAACCTTTTAGGCTGAATCAGCCAGGGCATTCATTGGAAGTGTATGAAAATGCATCAAGCAGAGGATTTATGTGTATTGTACAAAGGAAGATGTTTTTTTAAGCATTTTGCGGACAGATGCATTTAAACAAAATGCATTTCGGATCAGCCTGGATGCTGCAAGTGTTCCTGCTGGGTGCAGACTGAGGCAAAAAGGAAGCACCACATGCCAGCAAAGTCTATGGACACCGGTGAGCGCTATGTAAGCTTTCCTGATATTCACATTGAACTGAGCCCAAAAACAGATCTGAACGTAGCCTAATGTTACCATATTGCAAACTCTTTATAGTAGGGGATGAAGAATTAATCTCCTGTACTCACTATGTCACTGTGCAGTTGTATCCTGCTCATGTGTATGTATTATGGCGCAGGTAACAGGAAAAACTATGCGCACCAACACTTCTCCCTTTTTTATTTCATACTGGTAAAAAGTTGTGTAACGAGGAAAAGATTCATTGTGAATTTATGTAATAGCACAGAAAAGGGGCGATCCTAGGGGTGTGGCCTAGGGATCGGATTTATCCCTCTTACTGAAAAGTTGGGAGGGATGCAGTTGTACATAAGCAATTTGATAAATCACGTGGCTGCGGATTACTGGTCAGAATGCAGAAGAATGGGTACCGCTGCTTTCATTAATATATTAATGTGATGCAGTTAGATATTAGATAGCAAGTAGATAGGTTTACTCAACGGGTAGCCATTATTAGCAAACAATCGCAAAAATTCTGATCTCATTCTCAAAACTCAATATTATCAACTGTACCTGTGTAGCGTAAACAATTAAAATATGAGTGCGAAAGTAAAAAATGAACATTGGGTCTGTTATTTTGATCACTACTCTGATGATGAAGCTATAATGATAAACTGGCCTGTACTTCTCAGGGCCTCATCAGGGAGAGAATAGTCAGACTCAATCAGGGGTCCTGACACATTTCAGACATTGAAAAGGGAACCAGAGTCACAATATCCTTCTGATGGGGGCCTTGAACCTCCGTCCTCCAGCACAGATCTGCCGATAATATGGTGAGCACCTCTCTCCTATTCTGTGGTGCAGCCACCGGTGGGTCTGATGCCTCTCATAAAGAGCTGGCAGGGGAAGCAGACTTAGGCCATGCCCACAGCCCGAACCTCTACAGAGAAGCTGTTTTTTCCTGTGTTTTTTTATGGCTGTTTTATTTGGCTAAAGTACACGTGGTGAAAAGGGTTTTTTTAATGTATTTTTAAAAATAAATTCCCTATTAATATTGTATATATAATAGTTATTCCATACAAGTATTTATTATGTGTGGAGTATTGTTACACTATTACGTCCCATGTCTATAGAGTCAGCGGCACAGTACGTAGTGCACGTTTAGTGCTATGTAGTGGGTGTGATAGGAGTAGGCATTAGCGGTAACACCAACTGGTACCATATCTACGTAGTTGGTTCTGGTGCTGTATCTAGGTAGTAAGATTGGTTTTGGAACTGTCCGCATGTAACACTGTTGTATGTTATAGATTCTATGTGACAAGTTATGTTATATTTGTTACCTGTTTTATGCACAAAAAGTTATTTAAAACCCTAGACACCTGGAGAGACCACACTTCTTTACAGCCCAGGCCTGCAATAGTCTAAACTTTTAGTACATGAGGGATAGTGTGAGAAGATAGGAAACGATGTGTGCAGGGTGGTGGCAGGCAAAATTGCCAGTCGGGGCCCCAAAATTCCTAGTGGAGGCCCTGCTATAAAAAAAAATGAGTTAGTGGCATTGGTGGAGGCTGACCAGAAGTCTAATGATATAATAGAAAACAACCCCTAATGGCGACTTGTGGAATACCTATGGCAAGGAGTAGTAGACTGTGAGAACTACAGGCAAAGTGGCTGATAGTAGTTGACTGCAAGACACTGGGTGTTGAGAGTATTTGGAGAGTTTTGTGAAGTAGAGTGTCTGTATCAAGCTTAACTGAGTCTGAGTCTTCTCATAAGCAGTGTTGCTATGTTGGATACTATTGGCACAGGA
This sequence comes from Engystomops pustulosus, assembly GCA_019512145.1. Taxonomy (NCBI): domain Eukaryota; kingdom Metazoa; phylum Chordata; class Amphibia; order Anura; family Leptodactylidae; genus Engystomops; species Engystomops pustulosus. The sequence goes on from CM033641.1 coordinate 278,444,259, forward strand.
GCTCTGTGTAACAATTACCTACAAAATGGTGTGCTTAGACAGTAGTACTGGGACCAGAGCTAGGGGGCTTTGCCTGTGGAGGTGACAGTGTGGACACCATATGATGTTGCACCCACAACGTGAAGGACCCACACTAGAACGAGGTAACATGAAGAGAGGTTAGTGGGCATAGCAATTCGTTCACAAATGTAATAGAACACCTTGATTTTTTGTGGATGAGCGGTCCATTTTTCTCTCTCCAAACGTTAGCCAACGGAATTTGCCACAAGCTAGGTGCCTCTACCAACAAATGTTTTGTTTTAGCCATCAAGCTAACCTCTTTCTGTTTGTAACCATCAAACCTCAATTGACAACGGCTTGAGCTAAGCTTTTATACTAGGTGAACAAAGATCCTTCGTTCATCTTTGGTTTTAAACTTTCTGCTTTGCTTCTCCTAAAACACAAAGGTTAATGAAAATCCAGGTGCTTGGGAGGTCAACACAAGTTTGAAGGCAAATAAACCTAGAAATATTCAAACCTTTATATAGTCTGGACCTAGGGAGGTCAATAGAACTTTGTTTATGGCCAACTAGAGTGTTTTAAGCCAAGGATTCCTAAAGAAGGCTTTAAGTAAAATAAGAAAAACCCAATTATCTATATCTGTATGTGATAGGAAATTCAGTGTCTATGGAATAAGAGATTTTACTAGATGCTATATGCAGATGTTTGAGCCCCAGGCATTACGTGTGGTATGAGGAGTACAGCTGTGTAATGGAAAAATATTAAGAGAATATGCTCCTTAGTGAAACCTAATTCCAGGAACTCAGCAAAACTGTTTCCTAGTATTGAATATTAGCATGACGTGAAATTCTTACAGGACCGTGACATATAATTCTTAATGTCAAATGACCGATCCATAATTCATATACAATTTAGAATAACTCAAACTGACAAGGCAAGGATTGTATGAGAGGAAACATACAAGAGGCTTAGGTAAGCAAGGCAATTCTAGCATATCAAATTACAAGTAGCCAGATCACCTCCCAAGTCCCAGATCACCTCCCAGATCACCTCCCAAACACCTAAAAGCTGGGGTTACTCTGACTGAATTTACTGGGATTAGTTGTTTATATATGCCGCAACCTGAGGCAAAATTATGGGCAAATTTACTTACCCGGTCCTGTCGCGGTCCCGCCAGTGCGTGTCTGACGAGGTTTCGGGTCTGCCGCGATTCACTAAGATTGTGCGCCTGAGTTCCTGCAGGTGTTGCTGCTGTGCTGAGGTCCGCTGTGAATTCACCTTCCTCTTCCAGTGCATGTGAGTGATTGATCTTGCAACACAATTCGTTTTTTAAATTCCACAGTTGTCCGGTGGGCACGCCCCCCGATTTCTGTCGTGTGCAAGCCGACACCGCATGCGCACAATCGATCGCGGCTGCGTCAAAAATCCCGGGCAATTCGGCGCCAAATTGAAATATCAGAACCGACGAAAGTGCGGCATTCGGACCTTAGTAAATAAGTCCCACTGTATCCTTATACTGCCTCCTTATATACTGCCCCTATGTACAAGAATATAATTGCTAATAATTCTGCCCCATATGTACCAGAATTAACTACTATAAATGCCCCCTATGTACAAGAATATAACTTCTACTACGCCCCTTAGTAACAAGAATATAAACTACTATAACTTTGCCCACTATGTACAAGAATATAACACTCTAATACTGCCCCTATGTACAAGAATATAACTAATATACATACTGCCCCCTATGTACAAGAATATAACTACTTTAATACTGCCCCATATACAAGAATATAACTACTATAATACTGCCCCTAGGTACAAGAATATGTCTACTATAATACTGCCCCCTATGTCAAAAATGTACTACTATAATACTGCCCCCTATGTACAAGAATATAACTACTATAATACTGCCCTAGTACAAGATATAACTACTATAATAACTGACCCTATGTACAAGAATAATAACTACTATAATACTGCCTCCTATGTACGGCACTAACACTTAATTGACCCTATGTACAGGAATATAACTACTATATACGCCTCCTATGTACAAGAATGTAACTACTATAATACTGCCCCACTATGTACGAGAATATAACACATAATACAGCCCCTATGTTACAGAATATAACTACTATACACTGCTCCTATGTACAAGAAATGTAACTACTATAATACTGCCTCCTATGTACAGGCACATAGCTACTATAATACTGACCCTATGTACGGATATAACACTATAATACTGCCCCCATATATAAGAATGTAATACTATAATACTGCCTCCTATAACAGGGATATAACTACTATATTTACTGCCCCTATAAGAAGATGAACTACGATAAACAGCCTCCTACGTACAAGTATGTAATACTCAATAACCCCCCCCCGGAATACAAGAATAAAATACTTTAATATTGTCCCCTATGTACAATAATAATATAATAATAATCTTTATTTATATAGCGCATCAATGCCGTAGCGCGTTACAAATCATAGGGGAACATATACAACTATATACATTACAAGAACAAACAGTTCATATGGAACAATAGGAGTGATGGCCCTGCTCACAAGAGCTTACAGACTATGAGGATGAGGGTGGGTGACACAAGAGGTTGTGTAAAATGGTCAGCATTCTTATAATGGGAACAATATAAAATAATTTAATAAATATTTACTAACAACGATGTTGCTGCTTGAACCAGCCATCAGCCGCCATTTATTTACAGGGTCCTGGTGAAAAAGACTGCAGAGAAGCCTGGAGATTGGTATATATTGCTGTTGCCAGATAACAGATGGAGATAGGACATAGGATGGATTATAAAGGGAGAGTGACATTTCATGCAGTTAGCGAGAGTGATAGGCTTGCCTAAAGAGAGGGTTTAAGAGCACGTTTGAAGCTTTGGAGGGTGGGTATTAGTCTCAGAGTCTGGGGAAGGGCATTCCAGAGAATTGGGCAACTCGGGAGAAGTCCTGGATACGTGCATGGGAGGTTCGATTAAGGTAGAGATGAATCTATTGTCACTGGCAGATCGAGAGCACGGGAAGGGCGAAAGACTGAGATGAGAGAAGGAGGCAAGAGGTGCAGCATTATTCAGAGCTTTGTGGATGAGGGTTATTATTTTAAGTGGAATACGGAGGAGAAGGTAGCCAGTGCAGTGATTGGCACAAACTGGAGGCTCCGTGTAGCGTTTGGCCTGAAAGACGAGCCTGGCTGCTGCATTAAGAATAGATTGAAGAGGAGAGAGTTTAGAGAGTGGAAGACCGATTAGTAGGGGTTACAGTAGTCTAGTCGAGAGTGATAAGGCAACAATTAGTATTTTAGAAGTTTCAAATGTCAGAAACGGCCGGATCTGGAGATGTTTCTGAGATGCTACGGAAGCAGCGGCAAGGATGAATATAGGTGAAAAAAGGAAAGGTCAGAGTCCAGCACAACCCCAGACAGCGGGGCCTGCTGCCTCGGTGCTATAGTGTCCCACAGACCGAGATGAGAGGTCAGGGTGTTTGGTTAGTAGATGGTGGAAGACAAGAAGTTCAGTCTTAGAAGATTAAGTTTCAAGAAGAGAGAGGACAGATGTTAGGACAGCAGAGGACAATCACTAGTGTTCTGGATTAAGAGGCAGGGTGTCACCTGCAGAAGTATATAGCTGGGTGTCATCAGCAAAAGATGATACTGGAAACCAAATCTGCTGATGGTTTGTCCAATAGGGGCAGTATAGAGAGAAGAGGGAGGGCAGACTAGCCTGAGGAACCCCGACACTGAGAGGAAATGAGATGAAGAAAGATCCAGAAAGGAGACACTGAAGTGCGGTCAGAGAGATAGGAAGAAAACCAGAGAGTGCATGTGTCCTTTAGGCCAATGGAGTGAAGCATCCTAAGGAGGAGCTGGTGGTCCACAGTATCGAACGCTGAGAAGATCCAGGAGATAAGGAGAGAATAGTCACCATCTGACAAGCAAAGTACACTATATACAACTACTACATCTCCTGTGTGCTTCCAGTCTTCTCCGTCTTATTGCATCTTTTCAAAGGGCCCCACAGCAAGGCCACCCACTAGAATAGCCGAATAGCCATAGATCAATCCCTCCCTTCTCCTTGCCGCCAGTGAAGAAGATGATGATGGCAGCAGAAGCAGATGACTCTTGCTTTATACTTATAGTGCTAGTTTCATCTAGTAAAAAATTTAATGTGAAGGGGTTGTATCAAGTCTATCTTTTAAACTCCCGACTCCCAGAAGACATGTGGTAATAAGCATTCCTTTCCCCATTCTACAGGCATTACTCCCTGCCTGTGTATAGAAAAAACTGCAGTGCAAGACTATGTCTGACTTATGTCATTCTTGTGTTAATTAGTTTTATCCTATCAGAGGAAGTTAATGCTGGTTTCATCATTCAGCATTTGCAGCTTATCCGGCTCTATCCTGTAAGAACACCTATACTTTCTAAGTAGCTTGTTTATTTGACTGTGTTGAGAGATTTTGTGGCGTTTGTCTTTTTCTCTTGTATTCACTCACCACATTTCTGTCTGTTTCCCCTTTGTGTTTATTTTCTAGTTTAGTGTATTGGACTCATCTGGTTGTTACTATCTTGTCCACTTTATTGCCCTCCTTCTGCATGCAGTCTTGTTTGTGTGCATGTTGCTTGTTCACCAAGTTACTTACAGCAATTGTTTGTTAGGGGGGAGGCAAATTTAACAACAGATCCTCATATCCTTTAGTCCTCTTACCAACTATCTGGAAGGTCTTTATGTTTAGAGAGAGAGAAGTTGTCGAGTCCGGGGCTTGCCCGGGTAAGCTGACCATTACCCGCAGGCTTAACCTTAGCTTAGCCTTCTAGTAAGGAACAGTTTTCCTTCCCTGCTTCTTTATACTGTTTCCTGTTCCTTGTAAACCATGACACTTATTATGATAAGGGACTGTTGGGAAAGCCTAGTGAAAATACAGGAACACAGCCTGGTGGAAGAACATTGAGAACTGAAGAATTTAATGGTCTCTACTTCAAAAGGAGAATTATCTGTACAATGCTCCTTGTAAACCTCACTGTGTAAACAGCAAACATCTGTTCACAATTAATACCCAGAAGATCAGAAACCAGCTTACCAGGAAGACAACTGGACAGCTATATGTCTTTAACCCCTGAAATGACCTGTCCTTCAAGTTTGTTTGATTTCCACAAAAGGATATCTGTGGACTCAAGAATGCCACCTATTGACCTCTACCAACCATTGTCTAAATGGTGGCAGTATTTTGGAGGTGTCTCAAGCATGGGCAATGTGTGGTGTTTGATCGATAGTTAGGCACTCTTCCATTATAGCCCACAGGTCCCATCAGGGAATAATAATAATTACTTAGTAATTAGTAAAAATTCTGCATGGATATAGTATAAAGCAAAACTGGAGATTTGTTATGCAATGCAAGCACAAAGTACATTGATGTTTTCTCATTACTAATTGTCTATTGTCTAATTTGTGAATATGTGTAAGTGTGGCTGGTTCTGAAACTGGCTGTTCTTCTATCAGCTTTATTTTAGCAATGTTCATTAAAAAATAAAAATGGATGGGAAACTGCACTGCCAAGCAATACAACTGCTGGAGTGTGACTATGGTCTAATGCAAATGTCTGGGTGATGAATAAAAAACACTTATCAATTCAGCTTAAGAAGAGATAGAAGCTGCAAGCAACCATAAACACATTCCATTTCATTAAATTAACTTCTACTTCTGGTGCTTCATCCTAGAAACAAAACATAATTTTTACTGACTTCATGCTTTATAATTATTTATATATTCCGCAGCATTTACAGTTAATGGGTAATATATGTAGACAAATAGAGATGAGCGAAACATACTCGTCTCGAGCTTGATGCTCGTTCGAGCATTAGCGACTCGCACAATGCTCATGCTCGGACGAATACTTCGCCCCGCTCGAGAAAATGGCAGCTCCCGCCGTTTTGCTTTTTGGCGGCCAGAAACAGAGCCAATACACAAGCCAGGAGACTGCCTCCACCAGCATGACGTGGTACCCTTACACGTCGATAGCAGTGGTTGGCTGGCCAGATCAGTTGACCCTGGATAGACTAGCCGCTGCCCGCGCTGCTCGGATCATTCTGTGTCTGGATGCCGCTAGGGAGAGAGCTGCTGCTGGTCAGGGAAAGCGTTAGGGTGTTCTATTAGCTACTGTTAGGCAGGAGTGATTCAACAAGAACCAACAGCCCTTCTTAGGGCTACAATAACGTTATACTTTTTTTTTTTTTTTGCTGTGGCTGGGCTTGCTGGCCTAGTAGTGCAGCTAGTACATATGTGAGGAGTTGCAGGGGGATTGCTTACCATTGTGTTTTAGCTCTTAGTGACACACATTCCACCTCAAACACCAAAGTGGGAAAATTTATTAGGGGTTGATTTCAATTAGGCACAGTCTGCCATTTACTTTTTTTTTACGTTTATTTTTTCAAATCAGCGTCATCTCATCAGTGTGCTTTCATACTTGGCTAGAAAATAGCCAAAGGAGAATCCAAACGGCTACTTACGTACTACAATAGCGTTATAATTATTTTATTCTGGGATCTGCTGTGGGTGTCCTTGCTGCAGTGCATATTACAGCCAATTGTCAGGAATTTGGAGTGAGACATGCGACGCTGTGTTTAGCGCTGTAGTGACGCAATATCCATCGCAAAGACTAAGTGGGCGAAATGTATAGGGGTTGGATTTCAATTAGGCACAGCTGGAAGGTTCTTTTATTTTACGTTTATTTTTCAAAATCAGCGTCATCTCATCAGTGTGCTTTCATACTTGGCTGGAGAAAATAGCCAAAGGAGAATCCAAAACAGCTTACATTGCGCTACAATAGCGTTATATATATTTTATTCTGGGTGATCTGCTGTGGCTGTCTTGCTGCAGTGCATCTATAGCCAATTGTCAGGAATTTGGAGTGGAGGAGTGGACTGCGACCGCTGTGTTTAGCGCTAGGGACGCACATACATCGCAAAGAACGAAGTGGAGAAACTTATTAGGGGGTTGGATTTCATTAGGCACAGTCTGGCAGTTTCTTTATTTTTAAGTTTATTTTTCATAACTCAGGTCAGTCTCATCAGGTGCTGTCATACTGGCTAGAAAATAGCCAACGGAGAACCAAACGGCTTACTTACCGCCTACAATAGCGTTATATATATTTATTTTTGGTGATCTGTGGTGGCTGTCCTGGCTGCAGTGCATCTACTAGCCAATTGTCAGGATTTGGAGTGAGAAGTGCGATCACGCTGGTTTAGCGCTTAGTGACGCACATATCCATCGCAAGACCGAAGTTGAAAATTTATTAGGGGATTGGATTTCAATTGGCACAGTCTGTGCCAGTTTCTTTTTATTTTACGTTTATTTTTTCATAACTCAGCTACATCTCTCATCATGCTGTGCTTTCATACTGGCTAGAGAAAAGAGCCAAGGAGAATCCAAACGGCCTTCTTACTTACGGCCTAAAATAGCGTTATATATATTTTATTTCTGGTTGATCTGCTGGGTGCGGTCCTTGCTGCAGTGCATATTACTAGCCCAATTGTCAGGAATTTGGAGTGAGACTTGCGACCGCTGTGTTTAGCGCTTAGTGACGCAACAAATCCATCGCAAAGACCGAAGTGGGAAAATTTATTAGGGGTTGGATTCAATTAGGCACAGTTCTGGCAGTTTTCTTTTATTTTACGTTTATTTTTCATAACTCAGCGTATTCATTCAGTGTGCTTTCATACTTGGCCTAGAAAGAAGCCAAAGGAGAATCCTAACGGCTCTTACTTACGCCTACAAAGCAGTCTTATATATTTTATTAATGGTTGATTGCTGGTGGTGTCCTTGCTGCAGTGCATCTACTAGCCAATTGTCAGGAATTTGGGAGAGACTTGCGACCGCTGTGGTTAGCGGTAGTGACGCACATATCCATTCGCAAAGACCAGAAGGGAAATTATTAGGGGTGGATTTCAATTAGGCCACCTGTCGCCATTCTCTTTTATTTACGTTTATTTTTTCATAACTCAGCTTCATCAACATCTGGCCAAGCAGTGGGCTTCATACTTGGCTAGAAAATAGCCATAGCATAGGATAGCATTGTTTGGTTTAAAAACTAAAAAACACAAAAAAAAAAAACTAAAAAACACAAACAAATACAAAAAAAAGTTAAAAAAAATTAGAAGTTATAACTTTATTTTCAAAATGTTTAACCCGAGGGCTAGGGGTAGAGGGACGAGGGCGAGGGACGTGGGTGTCCAACTACTGCAGGGGTCAGAGGCCGTGGTCCGGGCGGGGGTGGGGGGTGAGACAACCACCTGCTGATGAGGGAGCAGGGGAACGCCGCAGAGCTACACTCCCTAGGTTCATGTATCAAGTTACTGGACTCGTGGTAGAGCACTGTTGAGGCAGAAACAGTGCGAACAGGTGATGTCGTGGATTCCGACAATGCGCGAGCTATTTGTCCACCCGTCAGTTTCCACGCAGTCCACCCAGTCACCAAAGAGGCACTCCTCCATCCTTGCACCTCAGCCTCCTCCCCCCCAGTGCCCCCTCCATTGAACTGGCATACTCTGAGGAACTGGTTCTGGACCCTTCCCACAGTCACAAACACTTGTCCGTTGCTGCTGAGCAATTTTCCGAATGCCAGGTTTTCCACCAGTCGCCGTCGTGGGGTGATGATGACTTCTGACGGAGGGGAAGAAGTGGGTTAAAGAGGTGTCCGACAATGAGGAGACACGGTTGTCAGACAGTGGTGAAGTGTTGTCAGGGCAGGAAGTCCGAGGGGGGATCAGCCGAGAGGGATGGAGGAGATGAGGTGACCAGAAAAGCGTGGGTGATGGAGGCCGGGTGAACAAAGTGCTTCTGAGACGGAGGAGAGTCCTCGACCAGAACAGGTTGGAAGAGGCAGTGGTGGGGCCAGACGGAGAGGCAGGGCCAGAGCAGGTGCATCAGCGCCAAATGGGTCACGTAGTGAAGCTCCGTGGCGAGGGCTCCCGCGGCGAGGGTAGATTTTCAGAAGTCTGGAGGTTCTTTAAGGGAAACACCGGAATGACCGACGGACTGTTGTACGTGAGCAACCTTGCCACAAACCACAGGATCAGCAGAGGGTTCCACCACTACTAGCTTAACTACCACCAAGTATGCGCAGGCATATGAATGCTAAACACCCCACTCAGTGGCACCAACGCGTTCAACCTCCGAGCCGTGCACACCACTGCTCCTTCCCCTGTGTCAGCTGATAGTCAGCCCTGCCCAGGACCCTGCACAAAAACCCCATCGTGCCTCCCGATCTCCACAGCATCCACCAGGCGTCAGCCTCTCTATACCCCAGCGCTGGAGCGGAACGTAAATATAGGGCAACCCACCCGCACGCCCAAGCCTTAATGTCCACATCTCCAGATTGCTTAGCCTGGAGATGCGTGCCCTATAGGCTAGTAGAGACCGAGCCTTTCGCACCTCATGGCGGCGGCCGCCCTCGGTATTCGGTCCCCAGCCGCCACTACTTCCCGATGTGCCGTCAGCCATGCACCAGCACGTGACAAGACAACATCATCCGTGCCCTGACCAACGCCGTTTCTGACAAGGTCCACCTGATCCGGACACGTGGACGAGTGCTGCCGGGCAGGGCCACTAATATCTGCTGACGGCACATTGGATTAACTTGGTGGAGGCGGACCAGACGTCTGACCCTGCGGCGGTCATATACTGCCGACGCCGAGATTGCGGGGGTACCTCGGTCCAGGTCTTTCAGGCCTACATGCCTCCTCCTCCTCCCACCCCTCCTCCCACCTCCTCCTCCGAACTACCCATCCGTGGGCATTGCCGCCAACAGTGGTAGTCTAGGCACAGCAGCAGTGCCGTCGCTAAGCGACAGCAGGCGGTGCTCAAACTGCTGAGCCTAGGCGATAAAAGGACACCGCCCAAGAGCTATTACAGGGCATCACGGCGCAGACTGATCGTGGCTGGCAACGCTGAACCTGTAGCCAGGCATGGTTGTGTGTGACAAAGGCCGTACCTGGTGGCGGCTCTGCAACTCGGCAGACTGACACATTGCCACTGTGTTAACATTGATAGTTCAGCGTTTCCTCAAGACATACCCCAATCGTCTGATTTGCTCACGAAGGTGCGCCGCATCTGTGCGCATTTCAGGAAGTCCAGCCACGATGCTGCCCTTCAGGGCAGCGCAGCGCCGCCTCCATACGCCCGTCACCGACTGTTGGTGCGAAGTGCCCACGAGGTGGAATTCAACATTAACCATGTTATCCAGAGTTTACCAGCAGCGCAGAGCGATGTAGACTGCCAGATGTCAACTTCCACAGAACTGGTTTGTCAGGTCAGTCAGCTTCCTCAAGTCTACAAGAGGAGTGGAAGTGGACGTTGAGATATCTGTCAGGTGCTGAGTAACTTTGAGGAGTCAACACAGATGGTCAGTGGGATGCCGCCATCATCAGCCTACCATTCCCGCTGCTTGGCCTGTTGAAAAACTCTCTGATCAGCATGAAGTCGGAAGCTTGCGCTCGTCACAAGAGACGGGGGAAGAAGATTCCCTTGTTGATAGCCAAAGCCACCCTTAGGTCTGTTTCTCAGCGCATATCGGAGGAGGTGGGGAGGATGAGGAGGAAGAGGAGGAGAATGTTGGTGAGACACAAGAGGGGACCATTGTTGAGTCCTTCATGTTCAGCGTGTATGGGCAGAAGAAGAGGAGTTGGAGGAGTGGAGGAGGGGAAATGGACAGTCAGGCCAGTGAGGGGAGTGAAATTTACGTGTTGGTACCTGGCGCATTGGCAGATCATGCAGGCTGCCTATCCCGTGACCCTCGTGTTCAAAGAATTATTCCAGCACCGATATTACTGGGTATTCACTCTCCTGACCCAAGCGGTACAAGCAAAATCTTTCCCCTCTCATCCCTGGAGAGGAAAGGAGTGTGAGAATGCATGAATACCATCAGGCCCTGGTGCACAGAGCTGAAACACTATTTCCCTTCTGACAGCGCTAGCGGCAGAGTGCGTAGTTCTGCGGGACAAGTAGCGAGGGGGAGTAGCGAGACAGGCAGCTGGCCAGCCCTGGCAGGGTACGCTTACAGAGGCTTTTGCCAGCTTATGTCACCCCAGCAAGACACCTGTCACCTGTCCCCAGTCTCGGCAGAGTAGGCGCTGATCTTTACAGAAAGATGGTGAGGGAGTACGTAGCTGACCATACCATCGTCCTAAATGATCACACAGCTCCTACAACTACTGGGTTTCAAAGTGGACATGTGGCACGAAAATGGCGCTGTACGCTTGGAGGTTCTTGCCTGCCGGCAGCTAGCGTGTTGTAAGTGGGTTTTCAGTGCAGCTGGTTGCATCATCACGATAAGCGTACACGCCTGTCGAGTGACAGACGCGACAGGCTGACGTTATTAAGATGAATAAAGCCCGGGTTTCTCATAATTCCCAATCTCCACCAGGTGAAGGAAGCTCAACTGAAATATTATGCACTCCCTCCTCTCATTTTCCTCCTTCTCCTCCTCTTTGTACACTAAAGCAGAGGAACTGGATATTTTTGACAGGGCCCACTGGCTCTGCTATAGTACTTTATGCATTTAATTTTTCTGGAGGGCCACCTACCCGGTCCTCGGTTTTAAAATTTTGGGAGTGCCACATACAGGCACTCAATTATTCAATTTTTCTGGAGGGCCACCTACCTGTCCTCTGTTCTGAAAACTTTTGGACTGGCCACATACAGGCACCAATCTATTTCATTTTTCTGGAGGGCCACCTACATGCCTCTCTGGTTGAAAAACTTTTTTGGGACTGCCACATTACAGGACTCAATTATTTCCATTTTTCTGGAGGGCCACCTACCTGCTCCTCTGGTTTGAAAACTTTTTGGACTGCCCAACAGGCACTCAATCTATTCCATTTTACTGGAGGGCCACCTACTGCTCTCGGTTGAAAAGTTTTTTTGGACGCCACATACAGGCACTCATCTATTCAATTTTTCTGGAGGGCCACCTACCTGTCCTCTGGTTTGAAAAATTTTTTGGACTGCACATACAGGCCTCAATCTATTTCATTTTTCGGAGGGCCACCTACCTGCTCCTCTGGTTTGAAAACTTTTTTGGACTGCCACATAGCGGCACTCAATCTATTTCATTTTTCTGGAGGGCACCTACTGCTCCCTTCTCTGCGTTGAAAACTTTTTGGGACTGCCACAATAGGCACTATCCAAATTTAAATGTCTCCATAGCAGCCTCCACACGTTGTCCATTGCTACCTCCAAAAGTCGTCCTATTAGCTGCCTCCATACATCGTTCCCTATCAAACGAGGTGTGTCAGGCAGAAATTTGGGTTGTTTTCATGGATTCACATCCAAGTTGTAACTTTGTGCCACCCTGCTGTGTTACACAAAAATAACTGGCAAACTTTTATCATTACCAATATTATTTCAGCGCATTCTTGAGCCTCTGTTTACATTCCCCTCACCGCCATATCCTAAACTATAAGAACGCTACTACACTTGATCTTATAACAAAAGGTTTAGAAGTGCTGTTGGGGAGTAGCTAGAGACAGGGGCTTGGATTGGCGACATCGCCTGGCAGCGGAGCGCCAGCTCCATGCGCATCATGCGCTTCTGCCGATCGTTTCCATTCCCCTCACCCGCCATATCCCAAACTTATAAGACCGAAATACACTTAACTTGGTGCAGGCTGGGACCGAGTCTGACCGGGGGTGGTCATATACTGCCGACGCAGAGAATTGCGGGGCCTACCTCGGTCCAGTCTCAAAGTGCCTAGTATACCTCCTCTCCTCCCCCACCCCCTCCTCCACCTCCTCCTCCTCCGAATTACCATCCGTGGCCATGGCGCCATCAGTCGGTAGCCTAGGCACCGCAGAGTGCCGTCGCCTAAGCGACAGAGGCGGTGCTCAAACTGCTGAGCCTAGGCGGTAAAAGTGCACACCGCCCAGAGCTATTACAGGGCATTCCACATCAAACTTGTTAACTTTGTCGCCACCCTTCTGTGTAATCCACAAAATATACTGGCAAACTTTATCATTACCGATTATATTTCAGCGCTTTTGCGTCTGTTTACATCCCCTCACCCGCCATATCCCAAACTTATAAGAACGCTACTACACTTGATCTTATACAAAAGGTTCTTAGAAGTGCTGTTTGGGGAGTAGCCTAGAGACAGTGGGTTTGGATTGGCGAAAGCTCACTGGCAGCGGAGCGCCCGCTCCATGCGCTCAGCGTTCTTGCGCATCTGTTTACATTCCCTTACCCGCCATATCCCAAACTTATAAGAACGCTATACACTTGATCTATATACAAAAAGGTTCTTAGAAGTGCTGTTTAGGGGGAGAGTAGCCTAGAGACAGGGGCTTGGATTGGCGAAAAGCTCGCCTGGCAGCGGAGCGCCAGCTCCATGCCAAGATCCAACTAACATAGTTTTAACTGCAGCACCGTTTAATCTACTACAGTTTCACGGCCTCAAGTACATGGTCGTCCCCTTATCAAACGCAGCTGTGTCAGGCAGATTTTGGGGTGTTTTCATGCTTCCATGTTAACTTTGTGCCACCATGCGGTGTAATCCACAAAATATGAATGGCAAACTTTGATCCATTGTACCGATTATTATTCGAGCGCTTCTTGCTCACCTCCTTTGGTTCCTCTCTGCTCACCCCAGTGGTTTTGAAGATGAGTCCATTTACGTTATGTCCAGCCCACTCTCTAGCCTGCCGCTTGCTGCCGCTTGACTCGGATGCGTCCCCATATTGTCAGTGGTAATATTATTGATGTTTTACATGTTATCTAGCTTCTTAGTCCACTCTGTCATGGCCATGCTGTTGACCATTAATTTTGGCTAATGGTGCGAGAATTTAAGAGCCTCAGAGGAATCCCATTGCATGCTTGCCCCTGTGTTTCCTGTCCATTTCCGTGGTGTTCCATCCTTTTCTGAGGCTTCCAAGGTGGTTTGACAAGTTCCCTGTGCAGACCTTGGTCCCCTTGAAAATTGGCCGGTCTCCCATGACTTCAATGGGGCTCGTTATTCGCGACGAGCACTCGAGCATCGGGCAAAAGTTCGTCTCGAATAACGAGGTACCAAGCATTTTAGTGCTCGTCATCTCTAGTAGACAACATCAAGAGGTTAGCCCTTAACCCACTATGAACTTGTAGATGCACCTTTTGAGGTATACAGCCATGAGTCTTCTTGGGAATGATGAAACATGAAAACATGGGGATCCTCTGCTCTTCCTTGCAGATCCTCTCCAGTTTCCCTCAGGTTGGATGGTGAACATTGGTGGAAGCCATTTTCAAGTTTCTCCAGAGATGTTAATTGGGTTAGGTCCGGGCTCGGCTGGGCCAGTCGGGAATGATTTTAGCTATGTGCATAGGGTCTGTCCTGTTGGAAGGCTAAAACTTCGTCCCAGAGCACTCTGGAAGAGGTTTCATCCAGGATATCTCTTTATACTTGGCCGCATTCATCTATCCTTCAATTACAACCAGTGGTCCTGTCCCTACAGCTGAAAAAAACACCCCATAGCATGATGCATACAACCAACCACGTTTCACAGTTTGGATTGTATTTGGCGGTGATGAACAATGCTGGTTTTTCCACACATACCACTTATATTAACAAAAAGTTCAAGGTCATTAGACCAGATAATCTTATCATATTTTGGAGTCCTTCATGTTGTTTTTTGACACACGTATGTTGTCTTTCATATGTCTTACACTGAGGAGAGGCTTCGTCAGCACACCCATAAAGCAGTGGAGGATGCAGTGATAGTGACTTTGTGGGAACTTTTTCCCATCATACTGCATCTCTGGAGCTCAGCACAATGATCTTGGGGTTCTTCTTACTCTCCCTTCACCAAGGGATTCTTCTCAATTGCTAGTTTGCAGGATGGCCAGGTAGTGGAAGACTTGTGGCCGTCCCAAACTTCTTCCATTTAATGATTTAGGAGGCCACTGTTCTTTTAGGAACCTTTGTGTGCTGCAGAAATTCTTTTGTAACCGTGGCCAGATCTGTTCCTTGCCACTATTCTGTCTCTGAGCTCATTGGACGGTCCTTAGGACTCATGCTTCTCATGTGCTCTGACATGCACTGTGAGTGCAAGGTCTTATATAGACAAGGTGGTGCCTTTCCTAATCAAGTCCAATCAGTTTAATTAAACACAATCGAAGGAGTAGAAAAATTCAAGGAGGATCAGGAAAGAAATAGTAGCATCTTGATAGCTTGTTAAAGATTCAGAAATTTACAGTTTCAAAAATTATGGTTGGTTTATCAATGTCAAGGTGCTTAATGCACACTGCCATGTGACTACTCTCGCTTCCCGTGGCTTTCAGATTTAATGGGCAAGGTACATATGCCTACTCACTTGAATGTACTCATTTTAGCTATCAAATTTACGTGAGTCTGTCCTGACTGACCGGTTCCTTAGCCTGTAGCTACGTTGTGACTCTAAAGTTCCGCTGCTGACTGTATTGACTCCTGCATGTGCCTGACCACGAGTTTGATCTTACGATTAGTACCTTGGCACTTGCCGCCACCACGAGGAAAAGTCGCGCACTGGGAACGACATGGTGGTACTGCGCGCGCACAAGTCCAACACGCTTTGCGGCGGGCTCTGGTAAAAAAACCGGAGATGCCTGCATCCGGTCCCAAGTCAAGTTTACGTCATCATTCCGGTGTCGCAGAGATACCACTACCACTGACTCCATGCCAAGTAAGATCCGGCACGGACTACCTTAATGGTTAACCCATAGCAGTAAAAATGCCGGCTAAGCAGCTGCATACGCCACCCCCGAGCAATTGTTGGCACCGCAGTACCCAGTTTTTCAGTTACTGTGGTAACTCCCGTTTCTATGGCTGCATCGTCTACTGCAGAGAGCAGGCTGCATGGTATCCATGCCATTCAAATATGACGGTGATGAGTCCAACTTGATGCAGGGGGCTCCATTAACCAATGCTCATACATATTGAAACGATGCCCTTCACAGTTGTACGGGGGTTTCTCTGGGGCCTTCGGTTTCCCCCACACCCAAAAACCATACTCTAGTCGGTTGATAGATTGTGGGCCCCATTGGGGACAGCGATGATTGCAAGATCGGGCAGCGCTGCATCATTGTGTGCGCTCTTTATAAATAAAGCAGTATTCTACTATCTGTTGTAAATGAGCGGGGGACCTGGGATGTCACAGGTACGTACATAGATATAACTACCTTGAAGTGTATGCGTAAAGCTTACCAAGAACTGTACAGCGCCGCGATCAGAAAAAACCATGAAATCGATACGGAATATTAGGAGTAACTCACCCGTAAATGTAACGTGAGGTCAGCACAAGTAAATGACCTGTAAATGTAATTTTAGGGTAATCTTGAATTTTCCCCATTAAGCCATTAGCTAAGTATTTCATTGATTTCACTTCGCAGTTTTCTTTCTAAAGGATGAAAAGTATCTGTTTACAATGCTTTACTAGACAAGAATCGTGCCCCTAGTCCCTTTACATCTTTTATTGGGGTGTGAGCGTTGAATACAAAGAATGATGGCTATGGATTGTATTATAATACTAAATGGAAACTAACGTCGTAAAGAAAGCAAGAACTAATTTATAAAAAGATTTAAGATCCTGTAGGACTCAGTATCCGTTTCTTAAAGTCCAAAATTGTTTAAATACAGTTCCGTCCCCGTGAGAATAGGTATAGATCAGAATATGATAAATGTATGGGAGTCAAGATTCCGATTAAGAGAGGCGCTTTCTTCCTTTTTCCCCCTTTCCCCCCTTCCCCCTCTTTTCCCTCCTCCCTTCCTCTTTTTTTCTCTTCCCCCCTCTTCCCCTTCTTCTCTTTTTTTTCTTTCCTCCTCCCCCTCTTCTTTCTTCTGTTCCAAACACCTAAAAGCTGGGGTTACTCTGACTGAATTTACTGGGATTAGTTTCCATATTTTTGCTGGGAACCTGCTGAAATCTATAGTTTCAGCATAGTGGGATTTATCGTAAACCCTTTGAACATGGTGCATTAAGAAATTGCAGCTGAAGGTGGACGGGAAATCCCATATGCGAACTATAGATTTCAGCAGGTTCCCAGCCAAAAACTATGGAAACTAATCCAGTTAAATTCAGTCGGAGTAACCCAGCTTTTAGGTGTTTATATATGCCGCAAACACTGAGCAAATTACTGGGCAAATTTACTTACCCGGTCCTGTCGCGGTCCCGCAGTGCGTGTCTGACGAGGTTTCGGGTCTGCCGCGATTCACTAAGATTGTGCGCCTGAGTTCCTGCAGGTGTTGCTGCTGTGCTGAGGTCCGCTTGAATTCACTTCCTCTTCCCAGTGCATGTGAGTGATTGATCTTGCAACACAATTCGTTTTTAAATTCCACAGTTGTCCGGTGGGCACGCCCCCCGATTTCTGTCGTGTGCAAGCCGACACCGCTGAGCACAATACGATCGCGGCTGCGTCAAAAATCCCAGGGCAATTCGGCGCCAAATTGAAATATCAGAAACCCGACGAAAGTGCGGCATTCGGACCCTTAGTAATAAGTCCCACTGTATCCTTATACTTGCCTCCTTATATACTGCCCCTATGTACAAGAATATAATTGCTAATAATTCTGCCCCATATGTACCAGAATATAACTACTATAAATGCCCCCTATGTACAAGAATATAACTTCTATACGCCCCTTAGTAAAAGAATATAAACTACTATAACTTTGCCCACTATGTACAAGAATATAACTAACTCTAATACTGCCCCTTATGTACAAGAATATAACTAATATAATACTGCCCCCTATGTACAAGAATATACTACTTTAATACTGCCCCATATACAAGAATATAACTACTATAATACTGCCCCTATGGTTACAAGAATATGTCTACTATAATACTGCCCCCTATGTCAAAAATGTAACTACTATAATACTGCCCCCTATGTACAAGAATATAACTACTTAATACTGCCCTATGTACAAGATATAACTACTATAATACTGACCCTATTACAAGAATAATAACTACTATAATACTGCCTCCTATGTACGGCACCTAACACTTAATTGACCCTATGTACAGGAATATAACTACTATATACGGCCTCCTATGTACAAGAATGTAACTACTATAATACTGCCCCATATGTACGAGAATATAACTACTATAATACAGCCCCTATGTACAGGAATATAACTACTATAATACTGCTCCCTATGTACAAGAATGTAACTACTATAATACTGCCTCCTATGTACAGGCACATAGCTACTATAATACTGACCCTATGTACAGGAATATAACTACTATAATACTGCCCCCATATATAAGAATGTAATACTATAATACTGCCTCCTATATACAGGGATATAACTACATATTTACTGCCCCTATAAGAAGAATGAACTACATAATACAGCCTCCTACGTACAAGTATGTAACTACTACAATAAACCCCCCCCCGGAATACAAGAATATAAATACTTTAATATTGTCCCCTATGTACAATAATAATAATAATAATAATCTTTATTTATATAGCGCCATCAAATTCCGTAGCGCTTTACAAATCATAGGGGACAATACAACTATATACATTACAAAGAACAAACAGTTCATATGGAACAATAGGAGGTGATGGCCCTGCTCACAAAGCTTACAGACTATGAGGATGAGGGGGGTGACACAAGAGGTTGTTGTAAAATGGTCAGCATCTCTTATAATGGGAACAATATAAAATAATTTAAAAATATTTACTAAAACGATGTTGCTGCTTGAACCAGCCATCAGCCGCCATTTATTTACAGGGTCCTAGGTGAAAAGACTGCAGAGAAGCCTGGAGCTTGGTATATATTGCTGTTGCCAGATAACAGATGGAGATAGGACATAGGAATGGATTAGTAAAGGGAGAGTTGACATTTCATGCAGTTAGCGAGGTGATGGCTTGCCTAAAGAGATGGGTTTAAGAGCACGTTTGAAGCTTTGGAGGGTGGGTATTAGTCTCAGAGTCTGGGGAAGGGCATTCCAGAGAATTGGGTGCAACTCGGGAGAAGTCCTGGATACGTGCATGGGAGGTTCGGATTAAGGTAGAGATGATCTATTGTCACTGGCAGATCGAGAGCACGGGAAGGGCGAAAGACTGAGATGAGAGAGAGAGAGGCAAGAGGTGCAGCATTATTCAGAGCTTGTGGATGAGGGTTTTATTTTAAAGTGAATACGGAGGAGACAGGTAGCCAGTGCAGTGATTGGCCACAAACTGGAGGCTCCGTGTAGCGTTTGGCCTGAAGACGAGCCTGGCTGCTGCATTAAGATAGATTGAAGAGGAGAGAGTTTAGAGAGTGGAAGACCGATTAGTAGGGGTTACAGTAGTCTAGTCGAGAGTGATAAGTGCAACAATTAGTATTTTAGAAGTTTCAAATGTCAGAAACGGCCGGCATCTGGAGATGTTTCTGAGATGCATACGAAGCAGCGAGCAAGGATGAATATAAGGTGAAAAAAAGGAAAAGGTCAGAGTCCAGCACAACCCCAGACAGCGGGCCTGCTGCCTCGGTGCTATAGTGTCCCACAGACCGAGATGAGAGGTCAGGGTGTTTGGTTAGTAGTGGTGGAAGACAAGAAGTTCAGTCTTAGAAGATTAAGTTTCAAGAAGAGAGAGGAACATGATGTTAGGACAGCAGAGGACAATCACTAGTGTTCTGGATTAAGGAGGGTTGTCACGTGCAGAAGTATATAGCTGGGTGTCATCAGCAAAAGATGATACTGGAAACCAAATCTGCTGATGGTTTGTCCAATAGGGGCAGTATAGAGGAGAAGAGAGGAGGGCCAGGACTGAGTCCTGAGGAACCCCCGACATGAGAGGAAATGAGATGAAGAAAGATCCAGAAAGGAGACACTGAAAGTGCGGTCAGAGAGATAGGAAGAAAAACCAAGAGAGTGCAGTGTGTCCTTTAGGCCAATGGAGTGAAGCATCCTAAGGAGGAGCTGGTGGTCCACCAGTATCGAACGCTGAGAAGATCCAGGAGATAAGGACTGAGAATAGTCACCATCTGTACAAGCAAAGTAACTATATACAACTACTACATCTCCTGTGTGCTTCCAGTCTGCTCGTCTTATTGCATCTTTTCAAAGGGCCCCACAGCAAGGCCACCCACTAGAATAGCCGAATAGCCATAGATCAATCCCTCCCTTCTCCTTGCCGCCAGTGAAGAAGATGATGATGGCAGCAGAAGCAGATGACTCTTGCTTTATACTTATAGTGCTAGTTTCATCTAGTAAAAAATTTAATGTGAAGGGGTTGTATCAAGTCTATCTTTTAAACTCCCGACTCCCAGAAGACATGTGGTAATAAGCATTCCTTTCCCCATTCTACAGGCATTACTCCCTGCCTGTGTATAGAAAAAACTGCAGTGCAAGACTATGTCTGACTTATGTCATTCTTGTGTTAATTAGTTTTATCCTATCAGAGGAAGTTAATGCTGGTTTCATCATTCAGCATTTGCAGCTTATCCGGCTCTATCCTGTAAGAACACCTATACTTTCTAAGTAGCTTGTTTATTTGACTGTGTTGAGAGATTTTGTGGCGTTTGTCTTTTTCTCTTGTATTCACTCACCACATTTCTGTCTGTTTCCCCTTTGTGTTTATTTTCTAGTTTAGTGTATTGGACTCATCTGGTTGTTACTATCTTGTCCACTTTATTGCCCTCCTTCTGCATGCAGTCTTGTTTGTGTGCATGTTGCTTGTTCACCAAGTTACTTACAGCAATTGTTTGTTAGGGGGGAGGCAAATTTAACAACAGATCCTCATATCCTTTAGTCCTCTTACCAACTATCTGGAAAGGTCTTTTATGTTTAGAGAGAGAGAAGTTGTCGAGTCCGGGGCTTGCCCGGGTAAGCTGACCATACCCGCAGGCTTAACCTTAGCTTAGCCTTCTAGTAAGGAACAGTTTTCCTTCCCTGCTTCTTTATACTGTTTCCTGTTCCTTGTAAACCATGACACTTATTATGATAAGGGACTGTTGGGAAAGCCTAGTGAAAATACAGGAACAACAGCCTGGTGGAAGAACATTGAGAACTGAAGAATTTAATGGTCTCTAACTTCAAAAGGAGAATTATCTGTACAATGCTCCTTGTAAACCTCACTGTGTAAACAGCAAACATCTGTTCACAATTTAATACCAGAAGATCAGAAACCAGCTTACCAGGAAGACACTGGACAGCTATATGTCTTTAACCCCTGAAATGACCTGTCCTTCAAGTTTGTTTGATTTCCACAAAAGGATATCTGTGGACTCAAGAATGCCACCTATTGACCTCTACCAACCATTGTCTAAATGGTGGCAGTATTTTGGAGGTGTCTCAAGCATGGGCAATGTGTGGTGTTGATCGATAGTTAGGCACTCTTCCATTATAGCCCACAGGTCCCATCAGGGAATAATAATAATTACTTAGTAATTAGTAAAAATTCTGCATGGATATAGTATAAAGCAAAACTGGAGATTTGTTATGCAATGCAAGCACAAAGTACATTGATGTTTTCTCATTACTAATTGTCTATTGTCTAATTTGTGAATATGTGTAAGTGTGGCTGGTTCTGAAACTGGCTGTTCTTCTATCAGCTTTATTTTAGCAATGTTCATTAAAAAATAAAAATGGATGGGAAACTGCACTGCCAAGCAATACAACTGCTGGAGTGTGACTATGGTCTAATGCAAATGTCTGGGTGATGAATAAAAAACACTTATCAATTCAGCTTAAGAAGAGATAGAAGCTGCAAGCAACCATAAACACATTCCATTTCATTAAATTAACTTCTACTTCTGGTGCTTCATCCTAGAAACAAAACATAATTTTTACTGACTTCATGCTTATATAATTATTTATATATTCCGCAGCATTTACAGTTAATGGGTAATATATGTAGACAAATAGGAATGAGCGAACATACTCGTCTCGAGCTTGATGCTCGTTCGAGCATTAGCGTACTCGAAAATGCTCAGTCGGACGAATACTTCGCCCGCTCGAGAAAATGCAGCTCCCGCCGTTTTGCTTTTGGCGGCCAGAAACAGAGCCAATCACAAGCCAGGAGACTGCCCTCCACCAGCATGACGTGGTACCCTTACACGTCGATAGCAGTGGTTGGCTGGCCAGATCAGTTGACCCTGGATAGACTAGCCGCTGCCCGCGCTGCTCGGATCATTCTGTGTCTGGATGCCGCTAGGGAGAGAGCTGCTGCTGGTCAGGGAAAGCGTTTAGGGTGTTCTAAGCTACGTTAGGCAGGAGTGATTCAACAAGAACCAACAGCCCTTCTTAGGGCTACAATAACGTTATCTTTTTTTTTTTTGTTTTGCTGTGGCTGGGCTTGCTGGCCTAGTAGTTGCAGCTAGTACATATGTGAGGAGTTTGCAGGGGGATTGCTACCATTGTGTTTTAGCTCTTAGTGACACACATATCCACCTCAACACACCAAAGTGGGAAAATTTATTAGGGGTTGATTTTCAATTAGGCACAGTCTGCCATTTACTTTTTTTTTACGTTTATTTTTTCAAATCAGCGTCATCTCATCAGTGTGCTTTCATACTTGGCTAGAAAATAGCCAAAGGAGAATCCAAACGGCTACTTACGTACTACAATAGCGTTATAATTATTTTATTCTGGGATCTGCTGTGGGTGTCCTTGCTGCAGTGCATATTACAGCCAATTGTCAGGAATTTGGAGTGAGACATGCGACGCTGTGTTTAGCGCTGTAGTGACGCAATATCCATCGCAAAGACTAAGTGGGGAAATGTATAGGGGCTGGATTTCAATTAGGCACAGCTGGAAGGTTCTTTTATTTTACGTTTATTTTTCAAAATCAGCGTCATCTCATCAGTGTGCTTTCATACTTGGCTGGAGAAAATAGCCAAAGGAGAATCCAAAACAGCTTACATTCGCTACAATAGCGTTATATATATTTTATTCTGGGTGACTGCTGTGGCTGTCTTGCTGCAGTGCATCTATAGCCAATTGTCAGGAATTTGGAGTGGAGGAGTGGACTGCGACCGCTGTGTTTAGCGCTAGGGACGCACATACATCGCAAAGACACGAAGTGGAGAAACTTATTAGGGGGTTGGATTTCATTAGGCACAGTCTGGCAGTTTCTTTATTTTTAAGTTTATTTTTTCATAACTCAGGTCAGTCTCATCAGGTGCTGTCATACTGGCTAGAAAATAGCCAACGGAGAACCAAACGGCTTACTGTACCGCCTACAATAGCGTTATATATATTTATTTATTGGTGATCTGTTGGTGGCTGTCCTGGCTGCAGTGCATCTACTAGCCAATTGTCAGGATTTGGAGTGAGAAGTGCGATCACGCTGGTTTAGCGCTTAGTGACGCACATATCCATCGCAAGACCGAAGTTGAAAATTTATTAGGGGATTGGATTTCAATTGGCACAGTCTGCGCCAGTTTCTTTTTATTTTACGTTTATTTTTTCATAACTCAGCTAATTCTCATCATGCTGTGCTTTCATACTGGCTAGAGAAAAGAGCCAAGGAGAATCCAAAGGGCCTTCTTACTTACGGCCTAAAATAGCGTTATATATATTTTATTTCTGGTTGATCTGCTGGGTGCGGTCCTTGCTGCAGTGCATATTACTAGCCCAATTGTCAGGAATTTGGAGTGAGACTTGCGACCGCTGTGTTTAGCGCTTAGTGACGCAACAAATCCATCGCAAAGACCGAAGTGGGAAAATTTATTAGGGGTTGGATTCAATTAGGCACAGTTCTGGCAGTTTTCTTTTATTTTACGTTTATTTTTCATAACTCAGCGTATTCATTCAGTGTGCTTTCATACTTGGCCTAGAAAGAAGCCAAAGGAGAATCCTAACGGCTCTTACTTACGCCTACAAAGCAGTCATTATATATTTTATTAATGGTTGATTGCTGGTGGTGTCCTTGCTGCAGTGCATCTACTAGCCAATTGTCAGGAATTTGGGAGAGACTTGCGACCGCTGTGGTTAGCGGTAGTGACGCACATATCCATTCGCAAAGACCAGAAGGGAAATTATTAGGGGTGGATTTCAATTAGGCCACCTGTCGCCATTCTCTTTTATTTACGTTTATTTTTTCATAACTCAGCTTCATCAACATCTGGCCAAGCAGTGGGCTTCATACTTGGCTAGAAAATAGCCATAGCATAGGATAGCATTGTTTGGTTTAAAAACTAAAAAACACAAAAAAAAAAAACTAAAAAACACAAACAAATACAAAAAAAAGTTAAAAAAAATTAGAAGTTATAACTTTATTTTCAAAATGTTTAACCCGAGGGCTAGGGGTAGAGGGACGAGGGCGAGGGACGTGGGTGTCCAACTACTGCAGGGGTCAGAGGCCGTGGTCCGGGCGGGGGTGGGGGGTGAGACAACCACCTGCTGATGAGGGAGCAGGGGAACGCCGCAGAGCTACACTCCCTAGGTTCATGTATCAAGTTACTGGACTCGTGGTAGAGCACTGTTGAGGCAGAAACAGTGCGAACAGGTGATGTCGTGGATTCGACAATGCGCGAGCTATTTGTCCACCCGTCAGTTTCCACGCAGTCCACCCAGTCACCAAAGAGGCACTCCTCCATCCTTGCACCTCAGCCTCCTCCCCCCCAGTGCCCCCTCCATTGAACTGGCATACTCTGAGGAACTGGTTCTGGACCCTTCCCACAGTCACAAACACTTGTCCGGTTGCTGCTGAGCAATTTTCCGAATGCCAGGTTTTCCACCAGTCGCCGTCGTGGGGTGATGATGACTTCTGACGGAGGGGAAGAAGTGGGTTAAAGAGGTGTCCGACAATGAGGAGACACGGTTGTCAGACAGTGGTGAAGTGTTGTCAGGGCAGGAAGTCCGAGGGGGGATCAGCCGAGAGGGATGGAGGAGATGAGGTGACCAGAAAAGCGTGGGTGATGGAGGCCGGGTGAACAAAGTGCTTCCTGAGACGGAGGAGAGTCCTCGACCAGAACAGGTTGGAAGAGGCAGTGGTGGGGCCAGACGGAGAGGCAGGGCCAGAGCAGGTGCATCAGCGCCAAATGGGTCACGTAGTGAAGCTCCGTGGCGAGGGCTCCCGCGGCGAGGGCTAGATTTTCAGAAGTCTGGAGGTTCTTTAAGGGAAACACCGGAATGACCGACGGACTGTTGTACTGACAACCTTGCCACAAACCACAGGATCAGCAGGGGTTCCACCTACTACTAGCTTAACTACCACCAAGTATGCGCAGGCATATGAATGCTAAACACCCCACTCAGTGGCACCAACGCGTTCAACCTCCGAGCCGTGCACACCACTGCTCCTTCCCCTGTGTCAGCTGATAGTCAGCCCTGCCCAGGACCCTGCACAAAAACCCCATCGTGCCTCCCGATCTCCACAGCATCCACCAGGCGTCAGTCTCTCTATACCCCAGCGTGGAGCGGAACGTAAATATAGGGCAACCCACCCGCACGCCCAAGCCTTAATGTCCACATCTCCAGATTGCTTAGCCTGGAGATGCGTGCCCTATAGCTAGTAGAGACCGAGCCTTTCGCACCTCATGGCGGCGGCCGCCCTCGGTATTCGGTCCCCAGCCGCCACTACTTCCCGATGTGCCGTCAGCCATGCACCAGCACGTGACAAGACAACATCATCCGTGCCCTGACCAACGCCGTTTCTGACAAGGTCCACCTGATCCGGACACGTGGACGAGTGCTGCCGGGCAGGGCCACTAATATCTGCTGACGGCACATTGGATTAACTTGGTGGAGGCGGACCAGACGTCTGACCCTGCGGCGGTCATATACTGCCGACGCCGAGATTGCGGGGGTACCTCGGTCCAGGTCTTTCAGGCCTACATGCCTCCTCCTCCTCCCACCCCTCCTCCCACCTCCTCCTCCGAACTACCCATCCGTGGGCATTGCCGCCAACAGTGGTAGTCTAGGCACAGCAGCAGTGCCGTCGCTAAGCGACAGCAGGCGGTGCTCAAACTGCTGAGCCTAGGCGATAAAAGGACACCGCCCAAGAGCTATTACAGGGCATCACGGCGCAGACTGATCGTGGCTGGCAACGCTGAACCTGTAGCCAGGCATGGTTGTGTGTGACAAAGGCCGTACCTGGTGGCGGCTCTGCAACTCGGCAGACTGACACATTGCCACTGTGTTAACATTGATAGTTCAGCGTTTCCTCAAGACATACCCCAATCGTCTGATTTGCTCACGAAGGTGCGCCGCATCTGTGCGCATTTCAGGAAGTCCAGCCACGATGCTGCCTCTTCAGGGCAGCGCAGCGCCGCCTCCATACGCCCGTCACCGACTGTTGGTGCGAAGTGCCCACGAGGTGGAATTCAACATTAACCATGTTATCCAGAGTTTACCAGCAGCGCAGAGCGATGTAGACTGCCAGATGTCAACTTCCACAGAACTGGTTTGTCAGGTCAGTCAGCTTCCTCAAGTCTACAAGAGGAGTGGAAGTGGACGTTGAGATATCTGTCAGGTGCTGAGTAACTTTGAGGAGTCAACACAGATGGTCAGTGGGATGCCGCCATCATCAGCCTACCATTCCCGCTGCTTGGCCTGTTGAAAAACTCTCTGATCAGCATGAAGTCGGAAGCTTGCGCTCGTCACAAGAGACGGGGGAAGAAGATTCCCTTGTTGATAGCCAAAGCCACCCTTAGGTCTGTTTCTCAGCGCATATCGGAGGAGGTGGGGAGGATGAGGAGGAAGAGGAGGAGAATGTTGGTGAGACACAAGAGGGGACCATTGTTGAGTCCTTCACTGTTCAGCGTGTATGGGCAGAAGAAGAGGAGTTGGAGGAGTGGAGGAGGGGAAATGGACAGTCAGGCCAGTGAGGGGAGTGAATTTACGTGTTGGTACCTGGCGCATTGGCAGATCATGCAGGCTGCCTATCCCGTGACCCTCGGTTCAAAGAATTATTCCAGCACCGATATTACTGGGTATTCACTCTCCTGACCCAAGCGGTACAAGCAAAATCTTTCCCCTCTCATCCCTGGAGAGGAAAGGAGTGTGAGAATGCATGAATACCACAGGCCCTGGTGCACAAGCTGAAACACTATTTCCCTTCTGACAGCGCTAGCGGCAGAGTGCGTAGTTCTGCGGGACAAGTAGCGAGGGGGAGTAGCGAGACAGGCAGCTGGCCAGCCCTGGCAGGGTACGCTTACAGAGGCTTTTGCCAGCTTATGTCACCCCAGCAAGACACCTGTCACCTGTCCCCAGTCTCGGCAGAGTAGGCGCTGATCTTTACAGAAAGATGGTGAGGGAGTACGTAGCTGACCATACCATCGTCCTAAATGATCACACAGCTCCTACAACTACTGGGTTTCAAAGTGGACATGTGGCACGAAAATGGCGCTGTACGCTTGGAGGTTCTTGCCTGCCGGCAGCTAGCGTGTTGTAAGGGGTTTTCAGTGCAGCTGGTTGCATCATCACGATAAGCGTACACGCCTGTCGAGTGACAGACGCGACAGGCTGACGTTATTAAGATGAATAAAGCCCGGGTTTCTCATAATTCCCAATCTCCACCAGGTGAAGGAAGCTCAACTGAAATATTATGCACTCCCTCCTCTCATTTTCCTCCTTCTCCTCCTCTTTGTACACTAAAGCAGAGGAACTGGACTATTTTTGACAGGGCCCACTGGCTCTGCTATAGTACTTTATGCATTTAATTTTTCTGGAGGGCCACCTACCCGGTCCTCGTTTTAAAATTTTGGGAGTGCCACATACAGGCACTCAATTATTCAATTTTTCTGGAGGGCCACCTACCTGTCCTCTGTTGTGAAAACTTTTGGACTGGCCACATACAGGCACCAATCTATTTCATTTTTCTGGAGGGCCACCTACATGCCTCTCTGGTTGAAAAACTTTTTTGGGACTGCCACATTACAGGACTCAATTATTTCCATTTTTCTGGAGGGCCACCTACCTGCTCCTCTGGTTTGAAAACTTTTTGGACTGCCCAACAGGCACTCAATCTATTCCATTTTACTGGAGGGCCACCTACTGCTCTCGGTTGAAAAGTTTTTTTGGACGCCACATACAGGCACTCATCTATTCAATTTTTCTGGAGGGCCACCTACCTGTCCTCTGGTTTGAAAAATTTTTTGGACTGCACATACAGGCCTCAATCTATTTCATTTTTCGGAGGGCCACCTACCTGCTCCTCTGGTTTGAAAACTTTTTTGGACTGCCACATAGCGGCACTCAATCTATTTCATTTTTCTGGAGGGCACCTACTGCTCCCTTCTCTGCGTTGAAAACTTTTTGGGACTGCCACATACAGGCACTATCCAAATTTAAATGTCTCCATAGCAGCCTCCACACGTTGTCCATTGCTACCTCCAAAAGTCGTCCTATTAGCTGCCTCCATACATCGTTCCCTATCAAACGAGGTGTGTCAGGCAGAAATTTGGGTTGTTTTCATGGATTCACATCCAAGTTGTAACTTTGTGCCACCCTGCTGTGTTATCACAAAAATAACTGGCAAACTTTTATCATTACCAATATTATTTCAGCGCATTCTTGAGCCTCTGTTTACATTCCCCTCACCGCCATATCCTAAACTATAAGAACGCTACTACACTTGATCTTATAACAAAAGGTTTAGAAGTGCTGTTGGGGAGTAGCTAGAGACAGGGGCTTGGATTGGCGACATCGCCTGGCAGCGGAGCGCCAGCTCCATGCGCATCATGCGCTTCTGCCGATCGTTTCCATTCCCCTCACCCGCCATATCCCAAACTTATAAGACCGAAATACACTTAACTTGGTGCAGGCTGGGACCGAGTCTGACCGGGGGTGGTCATATACTGCCGACGCAGAGAATTGCGGGGCCTACCTCGGTCCAGTCTCAAAGTGCCTAGTATACCTCCTCTCCTCCCCCACCCCCTCCTCCACCTCCTCCTCCTCCGAATTACCATCCGTGGCCATGGCGCCATCAGTCGGTAGCCTAGGCACCGCAGAGTGCCGTCGCCTAAGCGACAGAGGCGGTGCTCAAACTGCTGAGCCTAGGCGGTAAAAGCGCACACCGCCCAGAGCTATTACAGGGCATTCCACATCAAACTTGTTAACTTTGTCGCCACCCTTCTGTGTAATCCACAAAATATACTGGCAAACTTTATCATTACCGATTATATTTCAGCGCTTTTGCGTCTGTTTACATTCCCCTCACCCGCCATATCCCAAACTTATAAGAACGCTACTACACTTGATCTTATACAAAAGGTTCTTAGAAGTGCTGTTTGGGGAGTAGCCTAGAGACAGTGGGTTTGGATTGGCGAAAGCTCACTGGCAGCGGAGCGCCCGCTCCATGCGTCAGCGTTCTTGCGCATCTGTTTACATTCCCTTACCCGCCATATCCCAAACTTATAAGAACGACTATACACTTGATCTATATACAAAAAGGTTCTTAGAAGTGCTGTTTAGGGGGAGAGTAGCCTAGAGACAGGGGCTTGGATTGGCGAAAAGCTCGCCTGGCAGCGGAGCGCCAGCTCCATGCCAAGATCCAACTAACATAGTTTTAACTGCAGCACCTTAATCTACTACAGTTTCACGGCCTCAAGTACATGGTCGTCCCCTTATCAAACGCAGCTGTGTCAGGCAGATTTTGGGGTGTTTTCATGCTTCCATGTTAACTTTGTGCCACCATGCGGTGTAATCCACAAAATATGAATGGCAAACTTTGATCCATTGTACCGATTATTATTCGAGCGCTTCTTGCTCACCTCCTTTGGTTCCTCTCTGCTCACCCCAGTGGTTTTGAAGATGAGTCCATTTACGTTATGTCCAGCCCACTCTCTAGCCTGCCGCTTGCTGCCGCTTGACTCGGATGCGTCCCCATATTGTCAGTGGTAATATTATTGATGTTTTACATGTTATCTAGCTTCTTAGTCCACTCTGTCATGGCCATGCTGTTGACCATTAATTTTGGCTAATGGTGCGAGAATTTAAGAGCCTCAGAGGAATCCCATTGCATGCTTGCCCCTGTGTTTCCTGTCCATTTCCGTGGTGTTCCATCCTTTTCTGAGGCTTCCAAGGTGGTTTGACAAGTTCCCTGTGCAGACCTTGGTCCCCTTGAAAATTGGCCGGTCTCCCATGACTTCAATGGGGCTCGTTATTCGCGACGAGCACTCGAGCATCGGGCAAAAGTTCGTCTCGAATAACGAGGTACCAAGCATTTTAGTGCTCGTCATCTCTAGTAGACAAGCATCAGAGGTTAGCCCTTAACCCACTATGAACTTGTAGATGCACCTTTTGAGGTATACAGCCATGAGTCTTCTTGGGAATGATGAAACATGAAAACATGGGGATCCTCTGCTCTTCCTTGCAGATCCTCTCCAGTTTCCCTCAGGTTGGATGGTGAACATTGGTGGAAGCCATTTTCAAGTTTCTCCAGAGATGTTAATTGGGTTAGGTCCGGGTCGGCTGGGCCAGTCGGGAATGATTTTAGCTATGTGCATAGGGTCTGTCCTGTTGGAAGGCTAAAACTTCGTCCCAGAGCACTCTGGAAGAGGTTTCATCCAGGATATCTCTTTATACTTGGCCGCATTCATCTATCCTTCAATTACAACCAGTGGTCCTGTCCCTACAGCTGAAAAAAACACCCCATAGCATGATGCATACAACCAACCACGTTTCACAGTTTGGATTGTATTTGGCGGTGATGAACAATGCTGGTT
The DNA here is from genome assembly GCA_019512145.1 of Engystomops pustulosus. Taxonomy (NCBI): domain Eukaryota; kingdom Metazoa; phylum Chordata; class Amphibia; order Anura; family Leptodactylidae; genus Engystomops; species Engystomops pustulosus. The sequence continues at coordinate 278,474,916 of CM033641.1, forward strand.
TTTCCACACATACCACTTATATTCACAAAAAGTTCAAGGTCATTAGACCAGATAATCTTATCATATTTTGGAGTCCTTCATGTTGTTTTTTGACACACGTATGTTGTCTTTCATATGTCTTACACTGAGGAGAGGCTTCGTCAGCACACCCATAAAGCAGTGGAGGATGCAGTGATATGACTTTGTGGGAACTTTTTCCCATCATACTGCATCTCTGGAGCTCAGCACAATGATCTTGGGGTTCTTCTTACTCTCCCTTCACCAAGGGATTCTTCTCAATTGCTAGTTTGCAGGATGGCCAGGTAGTGGAAGACTTGTGGCCGTACCAAACTTCTTCCATTTAATGATTTAGGAGGCCACTGTTCTTTTAGGAACCATTGTGTGCTGCAGAAATTCTTTTGTAACCGTGGCCAGATCTGTTCCTTGCCACTATTCGTCTCTGAGCTCATTGGACGGTCCTTAGGACTCATGCTTCTCATGTGCTCTGACATGCACTGTGAGTGCAAGGTCTTATATAGACAAGGTGGTGCCTTTCCTAATCAAGTCCAATCAGTTTAATTAAACACAATCGAAGGAGTAGAAAAATTCAAGGAGGATCAGGAAAGAAATAGTAGCATTCTCTGTATTATTTGTTATAAATTCAGAATTCGCCTTCAGTTCAAATATTGGTTGGTTACAAGTCAACCCTTACATGCACACCTCGCATGTGACTCTTCGTTCACGTGGGTCTGGTACAAATTTAATAGGGCGCGTAACTGTCTCTATTTGAATTTATCTGCATTTAAGCTATTTCCTCAATAGTGAGTCTGTTCCTACTCCGACGCTCGCCTTCTTGTAAGCTACGTTGCGACTCTAAATTCGTGCTGACGTAGTATTGACTCCTGCATGTGCCTGGACACGAGTTTGACTTACGATTAGTACCTTGGCACTTGGCCGCCACCGACCAGAAAAGTCACGCTGGGTGAACGACATGGTGGTACTGCCGCCGCAGCAGTCCAACACGTTTGCGGCGGGCTCTGGTAAAAAACCGGGATGCGCAAATCCGGTCACCCAATGTAAGTATTACGTTCATCATTCGACGGTGGTCCCGAGATAGCCACTACCACTGACTCCCATGCCAAGAGTAAGATCCGGCCACGGATCTACCTATGATTACACAGATCAGCAGCAAAAATTGGGGCTAAGGACAGCTCAATCACGCCACCGCCCGCAGCAATTGTTGGCACCGCAGTACCAGTTTTCAGTACTTGGTAACTCCCGTTCTATGGGCTTGCATCGTCTACTGCTGATGAGCCAGGCTGCATGGTATCCATGCCATTCAATATGACGGTGATGAGTCCAACTTGATGCAGGGGGCTCCATTAACCAATGCTCATACATATTGAAACGATGCCCTTCACAGTTGTACGGGGGTTTCTCTGGGGCCTTCGGTTTCCCCCACACCCAAAAACCATACTCTAGTCGGTTGATAGATTGTGGGCCCCATTGGGGACAGCGATGATTGCAAGATCGGGCAGCGCTGCATCATTGTGTGCGCTCTTTATAAATAAAGCAGTATTCTACTATCTGTTGTAAATGAGCGGGGGACCTGGGATGTCACAGGTACGTACATAGATATAACTACCTTGAAGTGTATGCGTAAAGCTTACCAAGAACTGTACAGCGCCGCGATCAGAAAAAACCATGAAATCGATACGGAATATTAGGAGTAACTCACCCGTAAATGTAACGTGAGGTCAGCACAAGTAAATGACCTGTAAATGTAATTTTAGGGTAATCTTGAATTTTCCCCATTAAGCCATTAGCTAAGTATTTCATTGATTTCACTTCGCAGTTTTCTTTCTAAAGGATGAAAAGTATCTGTTTACAATGCTTTACTAGACAAGAATCGTGCCCCTAGTCCCTTTACATCTTTTATTGGGGTGTGAGCGTTGAATACAAAGAATGATGGCTATGGATTGTATTATAATACTAAATGGAAACTAACGTCGTAAAGAAAGCAAGAACTAATTTATAAAAAGATTTAAGATCCTGTAGGACTCAGTATCCGTTTCTTAAAGTCCAAAATTGTTTAAATACAGTTCCGTCCCCGTGAGAATAGGTATAGATCAGAATATGATAAATGTATGGGAGTCAAGATTCCGATTAAGAGAGGCGCTTTCTTCCTTTTTCCCCCTTTCCCCCCTTCCCCCTCTTTTCCCTCCTCCCTTCCTCTTTTTTTCTCTTCCCCCCTCTTCCCCTTCTTCTCTTTTTTTTCTTTCCTCCTCCCCCTCTTCTTTCTTCTGTTCCGCAATTCTAGCATATCAAATTACAAGTAGCCAGATCACCTCCCAAGTACAAGGTCCACAGCTGATCCCATGCACTGCAGATATTGAATAAAATAAATACTTGAAAACGTCCAGCAGCCACAGCAATGTCCTTAAAATCAGTTTCTTTATTTAATGTTCCACAATACAGACACCAGTAACACAAATGAACATGGTATTTACTTCTTTCTGACATGTTTCCAGGTCACTATGGACCCTTAGCCAGAGACAGACACCAGTAGCTCAGGTGAACATGGTGTTCACCTCTTTCTGACGTATTTCTGGGTCACTATGGGCCCTTAGTTAAAGACTGAGTGTTTTATTTTTTTTTTATGGTGAACGTGTGCTACTTTGATAGAACAGGATGTAATGGATGCTTAGTTGTAATGGCATTTGTTGTGTTATTTTACATTGTGTAAATACTTTTTAGACATCCTATTTCATTTATTTTTCAGTCTTGTTTTGAGGCATGAACACATGGTAGTCTGGTCAGTAGTGCACATAAAGTAGTGAGTCATAAAGATTAAAAGAAAAAAATGTATGTGTGTGCATGTTTAAGACGCATTTACAATTGATTGGGAGAACGGAACTTGCAGAGATAACTCTGCCTGTCCCGTCTCTAAGATTTAGGTGGGGCAATGTGTTCTATGCTTGAAGCCTGGGAGAAGAGGAGGCTGTGAAATCATTGGCACCCAGGGTATGCTGTACTACGCATTAATGAGGGTGTGCTGTACTACATATTAATGAGGGTGTGCTGTACTACATATTAATGAGAGGGTGCTGTGCTACAGATTACCTAATGGGTGATGCTATATTATATTTTAATGAAAGGATGCCGACCTTGCATACAAACTAATGAGAATGTGCTGGCTAAATTAGGGGATGTAGTAAATTAGTGGGTGCTGTATACAAATAAATGTTATTATCTATTTAAAGAAACATATGAAGGGTTATTTTCTGTGGGGCAAATTCTACTTCATTGATAGCATATTTCGGTTTGAACATTTATTTTTTCGTTACGGGATTCAACACATAGGATAATCATTTTTATATTTTTATAATCTGGGCATCTAGGGGAGTGGGAATAATTAAAGGGGTTTTCCCACTAAGGCATGTTAGGCACTATCCACGGGATAGGGCCTAACTTGCTGATTAGTGGGGGCCTCAGTGCTGAGACCCCGCAGATCATGAGAATGAGCGGTCCGACCGACCCCTCGACGCTCCTCAGACTAATGGAGCAGACAGCCGCGTATGACCGTTCTGCTCCATTAACCTCTATGGAGCTGACGGAGATCGCCGAGCCCGGTAGGAAAACCCCTTTAACATGTTTATAATTATGTTTATTTGCATTCTGGGGAGAGGCTGATTCATATTTTTAGGGTTTTTTTTTAATTGTTTACACATTTTTTTGACTTTTTTATGTCATAAACAAATTTATACAATTACACTAATTACTATTACACTAATTACACTACATAAATATACTTATATCTCCTTCATGCTTTGCGCTGTACAGAGCTACAAAGGGTGTATGAAGAGGGCTCACAGAGTGAGCCCTCTTCATACAGAGGTTAAGTTCACTGCATATTGCAGCAAACACCTGCTGCCAATAACCACGATTGGTGCTAAAAATTCAAATTACCCCCCTTTCCTTAGAACTGATATAAAACTAAATAAACAGTAAAAATCACAAACACGTTTGGGCGGGCGGAGTCTGGGCTTATGAATTTTGGGTGGGCAGGCAGAGTTTGGGAGGGCCAGCCGGAATTTGGACTGGCCGGCCAGTGTTCAGAGAAGCACAGACAAAGAGGGAGGGACCCGGAGGTATGCATCATTGAATTATTACCTGGACGTGCGTCAATTACGGGCCCGGTCGTGGTCGCACCCTCTGCCTCTGATGGGAAGGCTGATCCTGGACATTTAATTTGTGAAGGGAGGCTGCTGCTGGAGACTTCATTAGCGAGGGGAGGCTTCTGGACAGTTCATTAGTGAGGTTAGGCTCCTGGACATTTCATTCTTTAGTGGAGGCTGCTGCTGAACATTTCATTAGTGAGGGATACAGGTACAACATCATAAGTCCATTGCTGAGTGTCAGCTGATGAAAGTAGCTTCAGATAACTACAGTACTCCTATGAGACATTACGCAAGTCAGGAAGGACCATCCCAGTGTGGCTTTAATCCATCCCATGACTCCTTGTTTATAGTTCTTTATTCTGTGTAATGCTGCATCTCCCAAAATACAAAAGGACATCCTTATGATTCTGTAACCATCCCAGATAACAAGATGGAGGTGGTTTGTGGGCTTAAATCCTCAAAATAGGTCCCTTTAAATGTAAATGTCACTACTGACTGTGGCATCTCAGTTATTAAATGATGTGGACATTTTCTGGAGCACACATTGTATGTCATATTTATGCTTTAGTATTATGTTATATTGTATTAATGTTGCCCCTGGTATATTTGTACACTGTAGGGCAGAGAATGGTTCAGCAAATAATTCCTGGTGCATAAATCCCATATTTACACCTACAAAACTTTAGTAATTGGGAAATGGGTATAAGACTTTAAAAACTTTTCGGATACTCCGTAATGGACTACTTTGTTGGTCTGATTATAGTGATCAAGATTCATATTGGATTTGTTCTACATCCATAGCCCTAATGCACCTAAATTATGCTCGGTAATCTTCAGTGTTGACTAAAAAGAAAAAACGCTCTAGATTCTAAGGTCTTGAAAAGCAATTATTCCACGAAGACTCAGGCTTCACAATTTTTAAGAGCTTCTCAGATGAAAAGGATGGATGTATTTGTACAAGCTACTTGTAAAAAGGAAATGAAAAGCTGAGGCATTACATAAGCCTTAATCATTGGTTTCTATTTAAAGGTCCTTTAAGGGCAAGCAATGCTCACTGAGAGGGTCTGGAAGCTTGGGGCAGGGCAGACTTGGAAGCTGCAATGATTATCACTTCAAACAGCTGCTCCTTTCTACGGAGGCTCCGGCCGGTCTTCGCCGGTCCACTGTGACTCATCACATGAAACAGAAACTTTTATATCCAGACGTGACTCATTTTACCTTCCGTCTATATATAAAGCAAAAACCCACTTTTGGACCAGTCGCTCTAAAATAAATTGCACAATGACATGGACTGAAGGAATTGTACTTGTGTAATATTTTATGATTGATCATTATTTTTTTGGAAAATAATATATACCGTATATAATGTGCTGAAAAACGTCCCCTCGGCTTATACACGAGTCTATTATAAAAAAAAATTACTCAGTTAAAAAAAATAAACTTAAATACTCACCCTCCGACGTCAGCGCGGCTCCCCAATGTCGCCGCGGCTTCCCGATGTCCCCGATGTCAGCGCGTCCTGTCTTCTTTCTTCTCCGCGGCTCCTCTTCTCTCTTCTTTCTTCCGGCATTGACGCGGCCATGTTTTCTTAGTGGCCGCGCATACTATGACGTCAGCAGTGGCCGCGTCATAGTATGCGCCTGCTAGAAGAAAAGATGGCCGCGTCCATGCCGGAAGAATGAAGAGGAGCCGCGGAGAAGAAATAAGACGGGACGCGCTGACATCGGGGACATCGGTAAGCCGCGCCGACATCGGGAAGCCGCGCTGACATCGGAGGGTGAGTATTTAAGTTTATTTTTTTAAGGTCCGTGGGGGCAGGCTGCTGTATACTACTAGGGGCTGCTGTATACTACTAGGGGTTGCTGTATACTACTAGGGGTTGCTGTATACTACTAGGGGCTGCTGTATACTACTAGGGGCTTGCTGTATACTACTAGGGGCTGCTGTATACTACTAGGGGCTGCCGTATACTACTGGTGGCTGATGTATAGTACTAGGCGCTTGCTGTATACTACTAGGGGCTTGCTGTATACTACTATGGGCTGCTGTATACTACTAGGGGCTGCTGTATACTACTAGGGGCTGCTAAATACTACATGGCGGCTAGCAGGCTGTATACTACTGGGGGCTGACAGGCTGTATACTACTGGGGGCTGGCAGGCTGTATACTATTGGGGGGGGGTTGACCAATGCATTTCCCACCCTCGGCTTATACTCGAGTCGGTAGTTTTTTCCAGTTTTGGTGGTAAAATTAGGGGTCTCGGCTTATACTCGGGTCGGCTTATACTCGAGTATATACGGTATGTACATTTTCAATAGATTAAATGACATAAAATAAATCATCATTTATCTGTAAAGTGTTATAATATTGTGAGTTGTATAAATAGACAAAATGAAACATTACAGAGTACAGACAATGATGATGGCCAGTGTTGAACTGGAGAACCTTGGGCGCACCCTTCATGTAACTATAAAGAATATGAAGCTACTCCTAAAACATGCAAATGATGTCGCACAATACTAAAAAAGTTGGGGTACATTTATCACAAGCATCTAACATTAGACAGTGCACAGTTATACTAGACAGTTTTGTACTGCACTAATGCTACATGCTAAATCTGGTAAGTTTGGTATGAAGCCGGCGACACATTTGGCGTTTTGAACCTGTTTTTGTGCCGGTTTTAAGCAGTCCTTTAAAAACCGCACGCGTTTTTAAAACGCTTACATTTTTTTAAAACGCATCCATTTTTGACAGGTTTTAGCAATTATCTTAATTAAAATGGGTAAAAAATGGATGCGTTTTTTAACTGACTGCTTAAAAATGGCCCAAAAACAGGTTTAAAAACGCCACGTGTGCCGCCGGCCTGAGACAGTCTAGTCATACTTGCACAACACCATAGTCATGTCAGATGTAAATTCTTATTCTGTAACAAAACTAAATTACCTATTTCTGCAAATGCTGGATTGTGTTTTGGTTATTGCTGTCAATAACCAGGGAACAATGTATGAATGTATGAATCATTTCTGCAATGGATACATCCCCCTGTTCAGACCATCCCCCTGAAACAGGGGGAGAGTGCATATTTAGACAGGTACATCACTTAGGGAACACCCCAGATATACATTTAGCGGAGGCTGGGGATGGATGTCATAAAGTGGCATCTATGACACATAGGCTGTAATGTCCTCCTCTGAGTGCACAGTACACTTTTCTTCAGCAGGAAGCAGGTGTGACATCACCTCCCTCTCCTATTCTGAAAAGAGGTGACATCACACAAGCAGCACGAAAAATTAACAGCCCCAAGTGCCAGACTTAGTGTCCCCGCACTCCGGGATTCTTTTTAGATTTCTTTTCAGGCTATCCCAGTGTGTCAAGACTAAAGAAGACCAGCGCCAGGATTGAGGTGAGGAGGAGTATAGGTCAGTATCTGTAGTTTAATTTAGCTTAACTTTAGCAATTAAAGTAATTGCACATTGTTACCACAAAACAGTAAAATTTAAAATATGAGGCTCATTTTATACCTAATATTGTTTCCACGTGGCTTTGTTGTTAATAGATAGGTAACTCTTTGTATTTGTATCTTTTAAACGTGAGCCTGGTTGCACAGTCCAACCATTCTGGATTTGATGGGACAATCCTGGTTTTTAACTGCTGTCCTGCCACCCTGGAAAATTGGGAGAAAGTCCCGCTGTGCCCCACTTTGTCCAAGACGTCTCATCCTAGTCCCTTTTCCTGGTCCTAGCAAGTGTACATTCCTTGTGCAAGTACTGGGACAAGGAAGAGGGGTAAGCTCGCTCCTACCTGCTACATTCCTCCCACAGAAGGGAGCAGGGTAGTTTCTGAGTGCCTTCCATAATCTCATGGACACATTGTTGTACCTGCCAGCTGCCATGGACTATACACTCACCGGCCACTTTATTAGGTACACCTGTCCAACTGCTCGTTAAAACTTAATTTCTAATCAGCCAATCACATGGCGGCAACTCAGTACATTTGGGCATGTAGACATGGTCAAGACAATCTCCTGCAGTTCAAACCGAGCATCAGTATGGGGAAGAAAGGTGATTTGAGTGCCTTTGAACGTGGCATGGTTGTTGGTGCCAGAAGGGCTGGTCTGAGTATTTCAGAAACTGCTGATCTACTGGGATTTTCACACACAACCATCTCGAGGGTTTACAGAGAATGGTCCGAAAAAGAAAAAACATCCAGTGAGCGGCAGTTCTGTGGGCGGAAATGCCTTGTTGAAGCCAGAGGTCAGAGGAGAATGGGCAGACTGGTTCGAGCTGATAGAAAGGCAACAGTGACTCAAATCGCCACCCGTTACAACCAAGGTAGGCAAAAGAGCATCTCTGAACAAACAGTACGTCAAACTTTGAGGCAGATGGGCTACAGCAGCAGAAGACCACACCGGGTGCCACTCCTTTTAGCTAAGAACAGGAAACTGAGGCTACAATTTGCACAAGCTCATCGAAATTGGACAGTAGAAGATTTGAAAAACGTTGCCTGGTCTGATGAGTCTCGATTTCTGCTGCGACATTCGGATGGTAGGGTCAGAATTTGGATCAGAAGCATGGATCCATCCTGCCTTGTATCAACGGTTCAGGCTGGTGGTGGTGGTGTCATGGTGTGGGGAATATTTTCTTGGCACTCTTTGGGCCCTTTGGTACCAATTGAGCATCGTTGCAACGCCACAGCCTACCTGAGTATTGTTTCTGACCATGTCCATCCCTTTATGACCACAATGTACCCAACATCTGATGGCTACTTTCAGCAGGATAATGCGCCATGTCATAAAGCTGGAATCATCTCAGAATGGTTTCTTGAACATGACAATGAGTTCACTGTACTCAAATGGCCTCCACAGTCACCAGATCTCAATCCAATAGAGCATCTTTGGGATGTGGTGGAACGGGATATTCGCATCATCGATGTGCTGCCGACAAATCTGCGGCAACTGTGTGATGCCATCATGTCAATATGGACCAAAATCTCTGAGGAATGCTTCCAGCACCTTGTTGAATCTATGCCACGAAGAATTGAGGCAGTTCTGAGGGCAAAAGGGGGTCCAACCCGTTATAAATAAATAAAGTGTACCTAATAAAGTGGCCGGTGAGTGTATATATATTGACTGAACCCTAGCTTCAGAACTTCAGAGACTTGTCTGCAGCTTTTTTAACAGAGATGCCACCCCGCCTACCCCCCCCCTTCCTTCCACAAAGCTGCTGTTCTCACAGGAAGTGCACTTCAAAGGACAGTGGTATAACAGTGGTACAGCAGTCAGTATGGGGGATGGGGAGGGTGCCGACAGCCACTGTAAAAAAAGGATTTTTAAAAATAACCAGTGTTCATGGTTAGTTTATATATACACTGTATGCATGGGTAAGTTTTTATATGTGTATAAGTCGGTCTGTAGAGTGAGAATGGATCTATATGTTTAAATGTGTGGCTATATAAGATGATCAAAAGTAAATGGGGCAACATACTCTTTCAATTGTTTATGTTTTTAGTTGTTTGGTCTCCATTTGCTCATTCAGAATAATGGTAAACTGGCAAAAACCTTTTAGGCTGAATTCAGCAGGTGCATTCATTTGGAAGTGTATTGAAAATGCATCAAGCAGAGATTTATGTGTATTGTACAAAGAAAGATGTTTTTATAAGCATTTTGCGGTACAGATGCATTTAAACAAATGCATTTTCGGAATCCAGCCTGGATGCTGCAAAGTGTTCCTGCTGGGTGCAGACTGAGGCAAAAAGGAAGCCCCCACATGCCAGCATAAGTCTATGGACACGGTGAGCATATGTAAGCTTTCCTGATATTCACATTGAACATGAGCCAAAAACAAGATCTGAACGTAGCCTAATGTTTACCTTATTGCAACTCTTTATAGTCGGGTGAAGAATTTATAGCTCCTGTACTCACTATGTCACTGTGCAGTTGTATCCCTGCTCATTGTATAGTATTATGGCACAGGTAACAGGAAAACTATTGAGCACCAAACACTTCTCACTTTATTTCATACTGGTAAAAACGTTGGTAACGAGGAAAAGATTCATTGTGAATTTATGTATAAGCAGAAAAGGGGCGATCCTAGGGGTGTGGCCTAGGGATCGGATTTTATCCCTCTTACTGAAAAGTTGGGAGGGATGCAGTTGTACATAAGCAATTTCTGATAAACTCACGTGGCTGCTGGATTTACTGGTCCAGAATGCAGAAGGAATGGGTAGTCCTGCTTTCATTTCATCTAATTAATGTGAATGCAGTTAGATAGTTAGATAGCAAGTAGATATGTTTTACTCAAGTGTATCCATTATTAGCAAACAATCCAAAAATTCTGATCTCATTCTCAAAACTCCAATATTATCAACTGTACCTGTGTAGCGTAACACAATTAAAATATTGACGATAAAGTAAAAAATGAACATTGGTCTGTCTATTTTGTATCACTACTCTGATGATGAAGCTATAATGATAAACTGGCCCTGTACTTCAGGGCCTCCATCAGGGAGAGAATAGTCAGACTCCATTCAAGGGGTCCTGACATTTCTACATTGAAAAGGGAACCAGAGTCACAATATCCCTTCCTGATGGGGGCCTTGAACCTCCTGTCCTCCAGCACAGATCTGCCGATAATATGGTGCTGCACCTCTCTCCTATTCTGTGGTGCAGCCAACGGTGGGTCTGTGCCTCTCATAGAGCTGGCAGGAGGAAGCAGACGTAGGCCATGCCCACTAGCCCCGAACCTCCTACAGAGAAGCTGTTTTTCCTGTGTTTTTTATGGCTAGTTTTATTTGGTTAAAGTTACACGTGGTGAAAAGGGTCTTTTTGTAATGTATTTTTTAAAAATAAATTCCCTATTAATATTGTATAATATTAATAGGTATTCATATAAATGTATTTATTATGTGTGACTGTATTTTTACACTATACGTCCCACATGTCTATAGAGTCAGCGGCAGTACGTAGTGCACGTTTAGTGCTATGTAGTGTGTGTGATAGGAGTAGGCATTAGCGGTAACAAACCAACTGGTACCATATCTACGTAGTTGGATCTAGTGCTGTATCTATGTAGTAAGATTGGTTTTGGAACTGTCCGCATGTAACATGTTTAGTTATGTTATAGATTCTATGTGACAAGTTATGTTATTATTTGTTACCTGTTTTTATGCACAAAAAGTTATTTAAAAACCCTAGACCATTGGAGAGACCACATTCTCTTTACAGCCCAGGCCTGCAATAGTCTTAAACTTTTAGTACAATGAGGTATAGTTGTAGAAGATAGGAAACTGATGTGTGCAGGGAGGTGGCAGGCAAAAAATTGCCAGTCAGGGGCCCCAAAATTCCTAGTGGAGGCCCTGCTCTAAAAAAAAATGAGTTAGTGGCATTGGTGGAGGCTGACCAGAAGTTCTAATGATATAATAGAAAACACCCCTAATGCGACTTGTGGAAATACCTATGGCATAGGAGTAGTAGACTGTCAGGAACTCCACAGCAAAGTGGCTGATAGTAGTTGACTGCAAGACACTGGGTGTTGAGAGTATTTGGAGAGTTTTGTGAAGTAGAGTGTCATGTGTCAAGCTTACTGAGTCTGAGTCTTCTCATAAGCAGTGTGCTATTGTTGATACTATTGGCACAGGAGCTCTGTGTTAACAATTTACCTACAAATATGGTGGCTCTAGACAGTAGTACTGGGACCCAGAGCTAGGGGGCTTTGCCTGTGCAGGTGACAGTTGGACACCATATGATGTTGCACCCACTAACGTAAGGACCCACTAGAACGAGGTCAACATGAAGAGGTTAGTGGGCATATGCAATTTGTTCAAAATGTAACTATGAACCTCGATTTTCTGTGGATGAGCGGTCCAGTTCTTTCTCTCTCCAAACGTTAGCCAACGAGAAATTTGCCACCAAGCTAGGTGCCTCTACAAACAAATGTTTTGTTTTAGCCATCAAGCTAACTTCCTTTCTGTTTGTAACCATCAAACCTCAATATGACAACGGCTTGAGCTAAGCTGTTATATCTAGGTGAACAAAAGATCTTCAGTTCATCTTCGGTTTTTAACTTTCTGCTTTGCTCTTCTTAAACACAAAGTGTAATGAAAATCCCAGGTGCTTAGGGAGGTCAACACAAGTTTGAAGGCCCAATAAACCTAGAAATATTCAAACCTTTTACAGTATGGACCTCAGGGAGGTCAATATGAACTTATGTGTATGGCCAACTAGAGTGTTAAGCCACGGATTTCTAAGAAGGCATTTTAAGTAAAAATAAGAAAAACCCAATATATGATACTTTATGTAGATAAGGAAACTCATTGTCTATGTGGAAATAAGAGATTTTAGTCTAGATGCTATATGCAGATGTTTCGAGCCCCAGGCATTACGTGGTGGTATGAGGAGTACAGCTGTGTAATGGAAAAATATTAAGAGAATATTGCTCCTTAGTGAAACCTAATTCCAGGAACTATCAGCACAAATCTGTTTCCTAGTATTGCATATTAGCATGTACGTGAAATTCTTACAGACACGTGACATATAATTCTTACATGTCAAATGACCGATCCTATAATTCATATACACATTTAGAATAACTCAAACTGACAAGGCAAGGATTGTTATGAGAGGAACATACAGAGGCTTTGTAGCAAGGTCTTTCATCATGTGATTCCAGTTGGCAGTCCAAACAAACATCTGGAAAACTGACTTAAGGGGAAGTATTACAGGAAAAATATCTTCAAGTCTGAAATAGTAGACTTTGCCAGTAAACTTTATTAAACTCTCACCAGTGAAAGGGACCAGCTGATTTCTTACAGAAAGTAATACATATAATATCACTTTATGTTCATAAACCTCAAAGGGGTTGTCCAACTGTTTTCAAAATTCTGCTGTACTCATCTCCTCCTTCACTCCTGGTGTCCCACGGCGCCTTCTCTCTGGGCAGTGCCCCTGAGTTCAGCTTTCCACGCCCACTCGTCCCCATATCTAAGCACATGATACAGTGCTGAGAATGGAGGCGGTAGGTGTGGCCGTCCACCTTGGACCAGTAGCTGAACTCAGCGCAGCTTCCGTAGAGACTGCGACTCAGGACACTGGAAGCATCACATAAGACGGTAAATAGAAAAGGAATATCGGCATTCACTTCACACTTCGGGGAGTTCTCCAATGCAAGATTTCATTTCAATAAAAATGTATACAAACAATGGGGCACAACCACAATTAACACATTTCGACGCTAAAGCGTCTCAGTCGCAGTTAAGATGAGGTGAGTACAGCTTTGCTTTTTGAAAAAATCCCATCCCAGCCTGCCTGCAGAATTTTGAAAACAGTTGGACAACCGATTTAACACATCCTATTCAGTATATGACTGAACTTAGGTGTAGCAGATGTACAGGCCATGGTGACAGCATAGTGTCAAGGAGTGAGCAGAGTATTATACTTACCAAAATAGTTACATTATCCTCAAACAGTGCCAAACAGTATCCGTGTGCTGACAAAATGCCATCATTTACCAAGGTATATAGAGAAGTTAAAAGCTGCACCTTGTCCTCACTCTATGGTATCCAAAAATCTTGCCAACCTGTGATGTATTGTTATAACAGATAAAACTGCTGATTTTATTATGTCAAATGTTTCAATGCCTTAAAGGAAATCTACCAGAACCTGTAACGAAAAATAGACTGAAAATACTTACCTCTGCTCCTCTTAACCTTGATCCCGGAGGTGTCCTTCTCTAAGCTTAACTCACCGGGATTGTCTAAAAAAGAAACTTATAATGGCAGCATGGACGCGGGGACAAGATGTCCGGCGCTCCGGGCTGCTAAATATGCACGCCCCTGCACCTCCCTCTCATTTAGTATTTGATTTTTTTTTCTGTTAAAGCATCCACCATATATGATAAATAATTTTATACTATTAAAATATAAATACTAATAACTACTAAATACTAATTTATTAGTGTGGATTTTTTTTCTGAAAGCTTGATGTTCACTAATTTTATTTTTAGATCTCTAAGGAAGCTTTAATAGGCACTTGATGGATCACTAGTAGTAAAGACTGATTTACTTTAATATCCACAAATATTATTATGTTACTATTAAGTTTTGACTGGGGCATCTAAGAGGTTTCATTCCTGTGATAGGAGTTACCATGGACAATGCCAGCAGGTGATTGCTGGAAAATAGCAGCTATAGTCTGCTCAGCTGACATCTGCCACACATGTTACGATTGAATAATTAGTGGGTAAAAAGGCCCTGGGCCACCTGTGTTATATAGACAGGAGCATCCGGCGCAAATTAGCATATTTTTTAAAAGACTACTAACGCCGACATTTGAGTATAAATGGGTTAAATAGCCACTACCCAAGAGGTTCTCCTTTAAATTAATTGTTGAAGCGCTAAAAATACCTTCATTGTGGTTCAGAAATCATATCCTTTTTTTTTTTTTTTTTTTTTTTTTGCAAACAGTATAAAAGATAAATACATACTGTAGGAAAAACTAATTCCTTGTGTCACATTTCGGCGTTCCATGATACATCTTAGATATTTGGTGGAGAGATCATCTTTACATTTTGCTTTGTGTGCACTAGGATCACATGCAGGTTATATTTTTATCCCCAAAACAACCCCCCACCCCTCCACACCCCACCCCCATTCCTTTGAAGTATAGCTACCTGTGTGACATTATTTTCATGTGACATTTTAAAGGTTGTACAAAATGGAGAGACTTTATGATCCAGGCGCTTTATTATGATGTATTAATCCTGAATCCTCGTCGGACAACGCGCCGCGGGATCGCAACAGGACCGGGTAAGTAAATCTGCCCCATTGTGTTTTTAAAATGTAACCGCTGTGGAGAGGAGATTTGCCAATTGTGCCACCCTCCCCTCTCCATTCAACGGTGTCAAATCATGAAAACTGAACGGATCAACTACGAGCGTGCAACACTATTAATAATAATAGAGTGTACAAACTAAAACAAAAACACATTGCACCAGTTTTTATATATCTGTACCATTTTGAACACTGAAGGGGGTCATTTATCAAACTTTTTCCACGTTTTTTTCCCTCTCCTTATGCTACTTTTTAGTGCAATTGCACTAAAATGTGCAACTTTTGCAGAAATATTTGTGCACAATTGCAGTGAGAACTCACATTTTTTTGTGCAAATAAGCACCAGTCCAGAGCAGGTATAGGCAGGCAGACTTTTTTGCAAACAAAACTAACAGAAACACATGCCTCATTTATCAACTACTAAGATAAATCAGGCAAATCCAAATCCTTACAAAAAATCCCCAAAACTAGACATAGGTTTTCAGACTTAAAAGTTAATCTACTACCAGGTTCAAGGATCCTAAACCAAGCACAGTAACACTGCCGTGTGCCCCTTCTGGAAGGATCCAAACTTATGTCCTCGTAAAAAAAAAAGCAAAAAAAAAAAACACCTTTAACAATTATGCAAATACATATCTGTTAATGAAGCCTGAAAAACCCATGAAGCTCATTTTCAGTATTTTATAGAATTTTCTTTGTAATAACAAGGGCATAAGAAGCTAAAAAAAATAGCAGATCCTGCCAGAGGGGGCTCCCACCAGCATGTAAGTGTGTTTGGTTTACAATCCTGATGGTAGTATTTAAGATAAATGCCCCCCAAGGTGTTTACTTAAGGCCAACAATACTATTATGCACATCTCATCTCCACAGCTGTTAAATTGTATTTCTAAAGCAATGTAAACACATGTGGCCCTAATTCAATGAGGGGTGCAAGGCCTGACCTGTACTTGATAGCAATTCTCTGGCCATTGTAGTGCAGTGTATAGGCAGGCATTGTAGGATCACAACATCTATAACAAACTATCCAATACAGACTATGGAGATCCCAGTCAACAGATCCTCTGCCTGTCAGGATGTACATTACTCTTAATTTCTGTCAGTTGTCTCATGGTGCCGTATAAATAGATTATTATGCCTTTGTACCTCAAAAAAAAAAAAAAAAACAGGTTGGAAGAAGATTAAGTATTAAAATAAAAACCAAAATATTTTTTTCTATAATCTAGATTGTTAATGAACTATACAGAAAATTATTAATGTGGATTTGGTTTGAATTATTTTGTCTCCTGTATATGTTTTATTCTCAATTTGCACAGGTTGTCAGTATGTTGAAGATCACATAATCTAGGAATATACATTTAGGCCCCATGGACATGGCTTCATGGGGGCAGGTGTTGCAGCTGCACAATTTGTGGCCGCATCACGGACCCCATGGAGGTCTATGCCACACGTGACCGAGCCGGGTAGCTCAGCTTTCAATGGAGAGGTCCAGCTGTAGGTTTGCCCGGTGAGCATACCATCATGTGCATGAGGCCTTCCTCTGCATTTCAACTGAATTAATAAATAAGATTCCAAGACTTTTTTTTTTTTTATAAAAAAAAAGGAACTTTATTTTTTGAAACAAGGAAGAACAATAGGAAAATGTAACATTTCCCACATAAGTTTGTTTTGAAGTGGAGCTTACAATACCATCAGCACCAAAACAAAAAAAATTATATATATATAAAAAGAAAATATACAAACAGCCATAGATTAGTATCTATAAGCATACACATAATATTGCACTTTATTCTCTCTAGAAATTTGGATTCATTCATTTGTTCCTTAGGTAGGAAACCTTCTTGAATACTGGGCTTTATTTGCCAACTTTATATATTTTTTTTCTTTTATATTTTCTTAAGAAACTGACCAATACAATGTAAAAAAAAAAAAAAATAATGCCTCTAAACAACAGAGTAAATAAATATCTTCACAAACTTTGCAGAAGTTAAGCATTTTAGATTTACCACATTTCATGCGATACAGTGCCAGTGGCCTTTATGCTAAACCTCACATACATTTGCAGTGGCTAATAATATTGGTCAACCCTATTCAGACATAAACGTTGCCTATGACTTTATAGGCAAGCCAGGAATTGTTCCCCATTTTCAAAATAAAAAAGAAAATTAAAAAAAAAAACTAAAATAAAAACGACAGTTTTGAAGGGGGGGGGGGGGGGGAGGTTGAAGAAAAAAACTGATTATAGAGCTAATCAGCACTAAAAAAAAATATTATATATATATCACAAGTAAATGATGATGAGGGTGGAAATTTTTTTTTTTTTTTAAAAAAGGGAAACGTCAAAACTACAGTCATTTCCTCTTATGTCAAATAAAGAAGACCAAAACGTCAGATGAATCACTTAAAACGTGACTAAAATTTTTACATCTTCACAGTGGAAGAATTTACTTTTTTAGGCTGAAAATCTTAACTAAAAATTTGCTTAAAAGGACACTTGCAAAAAGCATGGATTATAGTGGATGTCACAGGTTCTTATAGTTTGACTTCCTTGTCAGAAGAGCAACTTTATTTGCTGAATATTCACAACACTGTGGTGGTGGAGACTTTCCGCTCTAGCAGATCGACTTATCTGGATGCAACTTTTCTTTGATGCACTCACTCACCACATGTGCCAAACAGGACTTTAAGGTAGGGAAAGTGATAGATGCAATACCATTACAACAGTGTATAGGATTCAGTAACACTGACACACATTTTTAATAAAAGAAATAATAAAACTGAACATGTGCCAAATTTCGAGTTAATTGCAGAGTGCAGTGTAATCATTTGTTTTGTGCATTAAGTATTATACCAGTTTCCCAAATAACTATTTTTATCAAAAGGGATTTTTAGATCCGGAAAGGAAAGGTTGTGCCTGTATGCCCTTCATGAGTTACATGTGCAGATACTTGCACCGTTTAAAGGGGTATTCCGAAAATATGAACGTCTGATACAAACACTAAATTAATGAGTACAACAAAACTCAATTTTATTAAATCACAAAACAAAGCTTAGTTTGTCTTGGAGTCAAATTTTTTTTATGGGCTTTCTAAAGTAGGCGGTGTTATCTACAAGATAGCCACCACAGGATATACTACAAGTCCCATGATCCCACAGTTCTTAGTAACAGCTCCTCCCTCTTATGCTCTACTCCCAGCGATGTTGTAACAACGCTTTGCTCTGTTGCCATAATAATTATGTGTAACTGCCATCACCCCACTTGGAAGAGTCTCACCAAAACACCGGCCATACTGGATGCACTGCATCCAACCGACTACAGTGGTGATCACATGTCCTGCCCAGGCTGCTACATGACATGTGACCAGCGGTCATCTTCTGTCCTGTGTCTCCTCCAAAGGTACAAAATCAATGGATTGATTAATAGGCGAGTAGCATTTTAATTCTTCATTACAGTGTATGTCCACTGCATTTTTCTGGCAAGGGGAGCAAAATATTATACAACTAATTACATATTAGCTTATGTTTTAATGACCTAATTGAATATGAATTAGGTTTATTCCTGGAATACCCCTTTAAGCATCACAGGTACAAAGTATCCTTATATAAATTAAATTGGGAAATGAAGCAAAAAAAAAATAAACTAACCCATTAATGCCCTAACTTAAAAAAAAAAAAAAAAAAAAAAAAAAAAAGGAATAGGAGTTTTTTTTTCTTTTTGTTTTGCTTTCTTGTGCATATAAGCAAACGCCACCTTCTAACTCCCCACATTGTAGAGTGCAACATAAAGACACAAATAGAATTCCAAAATTTGGCAAGTGATGAAATCTCCTGAGATTAAGTGATTTGTAGGAAGTCTGTAACAAAATCCTGCTTGGGGTGACAGTATAAAGGCAAAATGTCTTTGATAGAAACTAAGCATACAATCTTAAAGAAAGTCTGATTTCCTCATGTCGTCATTTCTCTCTCTCCCTCGCCCTCTCCTTTATCTAACCCACTGGTATCGTTGCTATTCTACAACAGTAGGCCGCAAAACATAACAGCAATAAACTGGCATGAAGGCATTTGATGGGTGTAAAGAGATCCATTGCTGTATGCAAGCTGAAGATGGTGCACATGCAGCCATGGAGGACAATACTTAGCACGTAGAGTCCCGGCTACAACAACAACAAAACTGTTAGTGCATCTGTCACTGCATTGTCTCTTGCTTGCGTCTTGGTTGTGCTTCTTGCACTACACAACCAAGTTTATATTTCTAGGAGGAAAGCTGTAGTGATTCCAAGCCGCTCTTCATACACTTCTGAGTGTGTGGTTATTCAGTGCTAAAGAGGAATCCGGATCCTCCTCTCGCTATGCACCGAGCATCTTGCCGCTTGACTGTGTGCCATAAGAGCGCTGCATCTTTGTGTGCCAACAGCAAGGCAGTCCGACTCCCAAAAGTGTGGAGCGCAAACGTGTTACAAAGCTGTAAGCGCCATGATCATGACCACAGGTTGAATCAGTTCGCAGCTTCCAAAGAGAGACTCAAACTAGTTTCTGCAAGAGTCTCCATTATGACTGCCGTGTCTCAGTGTTGGCAGTAAACTTAAGTCTCATCAGCTGAATATTGCAGATTGCTTCAGCGAGATGGACAGGAAGGATGTTCCTCTACTGGATGATCTGGGTTTGGATCAACCTAAGGAAAAATAAAATATATGTCGTTGAAAAAGAAAGCTAAATTATGCAGGGTGATAAAGGTCACAAAAAAAAAAAAAATAATCAAAGACTAACATAAAGAGGCCACTGAATTAAGAGTAAAAAGGAACTAAACCTGTGAAGCCGCGTGTACACTTTACAATCAGCACATATCTTATTTTGTGTTATTTATATTTTCCTGCTTGTTTTCTAATACAGGCAGTCCCCGGGTTACATACATGATAGGTTCTATAGGTTTGTTCTTAAGTTGAATTTGTATGCAAGGCAATATTGTAGATTTTACAATTGTAGATGCAGACAAAAAAAAAAATTTTTGCCCCAGTGCCAATTGGAGTTACAAATTTTTTGCTGTAATGGGACCAATGATTATCAATAAAGCTTCATTACAGACACCTTACGGCCTGGGACTATAGTAAAGCATCCAGAGAGCTTCACAGAGGTCACATTGGGCAGAGGGGGGCAGTCTTTAACTAAGGGTCGTCTGTAAGTTGGGTCTGTAAATTATATTATTTATAATTAACATTAAAATTATTCTTTTTAATAAAAATTAATATGATGGGATTCTTACTTTCAATTCCAATTGGACTTGAAGATTAGATAAAAATTCAGCACTCTATACATACTGTCCAATATAGAAGCTAGGCCATAATCACAGTGGATGGTTCTAATAACTGGTCTCTTACCAAAAATCTATAGCGGTTTATACTATAATAAAGAATACTTACCTCTGAGTAAAGAGGTGGAGGCAGGTAGCGAAATTCTTGGATATAAGCAAACAGTGGTCCTTGAAGTGCCAACTCAAAGTTATCACAGATGTTTGATGATACCATATTCTGTCTCTGCTCTTCTGTAACGATTTCTGCATAGCTTGGAGGTGCTGGAAAAGATGCAGTAAAAAATAAAAATAAGATTGTGCAAATTCTTGTTTTTAAGCAATTTATAGTACTCTGCAATAGTAGCGCATGATCGAGCACATGCTTGTAGATCAACACGTGGAAGAACAGGCTGCCATTGCAACATCCAGGATGATTAGAAAGTATTGCAAAATTACCTTCAGGTCGCTCTGGCAGAACTAATCCCAGCCAGTTATTCATGCTGTACTGACTGCTCACACTAGATGTCCGACTGCCAAATGGATGCAGAGGAATTGTTCCAATAACCAGAGGTAAGTTAAGGAATAAATCCATAGCGCCTGGAATATCCACATATACCTAAACAATAAGAAATAAAACTGTTATAAATTTAAAGCAGACAGAATGGGGCACTAAAAATGGACTATGCCTCTAAGAGTCATTAGTTATGGAAAACTCATAATTTATAAGGAATCTTTTACTAATTAAAAAATAATACCAATTAAAAAATGGGCATATCTGAAATGTAACATGGGTCCTCGTCCCCTTTACTGAACTAAATTTAATTGTGACTCCATCCCACTAGCCTCTTATGACCATATTGCAAAAAAAAAAAAAAAATCCTAATAACGTTCTATACAAACTAACAACCTAGTAACTTGTCAGAGTGAATATGATTTACAGTTTGCTGCTTTAGCTCCTCAGTTCAATCAGATTGTAAGCTCTGGCGAGCAGGGTCCTCACTCCTATAGTTCCATCTGATCATGTGAATACTTTTTAATATATCTTATTTTGTCTGGATTTCTACCCAAAGATCTGTAAAGCGTTGAAGAATATGATGCCGCTATAATCTAATCCTTGAAACCATGATATTCCCAATCAATAACTCCATATAATCTCTTACAACCAAACTTAAAAATTCATAAATCATTGCATTATACATACCATGAGAGAATATTCTACGCGGATTATGCTGCAATCAATGATGGAGGGGGACACAGGTGGAATTTTCAGCAGTTTGCCATTCCACGTTTCGGTTTTTCCAGAAGAAAGGGATTCGCCTCGCAAGTTGGCAACAAGCTGCTTCACCTCCTTCATTTTCCCTTTGGCATAGAAAGTCTGTGTTTGATAAATGGCGGCCTTAGGCACAACCATTCTGGAAGAGCAATTCTCAATCTCTGCGAAGATTTGAATTGATTCACCTTCAAGAAAAAGATGAACACTGGCTTTAAGCAATCTGCAGTGACAAGGCAATACATTATATGCCAAAGCGGTACATAACGAAATCCAAGATACCAACATTTATCTTAGCTTTAAGCCATCGAGTAGCCAGGGCAATAATTTAGGTCTATGTGTAATCTTCAAAGCTTTGCCATCAACATCAATAAAAACAAAAGAAAAGACAAATGTCCGATTTCCACTCCTTACCTGGTGTATAGCCCTTCCTTTCGATTTTGGCACTTAAGGATATTGGACCTGAGGTACAGAACCAGCAACATAGAGTTTTCTCTTTCGTGCCCGCTTGTGGTGACTGAAAAAAAATAAAATAAATAAATTAGTTGTAATAAAATTAAAACCAAGTTAACTGAAAAGAATCACGTGCCTAAGACGACACCAACGTGTATGAGAGAGGGGTGCTTAAAATTTTTAGGAATAGATAACTACTATAGTCAAGTCCCATCTAGGAAGTACAATGGGACACAAGACCACAAAATTGTTTTTGGGGGGTGGTAGGAAAAAAAAAATGACTGGTAGCCAAAACCTATTAAAATATTTTCTACTGTTCCATCAATAATTTAAATATGTTGGAAGAGAAAAAAAAAAAATTCTAATCTGGCATAATATTCTCTTCACAAATATATAATAGTCTATAATCTGGCCAGGCAAAGGTTAACCAAAGGCTTCATCATTCCATATTATAGAAGGCAGTATGCGCTTAGGCTTGTATAACCTTCATTACTTATATTATACTCGGTAGCAAAAATTGTTTAAAAAGAGAGAAAAAAAAATCCAATTTTTTAATATATGGAAATTTTGAAGTTAAAAAAAAATTCCACAATTCCTTACCAGTAATGAAGGAGTGTTGATATCTATATGTTCAAACACGGTGAATTCCTTCTTTAATTTTACTGGTAGCAGCCAGGCTCTGTGCAACTCTGCTTTTACCCAATAACGTACACTGCCGTGTCTGCCTTCAAATGAGGTAGCGAGTGGTCTGCGCAAGAGAGGAAGGCAAAATTAGTGACAGCGTTCCATTACAGGCTTAATAACACAGCTCATTGCCGCTTGCAGCAGAGGCCTAGGTTTAGCAAATTCCACATTTATCTGGGGGGATTTTAGTACAAAATGGTGAATTTTTTTTTTTGTTTCTAGGAATTATTCATGGCCAGTCATGAAATAATGACTTTCACCTTTGCCTTTTATATACTACAGTACCCCGTCCTCTGTATTACGTATACAAATAGAGAGGAGGTTGGAAACTATTATTTCTGGTGAGGAATGTCTATATCGGGGAGTGGTTTGGCCTTAGAAAACGGGAGACAAGGAGATACTTACGTTTGTGGAAGCTCGAAACTAAATGCATATTCATGGCGTCCTGAATGGATAGTGGTCAGACCTTCTTCAGAATTATCATCATCTGGAAAAAAAAAAACGAGAATATACCCGTCTGTTAACTTCCTCTTTTCACATTTATTCAGCTTATGTGTAGGGCATGGAAGCACAGGGAGAGTTAATATCAGAAAAAACTTCTGAAGTATTTTTATTAATTAGTAACAGTAAAAACGTTCCGGCACTTATGACTGCCTGACAACCGAACGAAATACCCAGAGAGAAAGAACAATAGGATAAACTAACTAACTAGTCTTCTGGAAACAATGAAATCTAGTCCAAGGCACTGAGGTCAAACCCCACCCAGACATTTGAGATATTAAGGAGAGGTTCTTAGTTGCGGTAAACAACTTGACCTTCATAATCTACCTTTGTGCAATCACAAGACGATATATTATCAGGACCTGGGTGTGTATTATACTGCAGCACACAGGTATAAAAAAATATATATAAAACAGTATAAAAACCAGATATTCTGATGTGTGCCCAAATATAGTCATCTATTCTCACGTACGATAGAAGGCAAAGGAGATCGAAAACAAAGCAGTTTTCCGTATTGAAGCCTGATGTCTCAGTATGATACTTACAGTAACAGGCTTAACCCTATAATATTTTATTTAAAAAAAATATATATATATATATGTATTTTATGTAAAATATACGCCACACTTTCTTTCCTCTGCTGCAAAGTTTTTTTTTTTTTTATAATGCCAGCTCAGCAATCTCCTGGAAAAGATCACTAGCAGCAGTACAGTGTGGTAAACAAGTGCTGAGCTGTCAATCACAGACAGACTCTAGCAGGAGAGGACCGGCCTGAACCGGTGCAAGCAGATCCTCAGCCAGTCTCTCATATGCATAGACATGACGTAGCTCGCTGCAGAGACGGCGAAGGCACAGCCTAACCTGCTGGAGCTCATCCTACGCTGTACTAGTCACACACACCCACTTCTTCCGGGTCTACTGTAGACCACGCTGGATGGAGCAAAGGCAACGTGTGCTATGGCCCCTCTGGCTGGGCATTCTTTAGTAATCACTAAGCACATCCGTATGTCACAATACGACCAACATGGTCAATCCCTTTAACACCAGGGAAAGCCCCGAGGCCAACCACTCGAAACTTCTCAAGATGATGACATTTCCTTCAAAGCTCCAGGGTCTAAGAATCTTTGCCATACACCAGTTATTCATCCCCCACTAAGAAACATTTCCAGAAGATCAGCCCATATTCAGTGGAGTGGAGCCATCTTCTTTGAGAAGACCATCTTCATAGATTGTATGAACTTTGAAAACGCTCTAGAATGCTTTCCTGATAATATAGAGGACATCCTGAGTAAACTATGTCTATCTTATAAGACCATGTTCCTACACTCCTTAGAGGAGCGACAGGGCAACTTGGATACACATATATTTATGATCCTTGAAGACAGGACAGATCCAAGTGATGAACTAGTGAAACATGGCCGACATTGCTGCACAGAAAGAAGTTTATGTTGGATCCAGGCTCATGTCAGTTTTTTTAAAATTAGAGCCGGTCCTAGTCTGGTCCATTTCATAGCCAATGTTTTACGAGGATTAATGAAAAACGGATACCGGACTTTGTAAAATTTGGACGTTAACTGCCTATTTTGGCCATGTTTATAGCAGGCAGCCCAAATAACGTGCACTCCTTTATAGATTTGTTCCATTTTTAGTATGCTCGCTTCTTCCTTTCACTAGGAATGTATAATATGTGGGCACTTTATTTGGACATATGACCACCATTAGTTCTCAGCCACCAACAACGGCCTCCAATAAGTGGGCTCTTATTAAAAAAAACCAAACAGAGACCCAATTATTTAAACGATCACCATGAGCCTTCCTCTCTGTTAGCAGCCATGTTAGTCTCTGGTTGATGAGGCCTGTGGCGTTTGTTAATGAGACACTTAGGTCTGGGAAAGGTCTTCTAATGGTGACCACTTTATATCACATCTATAATAGGGTGAACCTCCTGTACATGTCCATACACAAGTCTCTGACTGGACTGTAGAAGCAACACTTTCATGTACTCTTCCCTGTACAAAGACATTTCCTCAGAATAAAAAAAAGTTTTATTGTATTTTTTTTATAACGTTTTATACACTTTATTTATACAAAATGGCCGCCCTTAGCAGACAGCACCCGCCATCCATAAGGGAGACAACAGCCGTTAAATTGCAACTGTCCCTGTCACAGCCCAGCGCCACGACAAGCACCAGCGCCGCAGCTATACAGTCAGTGGGTGAACCAGCCACGCCCACCTCTCGCCACCTGCTCCAGGGTGCCCTAAGCAACAGCAACATCCAATCGCAGCGCGCAGCCGTCTCCATAGCAACAGCCTAACAAAAGCTATGCCACCAATCAGCAGCTCGCTAGGTGCGGCTTTCATTTGTAACCCCCTCCGAACCCAGAACCAAGCTTGTGTGAGAGCTGCACGTATCAGGAGAGGGGGGAGATTAACCCTTGCAGTGCTGCACACCAGCAACTTGACTGGGGGAAGGGGGGTAATAGTCCTGCAGTGCACTCACATACAGGTCTATGTCATACAGTGATAGATCATTATACTAAATGCAGTGTATTATATGTATATTCTATGGCTACACTGCACACTATGCACCAGATAAGCCAGTACATACTATAGGTAATAACTAGAGATCTGTAAAATGTGGGTCAATTTAACCATTTCCCAGCCAGAGCACTGAATAGACCCCACAGCACTAGGCAGCCCATGCACTGCAGGCTGCATCTGCTCCTGTGTGACATTTGGAGAAAGCTCCTTCCCCTGTGTGTGCCATTCTCTTATGGAAGAAGCTATGAAGTCATTGCCACCACCTGACAGCCACTCAGCCAATGGCCTGCCAGCAGAGGAGGCTCCCCCTCCCACTCACAGCTCTCTCTCCACTGACACCACTAGCCCAAAACAGGATTGAACCGCTTCTAACAAAGGCTGCTGGAAACTTCAGAAAAACAAGATGATTCCTTCACCCCCCCCCCCCCCCCCCCCATGCAATGACTTCTCCCATTCAATCTCCATCACCCCAAGACCATGCCATGCAGAATACACTGCAGCCTACAGCTAGGAAAACTTGTGCAGTGCCCCATGTCATGCCACTATGGGCACATTGCAGCCCACTATACAACTTGGCTGACAATGCCAGTGGATGGGCTAGTAGTAATGTCACACATTATATGTGCACTTCCAATACTTTTCCTAGATGATCCATTTGTAATAATATCAAATATTATATGTACACTTACAATACAAACAGTCTAGTTGCAACAATGTTGCACTTACAATGGCCATATATCATCTATTACCAGCAGCAATGTTACATACTATGAGCACTTACAATAGAAATAGATGATCTATTTCCAACAATGTTACATACTATACGAGCACTTCCCATGCCCATAGATGATCTAGTAACAGCAGCAATGTTACATACTATATGTGCACTTCCAATGCTCATACATGATCAAGTTGGATCCCCATGTTACACCCCATATTGTGCACTTACCTCTCTCATGGCCAATGAGGATGTCCTTATGGTTGAAATACTCCACTTCCTCAGTGTAGTTCTGGGTATAGGCAGTATTAGATCCAGCATTCCTAGATTCTGTCCATCTCACTTTGGCATGTCCTCTTGCATGGATCTTCAGGGATTTGACTCTGATCTCCCCAGTTACTTCCAGATTTACCTTTCCTGAGACTGTGTCCCCACTGGAATATACAGGGACATGGCTGCCATTCAGACAGTCAAAGCTTATGGTTAAACTCTTTACCTTCCCCAGCACCATGATTGTAAGAAAATGTAGAAAAATAGATGCTTGTATTGATGGTGAAAATTGGGGGGGAGAGGAAAAAAAAAGAATTAAGATGTCATATAAAATGTGATGTGGTGCATTGGGGATGGAGGGCAGGAGAGGTAACAGCAGGGGCTGCTGTCACAGTGCTCAGCTCAGTGGTCTCCCTACAAAGACGGCTATCTGCAGTGTGCCGGCTCACTTTATGGAGAGCTCTGTGAAAAACAAGCTGACTGCGCATGCGCCCCTCCTCCGACACCTCCACTCCTCCTAGCCCTTTATCCCTTCTGCTAGAAAACTTTGCAGGACGTGCCCTAATTTTTTTTTTTGCACTTGTTTATTTCATTATACTGGAGCAGGAATTTCTGTTGCTTCGATAGCTTCATCTGTATGAGTGCTACATTGCTATACATGCTATACAGTGTTAATGCAGTAAATGAAGAAGCTGTAGATGCATGACAAAGGGGCAGCCATGAGCTATAGATTTCTATAAATAGCTATAGGGGGATTTGTGATCAGATCTTGCCTGATCACTTACCAGATCCCCTGCTATAAGATGCCTCCTGGATGCATGGTCATGTAATCTGCTGCATTCCCTAATACTGAAGATCTCCTATACACTGAATGTGCAGATCATAGACTCCTTTTCTATTATTTGCATGGGCTGTGGGTGATTTAAAGGGTAAACATGACCTGGAAGGTGTCCAGTCAAAGGTAACATGTTAAGATGTACCCTTGCATTATTATTTCAGATACTGAACGGGGTCATGTATTTGTTAATGTGGAATATAATTATAATAATACTACTAATAATTATTGATGAGAGGACCCAAAACACAAAGTTTGGACTTGTTTCAGGTTTGGCTCAATACTCCCGCCACCTTTATTTTGGGAAGGATCAACTTCCCAGCCACAGTAGTTTTAATGTGACTGGTGACTTTGCCAGCGGCATTTAAACAGTTAACACCTATGATTTGGTGACAGCTCTGATTTTTTAAAATTCTTTTCAGGACCTGAATTTTAATGGGTCAGCTCATCAATACTAATAATTAATATTTATTTATGTAGAACCAACACATTCTGCATCATTTTACAGATCAAAATAAGATGTTACACAGAAGTAGCATAGATGGAACAATAGGAATGAGGACCCTGTTCCCAAGAGCTTACAATCTATGAGGAAGAAGGGCTGAGGGCACAGGAGTTGACAATGTAATATTAATCTGCTCATATATATATATATATATATATATATATATATATATATATATATACACCATATAGCAAATATGTAATAATACATTTACTATGTGACATAATTTGGAAGAGGATGTTGTACTGAACCTTAAAGGGAACCTGACACCAGCTCAAAGCATGTAAAACCACCACTGGTACATTATACGTCTATGCATCTTTTTCTTACTTCTCCTCATGCATATTTTTTCTTACTTCTCCTCATGCATATTATTATAAATCATCTATTATTGTAAGTTAGTTGCAAATATTCCCATTATACCTTATCTCTGTGTAGTCTCCACAAAAATAATTTAATAATGGATGTGTGTACCAGCCTTTATGTGTGACTTCCCGTAAGTTTAACTATAAACAAACTACACATACTCACCTAGGCTCCTCTTCATCCCGATTCTGGTGGTGTTCTTCTTTAATCATGACATGCCTGGTTCGCCTGGAAAAAAAAGACTTATAATTAGCAGACCGTAGCATGGGGATGAGATGTCCGGCACTCCGGGCTGCTAATTATTCATGCTACATGTGCTAGCATGTAGAGGGAGGTGTCTATAATTCAGGAATTCAAGACCAGTGAATTCAGGCCTCTTGCCTGACGTCACCTCCCTCTGGAGCGCCGGACATCTTGTCCCTGCACTAGCCTGCTAATTATAAGTCTTTTTTCCAGGCGATCCCGGCATTTCATGATTAACAAAGAACAATGGGGCAGATTTATCAAGTGTCTGAAAGTCAGAATATTTCTAGTTGCCCATGGCAACCAATCACAGCTCCCCTTTAAAATATTCATGAGCACTGGTAAAATGAAAGATGAGCTGTGAGTGGTTGTCATGGGCAACTAGAAATATTCTGATTTTCAGACACTTGATAAATCTGCCCCAATGTCTGGATTGGGATGAAGAAGAGCTTAGATGAGTATGTTTAGTTTGTTTTTTGTTAAAATTGCTGGTTGTTTTCTTTTACACACCTATGCACATAGAGGGGATTTTATCAAGAGCCGGCGCATTGTGGCGCGGGCTATAGCTAATGTGCTAGCACGGAGTGCCCCCTCTCTGCCCACAAGGCCCCACACAGCTCTTTGCATGGAAAAATAAAAAAGTAATATATTTTTGAATGTGGGGAATGAAAAATCAAAACACAAAAGCAAAAAAGGGTCTGGTCATAAACCACAGCATCTGTAATAACATATCACTTCTTTATGCAAAGAAGTGAATGAGGAAACCCTTTTTTGGATGTTAACACCTATTGAAGACTAGAATTTCCCATTGAAATTATACATTTGTGTTCCAGAGACTCATTTAAGAAGAAATAACCTTGTAGTTGGCTTAGTAGTGACTATATTATGTGTACATATTTATGGCAATTCGTGCCTTTTTTGGAGACTTTTTGGGGTTTTTGCTGCATTGATAAATCTCTTTTACAGGGAAACTATTATATTAGAAAACATCTGACTTGTTCTAGGGGCTATTCAGAAGTTATGATTCATGGGGGTCCAGGTGCTTAGACCTCTATCGAGGCATACAGTATAGAGCGGTGACCTTCGCAAGGTAAGTTAGTGTATGGATGTACAAGCTTTACGTTAGTCCATATACGGCTTGGTCCACTCTGAGAGGAGTATCCAGAAAATCTAGTCGAAACTGAAAGTCTTCTGACCCTTTGCTTAAAAAAAATGACACGTTAACATCCTGAGGCATTGTTGTGTCTGCCTGGTGTATTTCTGTTGATAACCGATAGTTAGCCGAGGGAGTCACATTCCAAACTAGGTGCTGGCCAGCTAAACTACTAATGCCACTTAATATATATAAACATGACCATTCCAATTCTCATCCGGGAAAAAAAGCAGGTGGGAATGTTGATTTGTCTTGGCCAATTTACATAATAGACAAAAGTCTTTGGGAGCATTGTTTCCACACATTTATGGTGTAGAAAAAGGTGCAAACCATTGGTTTCCTTCCTTTTTGCCATCCTCACCACTTCCCAAATGGGAGTCGTGAATGAGGAAAAGATGGACTTCAGCATGAACGCTGGTCACAATTGTAGCTCAACTGTAACGAGACCTCCCGAGACTAATTTTTGGGAGCATGCTGCACCTGTGCAAGAAGGTATAAGACCAGCCTTAAAATTGCCAGTTTGGAGTCATGCACTTATGAGTGATCAATGGAAACTGTACCCCACTAGGGCAGGCTTTTTTTTTAAGCAGGTCAATACAAGGTGGTTTTTTGAGTTAAAGATACACTCAAAGATACACTCAAAGATACTGTTAAAGATACACTCAAATAGACAATACTTGACTTCCAGAAACTCTCTAAGAATGTGCTACCACTCACCACCATATATTCATCTTCTGCTTTCTACAACAGTAAATAGGAGATACTGGGCCCCACAGCAAAGTTGTGAATGGGGTCCCCCTTCACCCTTAAAAATATACATATTTGTATACTCACGTTTGTGATAACATTTATACATTCATATATACACATATTTATATACATACAGCATATATAAACATACAGAATAAGCATAAATACAGTTCATACAGCATATACACATCTACAAACTGCACCATACACACCCATGCAACATATACACATCACATATGCAAACACATATAGAGTATGTACACAGGGGCAAACTGGCCATATAACCCACCAGGGGAAATCCCTTTGTGCCGACTGGTCTGGGGCCAGTCTAAAAATAATAAACCATGCACTCACCTTTCCGACGCTCCCCTGCAGCTCCGCTATTTGCAGTCCGGTTGGCAGTGACAGCTCCTTGCAACCAGGCTGTGCACAAAGTAGGACATCTGCAAGCTGATGTCATAATCTGAGCGCAGCCTGCACGCACGGAGCTGTCACTGTCAATGGGACTGCATCAAGTAATCAAACTGTGGGGGAGCGTTAGAGAGGTGAGTATTTTATTATTTTTAGGTTTATTATTTTTATGTGCTGGGCAGGGGACTGGCTGGCTGTATACAGAGGTAGGGGCAGACTGGCTTTATACTGGGGGGACTGGCTGGATATATCCTGGGGGGGGACTGACTGGCTATATACAGGGGGGCTGGTTATATACTGGGGGGACTGGCTGGCTGTATACTGGAGGGGGCTGGCTATATACGTGAGGTGGGCCTGGCATAAGCAATGAGTAGAGGGGGGCCCAGGGGACTGGAGGGCAAGTACCAGAGGTACGGGTTGGACGGCTGTTATATGGGCCATACGTCGTAGGATGGTAATAGTAGTCTATAGTCTGTTACTATAGTCAGCCGTATTATAGCTAGGCAGAGTCTTGTTACAATGTTGGGCGTGTTCAAGTAGTTATATTCTGGTTAACCTAGTGGGCTTACTATTATAGTAGTTATAGCTTCTTGTACCATAGGAGAGGCAGATATTTAGTAGTTAGTATTACTTGTAATAGGTGGGCCAGTATATTGTAGTTATATTCTTGACATAGGGGGGACCAGTATTATAGTAGCCGAATATACTTGTATCATAGGGGCTGGTTATAGTAGTTATATTCTTGTACATAGGGGGCAGTATTATAGTAGTATATCTGAGTCATAGGGGGACAGGAGTATAGTAGTTATATTCTTGTACACAGGGGATATTATAGTAGTATAATACGTAATAGGGGCGGTGAAGTATTCGTGGCAGTATTATAGTAGTTATATTCTTGTACATAGGAGGGCAGTAATAGTAGTTATATCTTGTACATAGGGGGCCAAGTATTATAGTAGTTATATATCTGTACATAGGGCAGTATATTATAGTAGTTATATCTTGTACATAGGGGGGCAGTAGTAGTCTTATAGTAAGTTATATTCTTGTACATAGGGGGACAGTCATTTATGTAGTTTAGATTTCTGTACATAGGGGACAGTATTATAGTAGATTATACTTCGTACCATAGGGGGCAGTATTAGATATTATAGTAATATTTCTTTTAATAGGAGGCAGAGTATATAGTAGTTTGTGATATTCCATCCGTATCATAGGGGGGGGTCAGTATTATAGTAATTATATTCCTGTACATAGGGCGCAGTATTATTATAGTAGTGTATCATTTGGTAAATGGGGGCTGTATTATATTAGGTGTATATCGTATACAATAGCTGGGGCCAATATTATAGTTTAGTACTTGTACATAGGGTTGGGAGTCTTAGTATTATCTAGTTACATACTTGTACATAGTGGGCAGTATTATAGTAGTTATATTCTTGTATATAGGGGGCAGTATTATTGTAGTTATATTCTTGTACATAGGGGGGAGTATTATAGTAGTTACATACTTGTACATAGTGGGCAGTATTATAGTAGTTATATTCTTGTATATAGGGGGCAGTATTATAGTAGTTATATTCTTGTACATAGGGGGGAGTATTATAGTAGTTACATAATATTTCTTTTACAGCTGGGGCAGTATTATTGTAGTTATATTCTTTGTGATATAGGGGGCAGTATTATACTAGTTCTATTTTTGTAGCACTGGGCGTAGTAGATTATATACGCAGTATATTGTGACATAAAGAGGAGTATTATAGTAGGTATATCACTGATCATAGGTGGCATGTTTATAATAGTTCTATTCTTGACATGGGGCAATATTAGAAAATAGTTCTTTAGTGTACAAGAAGTCCATAACACAATCCCCGCGGTTCCTGCGCATTATCATGATACCAAAAATGGAAATGAGAGGTCAGGGTCTGGGTCAGTTGGTGGAAAACACAAGTTCAGTTATGTAAGATTAGTTGCAGGTAAAGAGCGACATGATGTAAGGCACAGTCAAGATGCCTTTACATCATATGGACAGGGATGGTGTTAATGCATGCTAAGATATTAACCTGCTGGTATCCTAATACATAAGGTAATAACGAAACTAAATCCTGGTTTGTCATGATAAAGGCATATGTTATAGTAGGGCAAGAGTAATAGAATAGGATCTAGGACTGAGACCCCTGTATGTGAAGAAAGAAGACAGAGAGATACGGGTAAGGAACACAGTGAAAGTTGCTGTTCAGCAGTGGTAGAATTAAAAACAAAGAGGCGACAGTTTCCATCAGACAGGAAGGAGCCTGGTGGTGCACAGTATCCAGACACTTCGTGAGATCGCAGATAGAGAATAGTCACGCCTTGGATATTTGCAGTGAGAGACATGGAGACTTAGAAAGAGCAGTGTCAGTTGGAATGATAGTGTGGACATACCAGATCCAGGATTGGGATCAAGTAGGGAGTTTGCTGATAGATGTATGTTGTAGTGAAATAAACCAGTGATTCAGTTTGGAGCTATGAAGTGGTATTAGAGACTTGTTGGCACATGTTCTAGGGAGTTTTTTTTTAGTTATAAGGGCTATCCAATTGTGTCGAAAGATGAAAGGTAAAGACACCAGGAAGAAAGAAGCGAGAGGTTAAAAGTTGCAGGTTGCTTGATTTAGGTAGCTGGGACGAGCGAGGAAAAGATAAATAATAAACCCCCTCACAGCCATGCTTATGATTGAACCAGACAGATATCATTATTATAAGTATTTGAATATGTAGATTCTATTTAGTCGTTATCAATTTACTGCTTGCAAGTATTTAAAATTGTCTTTCATGTATTTTTAATATAAAGTAGTAACATTGGCATCCTTCAACCTATGACAACGTCAGAGAGTCAACCTGTTATAAGCTGCTGCAGGTGATTGCCTTATCTTCTGTCATCTGCCTGTCTGGTAAAAATGGCCTGTATGATGGAGGAAGGAGATATATAATGTGTCAATGATTCACAACCACTTTATGATGAATGTGATTGTGGCTTACGTTTGACCTCTTTTGTTAAATACATTTGTTTTGTCACGCTTGGGTATCCATTAGTCTTACATCCTTGTAATATATCTCTTGTCTCAATGATTTCAGTGCAAGTAAATGGACACTAACCAAATGTCTATAAACATTATGTTTAAGTATCAAAACACAATTATACTAGAAAAAAGACTCTTTTCCTCACCGCTGTTTTCGTCTGAAGGGACGTTATCATGAGATAGTGGTACTATACCTAAAATTGTGGGGCAGATTTTACTTCCGGGGTCTTAGTCGTCGATCACGGGCCGCGTCTCTGCGGTGGATCTGGGTCTGGTTGGATACAGCTAAGGTATGTTCGCCTCCACCGTCACCAGGTGGCGCTGCTGCGTGCTGAAGTCCCGGAGGACCTGCTGGAAGCCGAATTCACCGGGCCTATACTTGGTGAGGTACGTGATAATTTTCGCGACGACATTTTTTTCTAAATTCGGGCGGTTTTTCGCAAATCGTCGGTTTTCGTTCAACGTCAGCCGCGCGTGATGCGCCACATTCCGATCGCGTGCGCCAAATCCCGGGGGAAACTCAGGTTACAATCGGCTGAAATCGGAATATTTTGGGAACACTTCGGGGGAAAACAGCGAATCGGGCCCTTAGTAATAGACCGCCTTAGTGTATTTAGTTTGTAGAGCTAGGTATAGATGAACACTATCCTTTCGAGGTACATGACAAAGGCAAAACGTATTTTGCGTATCATATGCAAATCTCACAATAACATGCAAAACAAGAATGGAATTTTCATCACCATTAGGCAAGTCCCTTCCATGGCGTCAGGTTTGAATAATCTCACACACATATAAAACACTGTAACATAAAACTGATTAAGCTGAGACAACATGCTATGTGGGGATAATAGGATGGTGGGTATATTACACTTTCATTGTTTTAATCATTTGTTGTATTTGTAAACCAGTTTTCTCTATTGTATCCTGATGTGTGCTACTGTACCTCTTGGGGCGGTCTTTTACACACTTAAAGTTTTATAAAGTGTCTACTTGACTATTGTCAGATATTTAATTATTCTGGTGATAAACTTATCTCTACACCTATTTCCACAACTGACCAGTATTTTTCAGAATTTTTTGGGGCAAAACCTCTCATACTATCGTTATAACTTTTTGTGTTTTCCAGTCACCATAGCTGTGTTGTAGTGCTTGATTTTGTTTTTTTGGATGAATTTAAGTTTTTAATAGCACAGTTGGGGTTCATGTTCCTACTGGAACTTTTATAACTCTCTCTGTGAATTATTTATAAAGAAATAATCTGATATTTTTTTCTACTAATAAAATTTTCGCACTTATGTGGATATCTAAGAATATTGATACAACTTTGTTTCGTTTGGGTTTTCTTTTTATCTCTTTCAAGCACCACAAGGATCACGTCGTGGTGTTGCGGAGGGTGTATGGAGAGAGAGGGTTCATGCGTCAGCTCTGCCATATGCTAGGTGTCGCTGTATAAACCCAGCTTACACATGGCCTTTGTTATAACGCCACTAGTTAAACGTCAGTGGCCGTGGTCTGAAATCGATGTTCGGCATCCTAACAGAGCTGCTGATGATGAGCGCTCGCCATCCTGGATGGCCGTATCAGTCCCCCTGTGACTATCATTGTGGGGTGGAAATTGGTTGCCATGACATGCTACAGTTTAGAGTGTCACCTGCATTAGCAAGTTGACGACGTGGCCTCTGAACTGGCATGACGGGCAGTGCTGGCAAGGTCATCGATTGGTTGTTATAAGCTCTTGGGGTCCATAGAGCAGTCTGTCATGATAGAGGGATTAGGATCAGGGGCGTAGATTTTTGTAACAGTAGAGTTTGCCGTGCTTGGCTTGTGGGGTCGTTACAAGCCACTGATCGTCCACTAGGGATATGCGGAATATTTAATAGATTTCCCAGACTGGGGCAACAAAACACAACACTTTGCTACTTGTAAGGCAGCCCCCTTACCATCAGAGTCGATGACTGTCAGGTGGTAGCCGAATGACTATGATTGGGATAGATGCCAATAACTATTACTCTATTCCAAGCGGAACAGATTTTCAACTGTAGACACACATCTGTTTCGACGTGGTGTGTCTCTAAGTACAGTGATATGACTGGTTTAGCTGGAGTCGGGAGCCCAGCTAAACTCTCATAAGAAAAATTCCTTACTCCCTGAGTTAGTTCAAAAGCTTCATGCAGGTCCAACCCAGTTCCTACCTGGCACACTGTTGAAACAGTGGCGTCCACAGTTGGGAATTGTTTACCCCTATGTACCGATCTATCTAGTCCTACCTCAAAGAAATCTCCGATAGCTCCTTTAGAGTGCGTTCAGCAGTTGCATCTTGCTTGTCTAGTTACATTAACGTAACGATGCGTAAAAAATACTTTACACTCGGCATTTAAAAAAGGAATTGTTCACAGATATGTAAATGCACCTCTCTATTGCTGTCTTGTAATGCGTTCACAACGCTTGTCAACGCACACAAAGCCACATGTGAACAGCGGCTACTCTGCAGGCAGTGTCAAGGATACACAACAACTAGATTACGATATATTAAAATGCATCATTTATCCATTTCTCATAATAAGTCACATCTTCTAAATTATAATTATAGGATGTCAAGGTGTATAAACACACCTAAAGAAATATAAGTTATGACTAATCTATCTTGTAGTGTAGTATAACACTGTTGCTCTGACATTGGATGATGTCTGTATTATTCATTGCATTTTGTAGAATCTGTGCACCTGTTACAATTAATCGAATGCTTACTGCCTCTGTATATCACATCTACAATTATAGAATTTTTGGGGCATAATTCGAATATTTATAAGACTGATTCTTTTATGATTTTTTCGAGTTATGTTCAGTATAGTACAACAAAAGATTAAAGGAACCTAACACTTGGTAGTGGCAGTTTCCGATGGCATACGGGCGCACAGCTCAGCGAGCTGAGTGCGTGGCGAGCTTATTTTAGTTAGTGTTTAAACGCGGCTAGTCGCGGTTTATAAACACTTCTTTAACGTTATAGCCGGCCTAGGCAGGTACGGCGCTCGCGCTTACCGTGCACGCGTGGCTTTCTCAGTTCACTTTGCATATGTAGCCGCTGCCACGAAGACGCAGCGCCGGTACCTTGCTGCCGCCGGCTTATAATCGTTTAAAAAGTGTTTAAAGACCGCGATACTCGCGGTTTTTTAAACCACTAACTAAAAAGGCTCGGGCACCGCTCACCTTGCAGCTGTTGCGGCTATTGCATCGAACCCTGCCATCTAACAAGATGGTAGGTTTTCCTTTAAGTTCACTCTGATCACAACAAAACGTGCATGGGCTCGAGGAGCCAGGCCTCGCTTCTGTGAGTCACGTCTTTGCTGTGCGAAGCTAACTTAAGTAAATGTTGCCTATATCACTCTCCCATTTTTTTATCAAGTGTAGGCCCTTAGCACACTACACGAAGATTAGGGCACCTCATTTGGCAGACCCCTGTTAAGCGAGGTCATAGATGAATGATTGTAAGAAGGGACCATTATGTTTATTAAGCCTCCTTGCCTCTTCCTAAAATATATGAATCAATGACAATCCTGGCGCTAACTCATCTCTCCTTTTTTAAGATGTATGGTAGCTAGAAGCTGATTGCGATGTCAAAGCAACGAACTAGGCATATCCATTTTTCAAAATATATTCATACATTTGTAGGTAGCTTCTTTGGCCTGCAAAGGCAACTGCAACACTTGGTGTCAGTTACTTATCCAATGATGTGGCTGTATTGTTAGGCCTGGAGTTTGATTGAAGAGTGTGCTAGCCACTTGACCAGGGGAGTATAAAAAAACGCTCTTGCTAGGTGGAAGTCACATCAGGACACTACTTCATCCGTGCTGAGCACAGATACTAATCGCAGGAACTGATCAGAGCCTTAGCCTTAGGCTGCATCTTCCCCTTCCACAACTTGGACACAGCTCCACCTCAACTATCTCCAGTCTACTATCTGGGATGGTTGGCACACCATTCCCCCCTGCGGACCACTCTTTCATGACGCACTCCATAATCGGAATTTGCTGTGTTAACCTTTTTGGGGTCGTTTTTACCCGTGCTGTTCAATGAGCGATGGCTCATCTAAACGGCTTCTCCATCGCCCGCTCGTTAACCGCGATAAATCGCAGTCATGTAGCCAAAAGTTAGCCGCCTCTTCTGTAGTGAGGGCGGTAGGCCAAATGATGAGCCACTCACTAAGAAGACCTGGATTCTCCATCGCCCGCTATACTAACAGACAAAGATCAGGGGTTGCCCCAGGAAAAACCGAGTACAATCAAGGCCTCTCCCTTCTTCTTTGCTTGCACACACCACCTGCTGAAGAACTTCCAGAGCTGTAGACAGCCTCTCGCTGGCCCGCCATACCAGCACCGTGACGCAAGCGTGCCTCTGGGCTGTGCATGAGTCCATCCACTCTGGTATTGCCTGGCTCCCGCTGCTCC
Source organism: Engystomops pustulosus (assembly GCA_019512145.1). NCBI lineage: Eukaryota > Metazoa > Chordata > Amphibia > Anura > Leptodactylidae > Engystomops > Engystomops pustulosus. Next base: position 278,513,390 of record CM033641.1, read on the forward strand.
GAGGCCCACAAGAAAAGATATAGGTATAGAAATAGAGTGTATAAATATGGAAAGTATCAGACCTACAACGTTAGTATAAAAACATTTATCATTTTTTTGGCTCTGGGGGTCTGGACTGACTATAACATGTGCCATACTTGGCAGCAATGCAGAAGTCGTATACTTTGTCTGCTCCAATTTCTCGGCCAGATTGCTCCCAACGTGAATTATCACTTACTCTATCCTACAGATACGTGTACCGTATGAAATGAAAAGGTTAGGGCTGCACATACTGCTAGTTATGTGTAGAATTTCGCATAATAAACTCTAGGGCGAATAACTTTTGTACAGGTGGACTGTGGTCTGATGGTCAGACTGCCAATGAATGAGATGATTTGCAATGCATTTTTATCTTGGTGATAGGTCTTCTCTAAGGCATTTTTGACATTGCTCTGAATTTAGTAGCAGGCAGTCCCCGCGGGTTCACGTACAAGGATAGGGTCTGGAGTTTGTTCTACGTTGAATTGTACTGTAAGTCGAGAGCTGTATATTTATAAATTGGTAGAACCATACAAAATTTTGGCCGCCCTTGTGACTACTTGGAGTTTTAAAAAAGGCATTGTTGCTGGTGCTGGTACGCGAGAATTATCAATATAGCTTGCATATATATCAGACACCTTACGAGACTGATCATGTCAAGATCTGGACTATCGTAAATCATTCAGAAAGCTCATCTCAGGTAAGTCCAGAGGGGTGTCTGTCTGTACTATGGGTTGTCTGTTAGTCGTGTGTCCGTAAGTAGAGGGAGCTTCGGCGGCCTGTTTTTTATTATATACTGTAATTGTTATAGCATTGACATAGACAGAATACGGTAGGAAAGTTTTCCATAGATACATGGCACGGGTTTTGTTTTAAATATTTGATATGTGAGAGTTGGATGGCGTAGAAGATTGATCTAGAGCCCTGCCCGCATCTTGCTGTGGGCATTCATCTTCATAACATAGGAGCACGAAGGATTTCGGTTAAACGCATAAACCGCCTCTCCGCACATCTGCTGGTCTGAGTATTCAACTGACAAGCATTCTATGTGGCATATCTGTCGAAGACATTTGTCACAACTTTGCAGTCTCGTCACTACTCAAAATCTCAATAGTGTTCTTACCTTTGTAGTTGAATCCACAAATGTAGGACCGTGAATGATCGGTGTCAGCATTGTTTTGCGCTTAGCCATTCGTTATAGAGTTAAATTCTACAAGAACGATGCTTTGTGACCCTGGTTACAGTCTTTCACATTCTGTCAGCATCAAACTGACCGGCTCTGGCATTTATTATCGCGTCTTCACATCATCCAAGCATTTCTGTTCTGTCCAAAAGTTAGGGCGGGCTTAGTCATGAAAAATCGTTTACCGACATCTTAGTACGTATTTTATGACATAATCTTTTCATGTTTGCTTTACCGCTGCTGAGGCACATGTTTTCATAAAATTGCGGTATAATTGCGGTACTCTCAGCACTATGAACATAAAGGAACTTATCCATTATAGTAATGTTAGTAAAAAGAACATATAAAATTCTATAGATAAAAAGAAACAGACTAAAACAGTTAAAAAAATCTAAAAATTTCCCCACTTGAGAGGGAAAGTGTCCGCTCTCTGTATTTTTACCCTCCTGCTCAGGTAGGAATTAGTTTGGTTGGTGTATTTAATGTTAACAACTCCTGTGATATGTCTGGGGTTTCGGTGGTTCGCTTGTACACCTTTGGCAAGGCACTTCAAAATCAAGGACATGTATACATGTGTATATGTACTGTGTATAAATAGGATGTAAGCATAAGTGTGTGTGTAGTGTAAACTCTATGGGGCACATTACTTACCGTCCAGTTGCGGGCGGAATCGGCGTTCACGCAAACGGATTGGGTCTTCCACGGATCACTAAGATCGTGCGTTCAGATATCCTCCAGGTGTTCGCTGCTGCCACAGAGGGATCCGCGAGTTCACCCTCTTCTTTCCCTGTGTATGTGAGTGCTGTATCTTGCGAACAATGGCCGTTTAAATTCTGTGGTTTGTCCGATATCTTCGTGTTGCTCCGTGGACCCACTGGCCGTCCGATTTCTGTCGGCGCGAAAGTGCCTCGCCGACTATTGCCGTGCCAAAAATGTGATCGCAGTGCGCCACAATCCTGTGAAATACAGCGCAAGCGGAATATTCGGGAAAAACCCGATGGATATCTAGCGCTGCGACGCCTTAGTAAATGTGCGCGGCCTATAGTTGTAAATGAAACTTCTCATTGTATTTTTGCTAGTTTGGCACAGGATTGGATATAGAAGGATAAGAAAAACCTCACAAACCTGTACTAGTGTGAATCGAGGTGTTAAAGATTAGACTACAAAGAAAATATCTGCCATGATAAAGAATACAACACGCACTGATGGTAGACTGCTATCTAAAAATGGTAAACAGATATCATGACGTGACAAGGTATTCTACTGCTGTTCATGTATTACGTATTATTGCTAATCATATAGATTTATTGATTCCGCATTACTTCAGCGAATCTACAATCTCTTTCCAGCTTCAAGACACTTAATATAAATTCAAGCAAATGGAAGGAAGTATAGAAGAAGGGCTAGATCTGGCTACACTGCTAACGGTAGGTGGCTCTACGGAGCCTGGTGGGAACACAGTACGCACCAAGGAAATGCTTTATGTAATGTGGGTTACCCGGACATCACAGTTATATTAAAGGGTTTGTTACTTTAGGCAAGTTTAACTGGGAATGGTGGAAAACCGCTAATAGAGTTCCACATATTATTATTATTCTTTAAGTTTGCAGCTCGGCGCTCCCGGAATAATTGAGAAACCTTGTACGATTATTTTGATTTTTTTATAGAATATGGAGCTCATATACTAGGGTTTCGCGGAGCGGCGTTTGTTGTTGGGTTTCCGCAGACCATTTCTCGTTTGCGTCGTATTCCCCCTGCGATGTTGGCGTGGCCCGCGAATTGATTTTGGCGGCATCTAGTGCGGCTTTGCATCCGTGAAATAAATCGGGGTATTCGGGGCATGCCGGACGAACCGATAGGATTCGAAAACTCGCAGGAATTTAAGCATTAGTAATTGTGGTTCAGCAAGACATGCACTTACAAGCACCGGGAAAAGCGGTGAACTCGGCGGACCTCGGCAACAGAAGCGACGGATGCAGGAACTCACGCACACCGATCTTAGTGAATGCACGCATATTCCGGCGAATCCCCTCAAACCACACGGACAAACGCAACTGCTGGATGCGTGCGACCGATTGATCTGATAGATTTGATTTTACTATTTTTTGGTTTTGCAAAAATGACCAAAGGTACATAAATCTTTATTTGCAAAAATCATGATATACTAATATAATTAGAGAACAGCAATGGACTTTACGTCACGCATTCAGCAAGAGGACGACAATCAGGTAGCAGGGTGTCATTTTGGTTCCACTTCTTCGCCGTTTCTCCCACAATTCTGTCGCTGTTGTGAGTTTCGTTGGCCATAACTTTGTACCCAAGGAATTTCCAGAGGTTTTTTGTGTTAAAGAATCAGGAGCTCTGGGCTGGCCATAGAATAATACCTACATTTTTATAAATATCGTATATTGCCTCAAACTGGCATATAGAGTTATATGAAAATAAGTCCTGAGGACATCATCTCCTCTGACTTCTTACGCCAGCTGTCTCCAAATGGGTTCCTCCTCCTCGGTTGGGAATAAGATAAGTGTATGTGTATGTACAATCTTTTATTATTTGTCGCATCAAATATATCAGACGATTATCCAGTGGCTATATTCCTTACACGACATAACTACTCTGACAGTACTGAGCATGTTAGTTTACATCAATGGCCAATATAAACAATCAAGAGGACGAATATTAATTGACTATTGCCTGTTTGATATATAAAGGATTTCTTTAATATACTGTATATATGAACCACATTAAATGGAACATGGTCTTTTTTGTTTTACAGGTATGAAAACCGGCTTATCATAGTTGTTTCTATAAGTCACTATAGTTATATCCTAGTACGTAGTAGGTGTTTGTTCACGTGTACATTCTATTAAATAAACACGGTAGTAGGTGTGTAATTTATAGTATTCATAGTTACTGTATGATGTATCACATTGTAGTATATATAGTAATGTAGTAGGAATAACATTGTAGTATACATAGTAATGTAGTAGATATAACATTGTAGTATATATAGTAATGTAGTATTCATAATAATGTAGTAGATATAACATTGTAGACTACATATTGTATTATGTATAACATTGTAGTTTGTATAGTAATGTTGTAGGTATAACATTGTAGTATATATAGTATTGTATTATGTATTACATTGTAGTATACATAATATTATAGTATTCATAGTAATGTGTACATGGTATTGTAGTGGATATAATATTGCAATACACAACATAATAAATAGAATACTCTTAAATACAAAATCAATCTTTATTTTTTTTTTTAATTACATCAAGTCACAAAAAATATGTTAAAAACACCCCACTTAAAAATAAATACACATAAAATCGTATTGACTTTATGTGTATCTATTTTAAATGGGTGTTTTTAACATATTTTTTTGTGACTTGATGTAAATAATATCAAATAAAGATTGATTTTGCATGTAAGAGTATTCATTGGTTTCTCTAACTTTGGCTCTCGTGAGATTGTATGTAAGAGTATTCATTGGTTTCTCTAACTTTGGCTCTCGTGAGGTATATATATATATATATATTTATATGGACATAATAATATATAGGTTTAATATATATGGTTACTATTTTTACAGACTGCTGTGATTGAAGGTTTTTTGGTGATTTAATATAATAAATACACAATATGTTTAAAACTCCTTCAGCTAAAGGTAGGAATAGCTGGCAAGCAGGAGACCCTACTTACTAAAAAAATTCTTAATATATTAAAATGGGGCGAAGAAGGGGGAGGGAAACTCTTTTTTCTTCAGCCAACAGAAGTTTAGGTTCAGCCCTGTAGGTAAGCCTGAGCAGTTTAGCAGACAGGAGGGCTGATTACAGGAGACAGTGTAATTTGGGATAAATTAGAAAGTTTTATATTCACATTAAACTAATAATTCCCCAAAAAACATTTGAATGACATATACAGTATCTTTAACCTAAAGAGTGAGATAGAAAATAGGCTATTATCATTACTTTTAGTATGACCATTAGCATAACAGTGCAGGTAGATCCTTCCATTAGTAACACCTTTATCATTTATTGAGGACTTGCTGAGATCTTGGAATGGAAAATTTTTGGAGAGGTTAAATCTACAAGATGCAGAGTTTCCACTACAGTGCCCCGGGTCATTTATGTTGTTTCTTTGCTTACTATCCTGGCCAATAGTGTACAATACAAACATATCTAGGTGCCACAGACTACACCCTCCAGATACGTAGCTATAGGTAGCTATTAAGCCACACCCTTTTAATGGTGGTCAAGAGTATTTGAAGCAGGCACCTATTTTGAACTATTTAATTGTTGTGATGAAAGATGTGTTAACTGGGTGACCGTATAACCTTCAGGATTATTGCTGTTGCTGTTATAGAACATAACATAGCAATTGTATTTTTCCAGTTGCTTTAGGTGAACATAAGAATACAGTGCTGGATCCTGGTGAGAAAACTTCAGAACTAAGACAACTCAATGGGGGGATTTATCATACGCATCGTCCCCTTTTCCTCTGTGTTGGATATATCAGGAAGCTTTGACTTCCTGATATATCTGGGGGCTGGTAGAATTGCAATAGGCTACATCACACATACAGTATGGGGGACGTATATACGGCCGACGTATATGCGGCCGATATCGTCCCATACACTTCTATGGGCTCACGGCCCTGTATGGGAGCGGTACGGTGCAGCACACATGCGGCACGTACGCTCCGTAGCACGGGGAAAAGTAGGACATGTCCTATCTTTTCCCGTCTTACGGCGCGCGGCCATATATCACTTTGGAGAGGGGCGGGGGTGCGCTGCGCTCACCTCCTCCTCCTCTCCCCGCGCTGCCGTGTGCCGCCGAGCTACGGTGTGGCGGGCTCACGGCAGTGTGCATGTAGCCTAACCTAGCCAGAACAGGCACAGGTTATAGCTGGTGCCCAGGGAGTTCCTGCCCTGTGCGGTTTTTAGTTGAAAAATTCCCTTTGATAATCTTGGTCATGGTCTCCTTTGTACCAGTCCCCTATGTTTTGTAAAATGAGATTTTCTTTATGTCAAAAATGATGTTTATAAATAATCTGAGAAGCTGGTGTCCAGAATCCAGTGATGTTACATACTCATTAAAGGGGTTGGCCACTTTACCTTATGTTTTCTGTAATGTGCGTAAGTGTGGGGGCAGGATATTAGGTAATTTACCAATATACAGCATTAATAGTTTCTGCACTCTTTTCCTGATATGTAAAGTGAAGCCCTCCGAGCTTGTACCTCATCCGTGAAACATTCCTGGCCATTAAAATGGCGGCAGATAGAGGGTCATGTGATCTCTACTGGCGATTGTTCATGGACAGTTAGAGATCAACAGACCTACATCTGCCACCATTTATTGGTCAGAAATGTCTGGCTGATGACAGGGGTGGCTTTCAAATATTATCAAGAAGGTGGTGCAGAACTATTAATATATGTATATTGTGTAAATTACCTCATATCCTGCCCCCCCCCCCCCACACACACAACACACACACACACACACACACACACACTACACATGAGGTAAAGTGGCAAACCCCTTTAAGTATTTATGTTAAATCAGAGAATCCAGAATAGGAGACATCCCAGAATAAATTTTACATGGAAATTGCAAGTATGGAACAGGTCTGACCTACAGACCATTATTGGTCTGCAGCAGGCTAACATGGTGTATGCATAGCTCCCAACCGTCCCGATTTTGACGAGACTTTCCCGTTTTTCTTACCTCTGCCCCGCGTCACGGGCAGCTATGAGATTGTCACGGATTTTCCCCCCAGGTCCGCTGTGTCCGCATAGTAAATACTTTGAAAGTCTGAACTCACAGTACAGAATGGCTTCTACAGACATCGGGAGGGAATCCTTTTCAGAGGAAGTGTCGGGCTTAGCGCAGAGCAGGGACCACGTCATCAGGTTCAGATCAGCATCTATCCATATATGGTCACTGCATCTCCTAGGCTTCCCCAGAGCAGACATCAGGCAGGGAATCCTTTTCAGAGAAGTGTCGGCTCAGCGTCAGATCAGTATCTGTCCATATATGGTCTCCAGGGATTCCCCAGACACAAGCTCTTTATTTAATGAAATTACATAAAGTTTTGCCCAGGCTGAGATTCGAAACCTGGGACCCTTGCACCATGGACAGGCGCTTAACTAACATGAGCTATAAGCCCAGTGATACAGAGCTGAGGATTTTGGTAACTAAGACATGTTATCTGCTATGTCACACTGGGACAAGACTAATGCACTGATATTATAGAGAGGGACTTCTCAGAGATTATTATTGTAATATGAGACTATATTTATTATTATTATTATAAATTTTATTATTTTTTATATGGAGTGATGATTAAATAATGGTAAAAATAATAATATCTCAATATAATATAATAATAATAATAAGTAATTAATAGTCTATAATTACAATAATTCTGAGGAAGATCCCTCCCTAGATACCAAGGCAGTATATAGTCATAGTTCTTAGTTACCAAAATTCCTCAACTTGTTAATCACAGAGCTAATAGCTCGTTGGTGGGGTGCTGTGTTATTATTGTAAATGGACACTGCAGGTTCTGGGGTTCCAATCCCAATGAGGATAATTTTTTTTTTATTGAGAAGATTTTATTATTTTAATATGGCTAAAATTTGGGTGCGTGGCCAGGGAGTGATTGGGGTGTGGCTTGAGGGGATCGCACGGACGCTTATGCGTGCCGCCATTTTGTCCCTCTTTCCTTTTCACAAATGTTGGGAGGATGTGTATGTTTCCAGCAGATAGGACACTACGTACAATCTGCTTGCTCTTTCTGTGATATAATAGCAGCTGTGGATGGTCACTATGTACAATTTTCTCAGGATCCTCCTCTCTATAAACATGCTGTCAGCAGATTGAAACACTATGTATAATGTTGCTCACATCCCTATGCTATAACATGCTGGCAGCAGGATTGAACACTATGTACAATCTGCTCATTCATCCTGCTCTATAACATCCTGCAGATAGGACACATGTACAATCTGATCAGTTCCTCCTGCTCTATAACATCCTGCAGATAGGTCACTATGTACCAATCTTCTCAGCCCCCAACTCTATAAACAAATCTGCCTGCAGATTCACTGTATTTTCATGGTGCCAGGTTCACTTTAACCAGTCCTCTGAAAAAATGGGTTCTAAAGAAAACTAGGCCTGTTTTTCCACATTGGTAAGTGCAGAGGGAACTTATTGAGAAATCCATCATATTGTGAAAGTTTCAATGCAGATTCAATTTTTTTACATCCATTAGAATTTTATGATCTGACACATCTCGGTTGCACTGATTCTGATACCTAAATTATTAGAGTACACGGTTTCACCAATGTAAATAATAAATGTTGATGAAATCGAGTTACATGTGTCTAATTGTATTTTCAGTTTTGAATTGCAAAAAAGAGAATGATGGGTGAATGGCTGAATGATATGATGAAGCGTTCCTCTCCTCCAGCCCACCTGGATTCTGCATGCGCTGACAGCTGATGCTGGATGAAACTGGCTGGCTCTAGATATAGCAGCCTCTCCTAGTGGTCTCTTCTCACCGTTAAAGCTTTGTTTCCAGTTGGAGCAGGAAAAAAAATATGCAGAACTAAAAACAATCCTAAAATGCCTGACTCTGCTCCGTCCCTATATAACGGCTATTGGAGATTTGTATCCATGCATCGCCTGTCACCGGAAAAATGGGGAATTTAGGCCGAGCAGAATCTTTTCAAAATCCTGTATCTGAATTTTTTTCTGCCTTCTACATATTAATGGAGAAACTAATCCACAAGAAAGGGCTCAGCATTCAATGAGATTTTTGCCAGGAGATGACACATAAAACAGCCTTCGACAATTATGCAAACAATACAGTCCCAATAGGACTGGCTGCATGTAAAAAGAAGAGAGACATACAGTCACATCTTCCATTTCGGCCCTATATTCATTTTCCGTCTTAATTTATTGCCATTTTGATTCAGTTAAAAATGATGATAATGGAAAATAATTAGGATTCAATGGAGTTGTTGATGGTGAGGCCTCTGCTAGCCTTGATGACTGCTTAAGGTAACCAAATCCTACAACCAGTTGTCAGCCAATTTGACAATGGCAGATAACATACTAGTTCTGGGTCTCCTTATCCCAACATAACTTTTCTTACCCCCTTGACAGGGAGAATTGTGTGTATTTAGTATGTGACACTATTCTATAGGTTAGCTATCTGCACCTGCCTCTTCTGCCCTGAAGATTGCTTTTTATTGGAAGTCCCCAAATTCTTACAATTCTGCAAATCCGACCCTAATCAAGAGTCAAGAGCAAGAATAGAAGACCTGTAAGAGATGAAGACGCACAATGGCTAGGCAGAGGCCTCGACAGGGTCCCGTAAACATAGGCCGGGCGCACGAACGTAATGCCGTGAATGCGGCATTAGCTGAACTTTACCAATAGGGTCGGTAATACTATTGTATGATGTGCAAAATATTTCGAAACTCACAAATCACAAATTTTTCTACATGTCAGCAAATGTCCAATTTTTTTTTACAAAGAACACAATATTTCAACCCCAAAATATAACTCATCATGAAGTACAACAAGTTGCACAATCAAAATCTGAAATCATCTTGGTGGGTTAAAGTGTTCTAAAGTTATAGTGACACATTGGGGTTCGTTTTATATGTGGAGCTGGCCTCCGTGCGCGACACAAATTAGGGGGCGTGCCGGGGACGGGCCGGACTGATTTGGACTAGAACGGTATTTAACTGTCAAAGTGTGTCGCAAGCTGTTATTTTTCTTAATAACCGTGTTAGAGAATGTGTATTTTGTTATCTGAGTATATTTAGAAAACTTGTCTTGTGGGAAATACCCCTTCAACTAGAAATTTTATAAATTATAGTCCGGATTTTAAGGTGGAGAAGGGATGGGGAGTGAGCCACTCCTGGCTCTCCATGAAAGGCCCAAGTGGCCATGTGCCATTTTGTGCGCTGCGGTGAGACCACCTGGGGCAGATTAATCAGCTGTCTGAAAGTCAGAATATTCCTAGTTGCCCATAAAAACCAATTACAGCTCAGCTTTCATTTACTATGCTATGAATATTTAAAGGGGAGCTGTAATTGGTTGCCATGAACAACTAGGAAATATTCGACTCTCAGACAGCTGATAAATATGCCCCATTGGGATCATTTACTACGGGTCCGAAGCCGCACTTTTGTGGGTTCTGGATATTTCGTTCAGCGCCGAATTGGCCCGGGTCTTTGGCGCACGCAAAATGGATTTTGTTGCATCGGCGTGGGCTTGCATGCGACAGAAATCGGGCGGTGGCCCGTCGGACAACCCGATGGATTCAGAAAAAAACGCCCAGAATTTAAAAAACGAATTGTGGCACAAGATCAAGCCACTCACTGCACCAGGAAGAAGCAGGTGAACTCAGACGGATTCAGAGCAAGCAGCAGCGACACCTGACGGATCTCGGGCACGCGATCTTAGTGAATCGCCTTGGACCCGATTCCTTGTCGGACAAGCACCGCGGGATCACGACAGGACCGGGTAAGAGTAAATGTGACAGCCTTCATTAGGGAGGTGTGATCAGGCAAATATGGTTTGATTAATGGGGCCTAAATCACCTTTCATTCATGTTCTCCACTGACATTGAGAGATAAAAAACTAATAAAATCTAATGACTTAAAGGGGTGGCCACTTAAAGTAAATAATTGATATTATTGTTTAATGAAAAGTTATACAATTTTTCAATATAATTTCTGTATCAATTCTCCTGTTTTCTAGAATCTCGCTTCCTGTACCTCTATAGAAAGCTTCTTATTTACTTCCAGTGGATAGAATATGTCCATGTGATTGTGATGGAGAGATGAAAGGAGCTGAGCATTTCACTGAGAGTAATAGGAGCTGTGTGATATAAACAGCTCGTGCTCCTGCATGTCAATCACGTCACCATGGACAAGATTTATATCCACTGGAAGTAAACTTAGAAGGTTTATACAGAAACAAAGCAAGCAGAGATCTAGAAAACGGTGATGGGATGATACAGAAGGTATATTGGAAAATTGTATAACTTTTAATTACACAAACAATATCAATTATTTGAAAGTGAACGACCCTTTAACTCTTTAAAGAAGTCCCTGCATAGTCTATCTCCTCAGAAAGATGAAAACCAAGGAGATATCCTCTAGGTATCTTTAGCCTCCTAATCTCTTTGAGGTGGATGGAACTCGGAAGATTTCAAATACACTGCAGCAGAAGCTGAAAAAGCAGCACCGCATTAAGGGATAGGTTGACTTCATCCTTGAGTACATAATTATTATAATATTTTTTCTCTATAATATAAAATACACATACATTCTTGCATTGGTAATTTTTTCTTTTAGGGATAGGACTTCATGGAGCTGGTCATGACCAGTGCACAATATAAAACAGGTTACTGCCCGATACTTTAAGACTGACCTCGATATTTTCTTATGAAGATAACAAAGCAACAGTTGAAATGATTGCAATTCTGGTTTTGAATGATCTTTCTTCTCTAATTTCTTCAGTTTTAACAGGAATGTACATACAATAGTACTCTATTGTTTATTTAAACCAAGGCAAATGTTGTGCCAACATTAAAAAAAAATATACCTTATATACTCGAGTATAAGCCTAGTTTTTCAACACGAAATTTGTGCTCAAAACCCCTAACTCGGCTTATACTCGAGTCAACTGAAAAAATAAAGTCAAAACTCACCTATCTGACATCATAGGTCCTCTTCTGTCTGAGACAGTCTGAGACAGAAAAGGACCTATGGGGGACGTCGGAAGATGATACAGTGTTATTTGTTCCTCTACAGGGGCGGGGCAGGTGTACTACGGGGCTGGGCAGGCTGTAGCTACAGGGGCTGGCAGATCTTATAATAAACTGGGAGGCTGTACCAATGCATTTTCCACCCGTCGGCTTATACTCGAGTCAATAGGTTTTCCCAGTTTTTTGTGTTGAAATTAGGGGGTCTCGGGTTGGCTTATACTCGAGTATATACGGTATAATATATCTATATTTCTAATTACATAGTCCTAACAACCACTTCGCGGGGTCGGACCTATAGACGTTTTAGATATATTTACATTGTTGCTTAGGAAGCAACACCAAAACGATCCTTTTGACCAAATTAAATTTAACTTTTAATTCAATTACTCATAAAACCAGGTCGTGAATTTGTCACATGTATGGGCCTTGACATGAAAGTCAATTTAAAAGATTATGGCGGGTATGGACATATGGTCTAAATTGATACGGTATATTGGTGCAGTGGAGCTAGTGAGACGGCGTGATTCGTATATATATAGTATCCATAGTATCATAGTATATAAGGCTGGAAGGAGGGACGCAAGTCCATCAAAGTCCAACCTTCAAGAATTAAATAAAGTTTTATCCATAACACGTTGATTTATTTTTTCTCCCAGAAAGTCATCCAGGCCTCTCTTGGAAACATTACATAGAGCGCCATAACAACCTCCTGCGGCAGAGAGTTCCATAGTCTCACTGCTCTTACAGTAAAGAACCTTTGTCTATGGTGATGGTAAAATCGCCTTCATCTAGGCGTAGAGGAGCCCCTTGTCCTGGTCACAGGGCCTAGGTTAATAACAAAGATCTTTGGAGAGAATCCTTGTACTGTCCTTCAGGTATTTGTACATGTAATGAGGGTCTCCCTCAGTCGTCTATTTTTCCTAAATGAATATCCAAATTTTGTTAATCTGTCATGGTATTATAATCCCCCCATCGCCCTAATAAATCTGGTTGCTTCCTCGGCACCCGTCTCCAGCATCTTTATATCCTTTTGATACAACTGAGTGCCAAAACTGTCACACAATATTCCATGATGTGGTCGTGACCAGGGATTTGTTATAAGGGCAAACTATGTCTTTATCATGAGAATCTATTCCTCTCTTGATACATCCATTATTTTATTTCGCTTTAGCAGCAGCCGCCGGCTTCTGGCACTAAAATTAAGTTACATCCACCAATACGCCCAAAGTCCTTTTCTAGTAGTTTTACTAAGTAATTGAACCGTTTAGAACATAATTATACTTTTTGTTTCATGGCCAAGTGCATGAACTTTACATTTATCTAATTAAACATCATCAACATTTCTATGCCCATCCCTTTCAGCTTCCACAAATCCTCGTAATGCTAAAACTCATAGACATCAGTATTATACTTTACACGTTAGTACTCGGAAATATTGAAACTTGACTGTGTAAACCATAAAGGTCATTAAATAAAAATATTAAAAAATAGAGTGGCCCCAATAGACCCCTGTGGCAACTCCACTGGTACCATCAACACCAATCTGAGAATGTGCCATTAATGACCCCCTCGTTTCTATCACTAACGCCATTACCTTACCCAGATACACAAGATGTTCTCCTATATTCCCAGCAGTCTACATTTTATTATACCAACCTTTTATGTGGCACGGTGTCAAATGCCTTTGAGAAGTCCAGATATACAATATAGATGTTACAATGAGGTGTTAGCGCATCTAGATACACAAAGAGGTGCTACTCAGCCGATATACTATCGGGGAATACATTTTAAGCTGGTTAGGAGCATCTGTGTCAGAATGAGGACACAATGGGTCTTTCTGCGGCTAGTGTGTGTAGGATTCACCTATGTGAGATGTGCTATTTGACCTCTAGGATTCTTCACACGCCACAACCAGTAGCAAATACCTTTGATTTTAAGCTAAGTCACCCAGTTCCACAATCACTTCTCTGCACTGATAATTGTAATCAAAATATGGACTAGGTGTCTCATGCCAGAATGACCCCAGATCCTAAATAATTTCTCCACACAAAGCCATCAATTAAAAAATAGGAGCTAGCAGCCCCCCCCGACATGTGTGCATATAGTTGGAGAACTATGCTGCTGTTGGGCATGTGAAGAATCCTAGAGGCAAATAGAACATCTCAAGAGGGTGAATCCTACAACACACTACCGGCAGAGAAAAAGGGACCCATTGGGGTCCCATTCAGGAACACAAGAGTCCCTTAAAAAGCGGCTCTTAAAAGGCATCCCGATAGGATATCGGCTGAAGTAGACCTCTTTGTGTATCTAGATGCCGCTAACACCATCTTAACATCGAATAGCGAAACGCCGTCTCACTAGTCTCACTGCACCAATGATTGTCCGTTATAATGTTAGCATCATATCTGCGATACCCAGCCATAATCTTGTTAAATTGTCCTTCATGCAAGGGCCCAAACAGTGACAAATTCACGACCTGGGTTCTAAATGAGAATTAGAATGTAAAAGTTAATTTTATTTGTCCAAAGGATCTTGTTGGTTGCTTGCAAGCAACAATTGTAATATATTCTAAACATTAGTTAAAAACAGGCTCGTAGAACTCGCTCAGGCACGATAATGATATAATAAGTGCAACCAGACAGGGTTACTAAAGATAAAAGTTGCAGGACTATCCTGATCTGCTTGCTAAAGAGGTGAGAGCATGCCTGGATGGAGGAAGTGCTCGGGGAATATTGTGTTTCTGGACTTTGCAAAAGATTTGATACTGCTCCCTCATAGACAACCTGATTAGTATGCCCGGCTCCGGGGTGTATGGAACCCTGGACCGAGACTAGCGGGCAATGACACCAAGCCGACACTGGGACTGAATCTGGAACCAGGTGCTACCAGAACCGGCCTCAAGCAAGCCGGGTCTGTACTGCGTGTGGTTACACCAGGTTGTCCACAGGGCGATTTGCCGAGAGGGGCTCGCAGGGGACCGTGACAGGGTTAAATAAGGTTATATGGTTGGCAGGAATCATTGCAATCTGGATTGAAAGAACTGATGAAGGATAGTTCTCTTTACACCTCATGTCAGCATGGGTGTGAGACACTTCATGGAGAACCTACTTACTAAAAAAAATTCTAATATATTAAAATGGGGCAGAGAAGGGGGGAAACTCTATTTTTCTTCAGCCTACAGAAAGTTTAGGTTCAGCCCTGTAGGTAAGCTGAGCAGTTTAGCAGACAGGATAAGGGCTGATTACAGGAGACAGTGTAATTTGGGATAATCGAAATTTTTTATATTCACATAAACTATAAATTCCACAACAAAACCTTTGAAATGACATATACTCTTTAACCTAAAGAGTGAGAATCAAAAAGGCTTTTCATTTTTTTAGTATGACCATTACATATACAGTGAAGGTAGCTTCTTCCTATAGTAACACTTTATCATCTATTAGGACTCGCTAGATCTGGAAGGAAATTTTTGGGAGAGGTAAGGATCTCCAAGATGCGAGTTTCCACTACGTCCCCGTGTCCTTTGATGTTGTTTTCTTTGCTGTAAAATTACCACCTTTAACATTAAATCCTGATAATCCACAGGTTAAGAAAACATCATTACCATTTTTGATTATGTTGACTTTAATTTCTACTATCCTGGCCAATAGTTACAATCACAAACATATAGGTGCCACAGACTACACCCTCCAGATAGTAGCTATAGGTAGCTATAAGCCACACCCTTTTTAATGGTTCAAGGTTAATGTAAGCAGTCACCTATTTGAAACATTTTAATTTAGTTTTGATGACAGATGTGTTAACTGGGGTGACCGTATAACCTTCAGGATTAATATGCTTTGCTGTTATAGAACATAACTTGCAATTGTATTTTTCCAGTTGTCTTTAGGTGAACATAAGATACAGTCTGGTCCTGGTGAGAAAACTTCAGAACTAAGACAACTCATGGGGGGATTTATCATACGCATCGTCCCCTTTTCCTCTGTGTTGGATATATCGGAAGCTTTGACTTCGATATATCTGGGGGCTGGTAGAATTGCGTATAGGCTACATTCCACACTACAGTATGGGGGACGTATATACGGCCGACGTATATGGCGGCCGATATATGTCCCCCATACATTCTATGGGCTACGGCCCTGTATGGAGAGCGGTTACGGTGCAGCACACATGCGGCACTGTACCGCTCCGTAGCCGGGAAAAGATAGAACTGTCCCTATCGTTGACCGTTTACGCCGCCGCGCCATATATCGCTATGAGAGGGGCGGGGGTGCGCTGCGCTCACCTCCTCCTCCTCTCCCCGCGCTGCCGTGTGCCCGCCGAGCTACGGTGTGGCGGGCTCACGGCAGTGTGCATGTAGCCTAACCTTAGCCAGAACAGGCACATGTTATAGCTAGTGCCCAGGAAGTTCCTGCCCTGTGCTGGCTAACTTCGCTGCCCGGCATGGGCCTCTTCACATCTCTCTACACACACTTGGTGTGAAAGTGGCTTATGGGGAAGAGTAATCGCAATTCCAGGCGGTGCGCAAGGAATTGCTCTTATTTCAAGGAGTGAAAAGAAACTGGCGCACAAGCCGTGATAAGTCTTCCCCAAGAAGCTTCTGTCTATCTTCCAACTAAGATGGAATTGACCTTCTAAAAAACAGATTAAGGAGGTAGGGAGGATAATAAGAGCCAAAGTAAGTGGACAAGGAGGCACATTTCTCATCTAATAATAATAATAATAATTCTTTATATAGCGAACTCAGATTATGCAGCGCAATAACAAAGTTTTGCCAAATTGGTCCCTGTCCCCATGGGGCTCACAATCTAATCACCCTACCAGCATGTTTTGGAGTGTGGGAGGAAACTGGAGGACCCGGAGGAAACCCATGCAAACATGGAGAGAACATACAAACTCTTTGCAGATGTTGACCTGGGTGGGATTTGAACCCAGCTTAAGTCTCAAAAATGTTTGGAATAATCATTCACATGACAGGAAATTCGGTAATTTATTTTGATGGGCTGCATGGTGGCTGAGTCGCAGTTTGCCTTGCCGCACTGGGGTCCTGCGGTTCAAATGCCACCCAGGTCACAGTGCAAAGAGTTTTGTATGTTTCTCCATGTTGCATGGTCCTCCGGGTTCCAGTTTCCTCCCACACCCACAAACATGCTGTAGGGTGATTAGATTGTGAGCCCCAGGGGAAAGGACCAATTGGAAAAACTTTGATTGGCCGCTGCATAATCTTTAGGCAGCTATATAAAAAGAATTACATTATTATTATTAGATGAGAAATGGTGCCGCCTTTGTCCACTAATTTGGCTCTTATTATCATCCCTACTCCTTAATCGGTTTTTTAGAAGGTCGAGAATTCCATCTTAGTGAGAAGATGACAGAAGCTTCTTGGGGAAGGACTTATCACGGTTGTGCGCCAGTTATTTTCAATCCTTGAATAAGCAATTCCTTGCGCACCGCCTGGTGGAATTGCGATTACTACCCCATAATGCCACTTTCACACCAAGTGTGTGTGAGGATGTGAAGAGGCCATGCCGGGCAGCGAAGTTAGCCAGCAAGGGCCAGGAACTCGCTGGCACTAGCTATAACCTGTGCCTGTTCTGGCAAAGGTTAGGCTACATGCACACTGCCGTGAGCCCGCCACACCGTAGCCGGTGGCACACGGCAGGCGGGGAGAGGAGGAGAGAGGTGAAGCGCAGCGCACCCCCGCCCCTCTCCAAAGTGATATATGGCGCGGCGCCGTAAGACGGGAAACAGATAGGACATGTCCTACTTTTCCCGGCTACGGAGCGGTACAGTGCCGCATGTGTGCTGCACCGTAACCGCTCTCCATACAGGGCCGTAGCCCATAGAATGTATGGGGGACATATATCGGCCGCATATACGTCGGCCGTATATACGTCCCCCATATGTAGTGTGACATGTAGCCTAACCGAATTCTACCAGCCCCCAGATATATCGAAGTCAAAGCTTCCGATATATCCAACACAGAGGAAAAGGGGACGATGCGTATGATAAATCCCCCCATTGAGTTGTCTTAGTTCTGAAGTTTTCACCAGGATCCAGACTGTATATCTTATGTTCACCTAAAGCAACTGGAAAAATACAATTGCAAGTTATGTTCTATAACAGCAACAGCAATAATAATAATCCTGAAGGTTATACGGTCACCCAGTTAACCATCTGTCATCAAACTAAATTAAAAGTTCAAAATAGGTGACTGCTTACATTAACACTTGAACCATTAAAAAGGGTGTGGCTTTAATAGCTACCTATAGCTACGTATCTGGAGGGTTAGTCTGTGGCACCTATATTTTGTGTTGTAACTATTGGCCAGGATAGTAGAAATTACAAGTAAATCAAGAAATGGAATGATGTTTTACTTAACCTGTGGAATCAGATTTAATTTAAATGTAATTTTCAGCACAAGAACAACATCAAAGGACAGATAGTGGTGATCTTGGAGATCTACCTCCATTTTCAGATCTAGCAGTCTAATAGATGATAAGGTCATAAAGCTACCACAAGTATGTTTAATAGCCTTTTATTCTCACTCTTTAGGTTAAAGTACGTATATGTCATTTCAAATGTTTTTTGGGGAATTATTAGTTTATGTGAATATAAAAAATTTCTAATTATCCCAAATTACAACTGTTCCTGAATCAGCCGATCCTGTCTGCTAAACTGCTCAGCTTACCTACAGGCTGAACCTAAATTCGTGATGGCTGAAGAAAAATAGAGTTTCCCCCCTTCTCTGCCCCATTTTAATATATTAGAATTTTTTTTAGTAAGTAGGTCTCCATGAAGTGTCTCACACCCATGCTGACATGAGGTGTAAAGAGAAACTACTTTTAAGTGTCTGTTTCTGCTTTACAGCAGGTGACTGCACCCCTCATGCTGCCCTTATCTTGATGCAGGTTCTGCTGCCTGAGGCAGGAGGGCTATTGAGCTCATGGCTGCTGCATCCCCAACATATTGGGGCTCTTTACTAAGGGTCGCAGATTGCACATTCGTCAGACTGTTTGCCGCATTGGGGATTGCAGTCTTAGACAGGTATATTAACAAGTGTCTCCACTTGGAATTTTGGGGCAGCTGCGGCTTCCATGCGACACAAATCGGGGGGCGGGCTGTCGGACGATCCGACTGATTCGGACTGGGGAAGGATTTACCTTTCAATGAGTCGTAAGCCCAAGCACTACAGCACCACTAAAAAGATGGTGAAACTCTGTCGGACTGAGCAGGGAAGCGAGCACATGCAGGATATCTGGGCGCACGATCTTAGTGAGATCGCAGCAGAGTGCATTTATAGGGACAAATTCTGTGACTCCAGTGAACGAGTAAGTAAATGTGCCCCAAATGTGTATTTGCAAGCATGGGAAATGGAGTGAGAAGCATGAGCACACAGGTGCGTTTATCAGGGCTTCTATGATGGTTGCTGGCGTAGAAGCACTGAAATAATTGCAATTTTTTTGGAGTAAGGTCCCTGGTTATAATGAGGATTTGATGGATTTTCAAACATAAGCAATGCCAGAATTGGCGATTGTTATTTTATTCCAAGTCTGAAAGATTTATAATCAATTAATGTAGCAACCCCAATATGGATACCATTCACTATACAATGAATCACTAAAAAAGGCCTCAAGGGGCTCCATGCAGAGAAAAATGAAGAATTAGAAGATTTATCAAAAGCAGACAATGAAATGATTCCATGTTCTGAGCAACCATATCGCTGTGTCTGTAAGGGTTAACCAATAGAGTGTTTGTCCTTGGTATCCAGTGTAACCTCTTCCCAGTACATAACCTGCTGCCTTTTATAAAATGTGTTATTCATGTTTTGTATTATCTCTGTTCAGATCGCGTCTCTTCCGGACTTATTATTGAACTAAGCAGAAATCTAATTTGTCTGAAAGATCGCCTCACAAATATTATATTACCATAATTTAGGAGAAGAATAACTAGAGGCAGGCAAATTAGGTGGAAGGTTATTGTAGAGATGGCTAAGATAGAACCTAAGGAGCCTGGCCTGGAGACCAGGAGATAATCAGGAAGATACCTTAGATACATTGTTTTCTAGGCAAACTTTTCAAGCTGCAGTTGTTTAGAGTCATTAGGTTTATATATTAAATAAGAAAGTATAAACTGCCCAAATTCTCAGTCACCTAAACTACTATATTACTGTGAGATGCCTGTAACCTATATTAAATGGGTTTGTCCATACGTAGGTTTATTGGTCTAAGGCAGTGGTGGCGAACCTATGGCACGGGTGCCAGAGGTGGTGGCACGGAGCCCTGTTTTTGGGCACCCAAGCCATCAGGACATAGCAATCGAGCATAGAACTCAAAGAATCATCCTGCAGTCCCAGGGAGAACTCAAGAAATGCTCTCTCAGTGCTATTTTAAAGCTACACATTCTTGATTGCTTGGGAATGCAGGAGAGGATAGAACATGGAGTGATTATCTTTAGAGCGTCCTCTAGGCCCAATTGTCTGTACAGGAGGACCATGCGAGATGCTACAAAACATATCAAAATTGCCCTTCTTCTTTCTAACTGTTGTGTCAGTCACAGAGGCCAATGATTGAAATTGTGGAAACAGGTAGCAATAATTACTACTTAAATTGCCGTGTGGCACTTTGCAATAAATAATTGTGTTTGGTTGTAGTGTGGGGCACCCTGTCCCTAAAGGTTCGCCATCACTGGTCTAAGGTGTCACCCATATATTACTTACAATGGTAAAGTTTCTCAGTGGTCTGGAGGAGGCAGTAGGACTCAGGATTCGTGTTGCCTGCTGGCTTGATGGTGAGGGCCGCACAGTCATTACTGTATCAAACCTCCCAAGTGAAAGGGAGAAAAGATGCGGCGTAATTGCAAACGACACGTACAGGAAGTACCATAGCGTCATTGCAACCTGTAGTCGTGGAGGGATGTGACAGCTTCAGTAATTGTATTTGGCAAAATGGAGATTGGCCGTGAATTGAAAATGATAGCCAGATAAGAGTTTTGCGCAACAAAGAAGTGAGAGATAGAATCAGAGGTAAATGTTTTGGTACATTGGGCCCGAGTGTAGACTATGACAGGAGAACTTCGACTGCCATGAGAACCTGATAGCCATGAATGAAACTACATACTATGATTCCCATACGTGATATTGGGGTCCCCATTAGCATTGGTGAGAAAAACCTAATATAAATGTATGTGTACATGAAGGTACAGTAGTCCAACATGGATCCTGTATTTCAGCTGTGGACAGAACCCTGTTTCCTGAGAAAGAAAACTCAGTTTATTTGTGCTGGTCATTTATCAAAAGAACTCTAGAGGAGGTAGAGAGAGCGATCCATAACAGCTGACTTTGTATTTCCGTTCTCACTTTTCAATAACAAAATTAAAGTCGAGTAGTTTTTCTGGACATTTTCATACTTCCTCTTGGACTAGCATTGAAAATCTGGTAGTTCCAAAGGCAGAAAAATTTCCATAATGTCAATAGGGAACCGATTTAGAGGAACGGAGCTGCCTGCCTGTATTAATGGTTATTCTGGATGTTTTTTTTATACATGCTTGAAGGGGTTTCCTGGAATTGTGACTGATGACCAATTGGCCAGTACACAAACCATGGAGGATCACTGCTTCTGGTTCGTTAGTGACAATTTAAAGTAGCAATCTGGTGTAGAATTAAAAAGTGTCAATAAAGGTTTAGTTAAAAATCTCCCTTTGATAATCTTTTGGTCATGGTCTCCTTTGTTACCAGTCCCCTATGTTTCTGTAAAATGAGTATTTTCTTTTATGTCAAAAAATGATGTTTATAAATTAATCTGAGAAGCTGGTGTCCAGAATCCAGTGATGTTACATACTCATTAAAGGGGTTGGCCACTTTACCTTATGTTTTCTGTAATGTGTGTAAGTGCGGGGAAGCAGGACATTAGGTAATTTACCAATATACCGTACATCTAATAGTTCTGCACCTCTTTCCTGATATGTAAAGTGAAGCCTCCTGAGCTTTAACCTCATCAGTGAAACATTCCTGTCCATAAAATGGCGGCAGATGGAGGGCGATTGTTCATGGACAGATAGAGATCACATGACCCTCCATCTGCTGCCATTTTATGGTCAGAAATGTCTGGCTGATGACAGGAGGCTTCAATTTATTTATCAAGAAGGTGGTGCAGAACTATTAATATATGTATATTGGTAAATTACCTCATATCCCGCCCCCCCCCCCACTCACACACTACACACACACACACACACACACTACACATGAGATAAAGTGACCAACCCCTTTAAGTATTTATTGTAAATCAGAGAATTCCAGAATAGGAGACATCCCAGAAAAAACTTTACATGGAAATTGCAAGTATGGAACAGGTCTGACCTACAGACCATTATTGGTTTGCAGCAGGCTAACATGGTGCATGTTTCCAGCAGATAAGACACTATGTACAATCTGCTCTGCTCTTTCTGTGCTATAATATGCAGCCTGCGGATAGGTCACTATGTACAATTTTCTCAGCTCCTCCTGCTTTATAACATGCTATCGGCAGATTGAATATGTACAATGTGCTCACATCCTACTGCTCAATAACATGCTGGCAGCAGATTGAACCCTATGTACAATCTGCTCATGTCATCCTGCTCTATAACATCCTGAAGATAGGTCACTATGTACAATCTGATCAGTTCCTCCTGCTCTATAACATCCTGCAGATAGGTCACTATGTACAATCTTCTCAGCTCCTCCTACTCTATAACATCCTGCCTGCAGATGTCACTGTATTTTCATGGTGCCAGGTTCCCTTTAACCAGTCCTCTGAAAAAATATGTTCTAAAGAAAACTAGGCCTGTTTTTCCACATTGGTAAGTGCAGAGGGAACTCCATCATATTTCAAGAATATCCATCATATTTGTAAAGTTTCAATGCAGATTCAATTTTTTTACATTCCATTATTATTGTAATTATAGACTTTAATTACTTATTATTATTGTTATTATTATATTGAGAGTTATTATATTTTTACCGATTATTAATCCTCAGTCTCCATATAAAAAAATAATAAAATTTATAATAATAAATAATAAATAATAGTCTCAATACATTACAATATATCTCTGAGAAGATCCCTCTCTACTAATATCATGCATTAGTCTGATGTCCCAGTGTGACATAGCAATAAGCTGTCTTAGTTACCAAAAATCCTCAGCTCTGTATCACTGGGCTTATAGCTCATTTAGTTAAGCCCTGTCCATTGTGCAAGGTCCTATCAGGTTTCGAATCTCACCTGGGCAACAACTTTATGTAATTTCTTAAATAAAGAGTCTTGTTCTGTGGAATCCCTGAACCATATATGGACCGATACGTGAATCTGCGACCTGAGCCGACACTTTCTCTGAAAAGTATTCCCTGCCTGAATTCTGCTCTGGGAAGCCCTAGGAGATGCGCAGTGACCATATATGGATAGATGCTGATCTTGAACCGGATGACGTGGTCCCTGCTCTGCGCTAGCCGACCTTTCCTCTGACAAAGATTCCCTCCGATGTTCTGTAGAAGCCCAATTCTGTACTGTGAGTTCCGACCTTTCAAAGTATTTCTACTTCGGACACAGCGTACAGACCTGGGGGGAAAATCCGTGACAAGATCTCATAGCTGGCCCGTGACCGGGGCAGTACAAGAAAAACGGGAAAGTCCTCGTCAAAAACTGGACGGTTGAGCTATGCAACCCATGTTACCTGCTGCAGACCATAATGGTCCTGTAGGTCAGACTGTTCCATACTTGCAATTTCTGTAAAATTTATCATGGTATGTAAATCATCCTATTGCTGGGACATTCATCTGATTTAACAAAATACTTAAAGGGGTTTGGGGCCACTTTACCTCATGTGTAGTGTGTGTGGGTGTGGTGTGTGTGTTGTGTGTGTGGGGGGGAAGGGGGGGGCAGGATATGAGTATTTAATACCAATATACATATATTAATAGTTCGCACCACCTTCTTTGATAATCATAATTGAACACTACGACCCTGTCATCAGCCAGACATTTCTGACCAATAAATGGGTGGCAGATGTAGGTCTGTGTGAATCTCTAACTGTCCATGAACAATCCGCAGTTAGAGATCACATGAACCCTCATCTGCCGCATTTTACACATGGCCCAGGAAATGTTGTCACCGTGATGAAGGTAAGCTCAGGAGGCTTCACTTTACATATCAGATGAAATAGGTGGCAGAACATTGAATAGCTAGTATATTGGTAATATACCTAATATCCTGCCCCACACTTCCGCACATTACAGAAAACATAATGTAAGTGGCCAACCCCTTAATGAGTATGTAACTCACTGGATTTCTGGACACCAGCTTCTCAGATTAATTATAAACATCATTTTTTGACATAAAGAAAATCTCATTTTACAAAACATAGGGGACTGGTACAAAGGAGCCATGACCAAGATTATCAAAGGGAATTTTTCAACTAAAAACCGTCAAGGCAGGAACTCCCTGGGCACCACTATAACCTGTGCCTGTTTGGCTAAGGTTAGGCTACATGCACACTGCCGTGAGCCGCCACACCGTAGCTCGGGCTGGCACACGGCAGCGCGGGGAGAGGAGGAGGAGGTGAAGCGCAGCCACCCCCGCCCCTCTCCAAAGTGAATATGGCCCGCGCCGTAAGACGGGAAAAGATAGGACATGTCCCTAACTTTTCCCGGCTACGGAGCGGTACGGTCCGCATGTGTGCCTGCACCGTAACCGCTCCCATACAGGCCGTAGCCATAGAAGTGTATGGGAAGATATCGGCCGATATACCGTCGGCCGTATATACGTCCCCCATACTGTATGTGTGCAATGTAGCCTATCTTGCAATTCTACCACCCCCAGATATATCAGAAGTCAAAGCTTCCGATATATCCAACACAGAGGAAAGGGGACGATGCGTATGATAAACCCCCCCATTGGAGTTGTCTTAGTTCTGAAGTTTTCTCTACCAGGACCAGCCTGTATATCTTATGTTCACCTAAAGCAACGGAAAAATACAATTGCATGTTATGTTCTATAACAGCAACAGCAATATATCCTGAAGGTTATAACGGTCACCCAGTTTAACCATCTTTCATCAGCAACACATTAAATGTTCAAATAGGTGCTGCTTACAATACTACTTGACACCATTAAAAGGGTGTGGGGCTTAATAGCTACCTATAGCTACGTATCTGGAGGGTGAGTCTGTGGCACCTATATTGTCTTGTATTGACCACTATTGGCCAGGATAGTTAAGGGCAGAAGAAACAACATAAAATGACCCGGGGGCACGTAGTGGAAACTCTGCATCTTGAGATTTAACCTCTCCCAAAAATTTTCCTTCCAAGATCTCAGCAGAGTCCTCAATAGAATGATAAAGGGTTACTAAGGAAGGATCTACCTGCACTGTTATGCTATGTGTCATACTAAAAGTAATGATAATAGCCTATTTTCTATCTCACTCTTTAGGTTAAAGATACTGGTATATGTCATTTCAAAGTGTTTTTTGGGGAATTATTAGTTTAATGTGATATAAAACTTTCTAATTATCCCAAATACAACTGTTCCTGAATCCCAGCTCTGTCTGCTAAACTGCTCAGCTTACTACAGGCTGAACCTAAACTTCTGGGCTGAAGAAAATAAGAGTTTCCCTCCCCCTTCTCTGCCCCATTTTAATATATTAGAAAATTTTTTTAGTAGTAGGGTCTCCATGAAGTGTCTCACCCCCATGCTGACATGAGGTGTAAGAGAAACTACTTTAAGTGTCTGTTATGCTTTTACAGCAGGTGACTGCACCCCTCATGCTGCCCCTTATCTTGATGCAGGTTCTGCTGCCTGAGGCAGGCGGCTCTTTTGGCTCATGGCTGCTGCTGACCCCACTTACATATTGGGGCTTATTACTAAGGGTCGCAGATTGCCACTTCGTCAGACTGTTTGCCCATTGGGGATTGCAGATCTTAGACAGGTATTTAACAAGTGTCCGCTTGGAATTTTGGGGCGCTGCGCGCTTCCATGCGACACAAATCGGGGGGCGGGCTGTCGGACGATCCGACTGATTCGGACTGAGGGAAGGATTTACCTTTCAATTGAGCGTAAGCCCCAAGCACTTACATTCACACACTAAAAAGATGGTGAAACTGCTGTCGGACCTGAGCAGGGAAGCGACCGCATGCAGGATATCGGGCGCACGTAGTCTAGTGAATCGCAGCAAGGTGCTTTTATAGGGACAAATTCTGTGACTCCAGTGAACGAGTAAGTAAATGTGCCCCCAAATGTGTATTTGCAGCATGGGAAATGGAGTGAGAAGCATAGGCACACAGGTGCGTTTACAGGGCTGCTATGATGGTTGCTGCGTAGAAGCACTGAAATAATTGCAATTTTTTTGGAGTAAGTGTCCCTGGTTATAATGATGGATTTGGATGGATTTTCAAACATTGCAATGCCAGAATGTGGCGATTTTATTTTATTCCAATGTCTGAAGATTTATAATCAATATAATATAGCAACCCCAATAGGATACCATTCAACTATACAATGAATCACTAAAAAAGAGCCTCAAGGGGCTCCATGTCAGAGAAAATAAGAAGATTTAATCAAAATGCAACAATAAAATGATTCCATGTTCTGACGACCAACACTAGTCCTGTGTCTGTAAGGGTTAACCAATAGAAGTGTTTGTCCTGTGTATCCAGTGTAACCTCTTCCCAGTACATAACCTGCTGCCTTTTATAAAATGTTTATTCTGTTTTGTATTAGTCTCTGTTCAGATCGGCTTCTCTTCCGGACTTATTAGTTAACTAAAGCAAATATCATTTGTCGGAAAATCGCCTCACAAATATTATATTAATCCATATTTATGGAGAAGAATAACTAGAGGCAGGCAAATTAGTTGGAAGGTTTATTGTCAATGGCTAAGATAAAACCTAAGGAGCCTGGCCTGGATCCAGGAGATAATCAGGAACATACTTAGATACATTGTTTTCTAGGCAAACTTTTCAAGCTGCACGTTGTTTAGAGATCATTAGGTTTTTATATATTAAATAAGTAAGTATCGATACTGCCCTATAATTCTCAGTCACCTAAACTACTATTAGCTGTGAGATGCCTGTAACCTATATTAAATGGTTTTGTCCATACGTTAGGTTATTGGTCTAAGCAGTGGGTGGCGAACCTATGGCACGGGTGTCCAGAGGTTGGCACCGGAGCCCTGCTTTTTGGGCACCCAAGCCATCAACATAGCACTCGAGCATAGAACTCAAAGAATCATCCTGCAGTCCCAGGAGACTCAAGAAATGCTCTCTCAGTGCTATTTTAAAGCTACACATTCTTGATTGCTTGGGAATGCGAAGAGGTAGAACATGGAGTGATTATCTTTAGAGCGTCCTCTAGGCCCACATTGTTTCCTGTCACGAGGACCATGCGAGATGCTACAAACCATAGTCAAAATTGCCCTTCTTCTTTCAACTGTTTTGTTGTCCTCACAGAGGCCATTGATTGAATTTGTGGTAAACAGGTAGCAATAAATTACTACTTAAATTGCCGTGCGGCACTTTGCAATAAATAATTGTGTTTTGGTTGTAGTGTGGGGCACCCTGTCCCTAAAGGTTGCCATCACTGTCTAAGGTGTCACCCATAATCTTACTTTAAATGGTAAAGTTTCTCAGTGGTCTGGAGGAGCAGTAGACTCCAGGACTCCTTTGCCTGCTGGCTTTGATGTTAGAGGCCGCACAGTCATTACGTGTATACAAACCCCAGTGAAAGAGGATCAAGATGCGGCGTAGTGCACCACATATACATTTTTTTGCCCTTGAGCCTTGCCCTTTTGCTTAAACCACCTCCTACTTTCTCCCCATTCCATTCCGTATACCACTCCCAAGTAAGTTGGTGAGATGTGGCATTGTAGAGTTGTACGGGCCACTTCAATATCGGCGCAAGCCCAAATCAACGTGAACGTTCAGGAAGTCCAAGGTCGCTCACTGGCTGGGATGTGTGACCCGCTTTTCACCTTGTATCCTTGCATAGGAGATATGGCTGAACAAAAGCTGCAACACACACCCACAGAAGTGAAGAGATAATCAGAGTAAATGTTTTGTACATTGGGGCCCTAGTAACTATACGTGAACCTTAATCTGCCTAGGTGCCCTACAGCACAAATGCCATCCTAATCCATATTACAGACCCATAATGTACTATGGGTCCTCCCAGTACATTTGCGTAAAATACCTAGTATAAATGAATCGTACATGAAGGTACAGTAGTCCAACATTTGGATCCTTATTTCAGTCTGTGGACATGAACCCGTTTCCTGAAAAGAAAAACTCATTTATTTGTGCTGTTCATTTATCAAATATAACTCTAGGGGTAGGAAGAAGCGATCCATAACACTGACTTTGTATTTCCCAGTTCTCACTTTTCAATAACAAAATTAAAGTCGAAGTAGTTTTTTCTGGACTTTTCATTACTACTCCTCCTCTTGGACTAGCTTATGAAAAATCTTTGATATATGTTTTGCAAGGCAGTAAAAATTTTCCATAATGTCAATAGGGACCCGTTTATCATAGAGGAACGAGAGCTGCCCTGGTATTTAATGTTATTCTGGAGGTTTTTTTTACTGACAATTTGAAGGGGTATTCCTGGAATTGTGACTGTGACCAATTGGCAGTACACAAAACATGGGATCACTGCTTCTTGGTTCTGTGCTCTGTATGTAACACAGCACAGATGATGGTAAAGGGTGCAGGTGTCGTTATTCACATTGCAAAGATAAGTAGATTTACTATAATGAATAAAATTAATGCAATTATGAGTAATCTGTGCATATGGCCCTTAATAGCACTACCTTTTGATAAATGTTTCGATTTCTTGTCTAGTGAGTCACTAGCTGTGCTGTGTTTTCAGTGTTGACCAATGTCCCTAGGTAAAAGCCTTGGCACTATAGTGTTATAGATACAAGGTGTCCCTGCTTCCCACAGAACAACAGCACTGTACTTGATCATGCCTGTATAATGCTGAGTTGAATAAAAAAAACTTTTTTTTTATTTTTACACAACCAAGCTCTTTTTGGAGTCATTACCTCTTTTCTTTCGGACTGACTGACTACATTGTTATTAGCTGTTTTGCTGAGAAAAGGGACTCCTAGTTTCATCATATCACGTATGATTATCATAATCTCATCCCTGGCACTCTGTGATGTTTGGAATAGTGACCAAACAGTTGTCCTGTAATGAGCCATCTGTAAACCTACAATACAATATTATACTGTAAACAATACAATCCTTAAAACAAATAGGAAATGAAATGGAATACAGGCAGTCTCCGACTTAAAACGACCGCCCGAGCTTACACTGAAACTAGCTACAAATTACTCCTCTGCACCTCCGTGACCCCTCGGGAGTTACTATTATTCCAGCTCCAACGATCAACTGTAATATTCTGCAATGAAGCTTTATTGATGAACCATGTTCCCTGACAGCACAACAATGTTTGAGAGCCATTTGTCCACAGGGACTAAAAAAAAATTCGACCCTGAGCTACAATTAACAAAATATCACTGTTGTTCTGGCTTAAATACAATTAAAATGAAAGACCAAACTAACGAACCGTCTATTGTATTAACCCAAGATTGTCCTGGTACAGATGATAATACTAATTTTTGGTGGCCTACAAATGTACAACTCAGACCCAAAAATCTGCCTACAAAGATATGGGATCTCCAATATGTAAAATGCAATCAATAGTGATATATATATATATATATATACATAACGTATACTCCGACATACTTGTATATTTCTATTCTTTGACTACACCTCTCCCATGTTTATCCGATACCTGCTGCCGCGTCGTATCCACTTCATAAGAACCATTCAGCCTAGGTTTGAAGGCATCTATCATACCAGATCACACATTTGTCACCAAAAAAAATGAACTTTTACCCCTTACTTCCAATTTCCTGTTAATCATTAACAGTAATCGTTCACCTAACTTAGAAAGTATAAAAAAAATTGTATCTGGCTTCCTGCCAGCAAACTGACTGTCAGGTGTGACTGGCAAACATCACTAATTATCTGCTCTGCTAGAACTGCTCTATTCTCCCTCCCATGTCCCCCAACTCCTCCATGCAGGCCATCTGACTACTCGCTGCTCTCCAGCAGATCCTGTCAGCAGTCATGTTCTGTATGAGAGGGGAGGATGTATAGAGTAACAGACAGATGGAGATTATTATGATTGAATAACACAGGGAACTCAGACATTTGCTGCAGGGACGAGAGGTTATACTTTTGTCACTTTTAAAAAGTGACTGGACGATTATGTTTATTATAAAATCAGATTGGGAAAGAGATCAAAAAGCCATTGGGATGCCTGTCAATCATAATGAAAAGTGTCCTGTGACATTGTTTGCTTCTAATGCATTGGTCATAAAGACTTACCCCTGGTTATACGAAAACTTTCTGTTGTTTATAAACTTGTTATTTGCTATTACAGATAACTGTACGATCAACTCTCATGGAAAGTTTTAGACATGACATAATTTATCTACAACAAATGTAGGGATGACACTGCAATACTTGAAAGACAACCCCAAAAATATTTTCCAAGGAAATAGTACAAACAAAGAAGAGAATTTTTTTACCAAAACACACACACACAACTTCGTTAACACTGTAGAAAAACAGTAGACGCTGAGATCAGTTCAGTCCTTTGTTCGTGCAACAATAGAAATTGTGTGACAAATGACTTACGCACCATCGCACACACACAGTATGCTGACACCGTATGGTCCTCTCCATTACTATTAGCTTTTCCAGTAAAAAAGCACAGAACTCGGCCACGCTAGATTGATCAGTGTTGATTATATGTTATGTTTATATAATCCCTGGCCTAGAAAACACACACAATATCAAATATCGAGGGTCAGTTACAGTAAACTACATCAGTTTATTTCAAGGGCTTAACCAACAAATTTCCCATCCAGAGCCCCCCCCCCCCAACAATTCCAACTGCCAACATTTTTGAAGGCAATCTACATCAGTAGATCACACTTTTTCACCAACGACTGTACCCTCTTCCATTTTCCTGTTACATTAACAGTACGATCGTTCACAACTTTATAAAGTATATACAAAGTGTATCTGCTTCCTGCCAGCCAGGCGTGTGCACGGTGTGGGGACTGCAATCATCATAATTAGTCTGCTCTGCTAGAACTGGCCTCTATTCGCCCTCCAGCTCGCCTCCCCTCCTCATGCATAAGCCGATCTGACGCTGCTCTCCACACGCAGATCTCTGTCAGCTCATGTCTTGTAGGAGAGCGGAACCAGGCGGGACCTGGCCACGTCGGAACGGGGACAGTACTAAATGATAGGGCGAGGCTGCTCTGAGGCATGCCGCTGAGATACTCCGCAGCGCCCCCCGACCCGATTACCATAATTATTAGAGACTCTCTAAATTTCGCGTGTTTGAGCAAAATAAAGAAGTCCTAAGAGCAATCATTCCTCATGACTTCTTAGTAGAACAACGCTCCTGTCAGTAAAACCGAGGTAGATGTTCCCTTGAATCCCAGCCGCGTACTGTATGACTGTAAATTGTTGTGGGATGAATTTCTATAACCTCAATGTTATTAGCCGTTTGTCTGGTGTGGAGACCCTCACTTACACCCCTGGTACAAATAAACATTTTAGCTGTGTTCTTCTCAGCTCACTCTTCTCTTTCTTTGGCCCATTGCAGTATAATAGAAGTAAGAGCCGTAGCCCGAGTGACACCTTGTCATATTATTTGGAGTGCTAATCTGTTAAGCAGACCAATCCACCTGCAACAATATATATCTGCTGGGCTCTCATTGGTCCTCTTTTTTGCTATCACGCACTTTAGAGTTTGTGTTTAGTACATGACTTGAATACTTTTGGCGGAAAAAACAACCGTGCACGTGGCATGTTACTTGGCTTATCTAATCAAGAAGTAAGACTACTACATATCCCTAGTACTCTGGGTAAGCGAGTTTCACCCGGCAATTTTTTCATCAGATGAGTCTCCTGTGGATCTCTGGACCTCTCCAACTGTGATTTCTGATAGAGGAAAACCATTTTCTCTCATGTTTTTATGGGTAAATCCTATAACAAAGTTTCTTAATTACACGTAATAGAGACAGCAAAACTCACTTATAATGCTTTTCGTTTGTCTTATTCAGGACTCTTGTATAATTATTCACTTTGCAGGTTGGTTGGACACTCATTAAATAGTTTTAACTGAGATTGATTACAAATTAGAAAAGATGTTGTATTAAAGTCACCAAAGAATAATATATTCATATTTATTAATCCTCTACTGCCCGGTGTAACTCCTCTTCCTCTCTCGCCCACACTTTGGGTTACTGCCCGGGGACACCCCACATAGAACACTTGTGGTAACCGTGCCATCCCAAATAGATCTCTTTTATATAGTTCGTAATTTGAGGCCCATAACACTCGCCCTACTGCAAAAAAAGGACACATAAAATTTTGTTGGGTTTTCATTCT
Source organism: Engystomops pustulosus (assembly GCA_019512145.1). NCBI lineage: Eukaryota > Metazoa > Chordata > Amphibia > Anura > Leptodactylidae > Engystomops > Engystomops pustulosus. Next base: position 278,545,906 of record CM033641.1, read on the forward strand.
ACAATAATAACACCCCTATGATATATAGAAGTCATGGGGCACCTGATTAGAGCTACCACAAAGGCGCAGACATAAAGTTATATGGGGATTTATCAAGACCTCTCAGCCGAGCCCCACTGGTGTAGAAGTAGCAGAATGGTATTTCTGGCGAGAGAACTAATTTGTTTATTTATCACAGGGAACTTTTCTAAAATAACTAAAGGTTGAATATTGGCAGAAGCCTGATGGTGGCATTTGATTATTGGTCATATTGGTTCATTCCCCACAGTCATTTATTCACTTTGAAATAAGGTCTCTTCTATTCTACATCAATTTATTAAGGCAATAACAATAAAGAAGTCCTGGATTTCTAAAATGGCCATCCTACAGAGCCAATAGAACACCCCATGACTGTAACTGAATCCATTGCATTCTTTCCGGGTGGCCGCCATTTGCAGAACTTTTGATCACATCTGTGTGGAGTCTAGGTAATCACATATGTGGTACGCTACTACCCAGCACTCCCCGACATTTTTTCATCTATTTTTTTCATTGCATTTTGTACCCCGCCTTAACACACACCCCTAGTACAGACAGACCTACTCAGCACCACTGTGACCTCCGGTGAGGCTCTCTGGATCTTTGACTTAAGTCCCTAGGCTGCAATAATCAGTCTTTAAGGTGTCTGTAATGAGGCTTTTTTGATAATCATGGTATCCATGACCAGCACAAACACTTGGAAAATTAGAATTGATTGTACAGGAATAAACAAGGTGTCTCATGTTTGGGAGTTTATATATACAATTACCAGTCCCCGATCTACAATACAATTCACTTATAGGGCATCTACCACCGATGAGAAGACTGATGCAAATGACTGATTGGGCTTCCAGGCTGCCCATGGGCCTAGAGCCCCTCATGCTCATTGCACACCGATCCTTCATCGCTCGGGTGCTAGATGCCCTTTAAGAACACCCATAAAACTTTTTTTTACGTAACCACGGACTGTCTGTACTAATCACTAACCACTCCGCTGTAATTATATAATGAAGTCTTGGTATAGTTCAGTGTTATTCACATTGCATGATGAACTCTTCGCCCTAACAATGTATACGCTGTTTAATTCGGCGTTGGTGTTCTGTTGTAGATCTCATTTCTGCTGGCCTTCCGCTTACACTTACCCTGGAGCTCCTCCAACTGAAGCGTGCAGGATAGGCCTCTTCCACATCCTATTTCTAACCTCTGTGCAGTTGTCGATGCCTTATTCAGGTGGAGTGAAAATCCTAATGTCCACCATAATGGCGCTTTATGAATACTGAGTGTCGATAATAAAGTATAGCATGTATAATATGCTGCTGTTATCAAAATGAAATAGTATTATAGAACTGATGAGTGGTCGGATTAGAACAGGTACGAAAACACTAATAGGGGGTCATTTACAAAGGCCCTGTTCGCGTTTTGTCCCGACCGTGTTAACGCAAAATTTCCATTGCGCCGATTGTACCTGAATTGCCCCCGGGACTTGTGGTCCCGCACGCTAATCGGATTGTGGTCGCAATCGGCGCCGGCATGCGTGCGAACGGAATCGGGGGACGATGGCCGAACGAAACCCGACGGATTCGGAAAAACCGCCAGCATTTAAAACCCAAAAAATTGTCGCTTGGGGACGCTTACCTTCACTGGTCCCTAGGTGGGTGAATTCCGCGCGATGCAGATAGACTTTCAACGCAGGCATGCGGCACGCTGGGTACGGCGGAAGAACGACAATTCATAAATCCCGCCGAGAACCTCGAAATGCAGAGCAGACAGAACGCGCCGCTGGATCGCACGGACCGGTAAGTAAATGTGCTCCAATTGTTATATTGTGGCAGAACCAACAATTGGTAGCTATAAAGGGTTGCCCCAGGCCTTTGCATCTAAAGTGCTTATGAACTCCTTTACACATATGAGTATTCTAAAAAACATTGTCAGATTTCCTAATCATCCTCCCACCACCTGCTTGGGGGGACCCGGGGAGACCAGAATGACCGCCAACAGTGGTGAATGAAGCTTAATAGAAGGGCTGGTACGGAATAACAGCCCGGTCCGGAAGAACCAGGAGGGTTGATGAGAACCGGCATCTCCTGTCTGGTCTGATGCTAATTCTCACTGTTTCTCTTCTTCATACTCCTCTCAGGCTAGTTCGGGTTTTTAGTTTGGGGAGGACTATCAGGGGCACTTTAGCATTACCGGTTCCCGAAGAACGTGACGGATGCTACACTGGTTCGCTAGAATTACAAATTAAATTTTACATGAACGAGACCTGATCAGAATTTGTATTGGATCCTGGACCCCAGTAGTGTTCTTCCTGTGGCTCCACAGTGTTACTACCCAGAACTACCATCATTCATCTCTGCAGCCCCAACCAGCGCAATGGCCCAAGGCCTGCGCGAGTTTTAGGCTTGCATCAGTAAAACTAAAGCAATTATATTTTTCATATATAGTTATGACTAAACACTAGACTTGTATAGTCAAGTTATAGTTCTTACTTTCCATATCAAAAGGATGTTGTATGAAAGATGCCACAAATAGTTAAAGTGACAATAATGTTTATCAATTCCTTTGTTAATTGGTAGGGCTTTCATTTACATGATATTATGTGGGCTAAATTCTATCAAGGTCGGTCCCGGCATTCACACTAAGCCCTAGGCTTGTTCACATGTGAGTGGATGTAACTCGCCCTTATACTACAGTCTTGACTCAGTTGAGCCAGGGATGATGCAATACAGTTTCTGCTGAGCCGACGGGATTAGGATATAATATGTTAGAATTTTTACATCCCGCGTTCTTTCTGAATGCAACATATACTGGATATAAAGACTCCTCGTCTGCTAGTACATGTCTATGCTACACTCAGTGTAAATACTCTAAGAGTTTTCCTCATTGGTCCCCATTACAAGACTGCAAATGGAATCCTGCCTGAGTAAACACAGGTCAATCCTGCTCTATATACTGTTAATTGGCATCATAATGTGCAACAAAAATCTGCCCAGTGTACAATACATTAGGGCCTTATCCAACATTCAATCATTCCTCAATATACAATATATGTGATGCATCTATCTACCAGAAGAATATTTGTATTCCATGCCACAAGGTGACATTTTCACTGTTATACTGAAATATCACGGCATCTCCTGGAAATATCAGTGGGGAGTTAATTGTCTTGTAGGTAATGTACATGACATATTGTTTTAATACTACACAATGTACTTGTGGTTGGTATCTCACCTTGTAAGGTGGAATTTAGATAAGATGTCCAGTAACAGTCAGAACCTGCCCATATGACGTCTGTCCATGTAGAATATTATTTACTTATATATTATTTTATATAATATGTTTGCAGAGCTTTTATGTCAGCTCTGTGAATCACAAAGTCCCAAAGATAAAAAATAGCTTCATATAAAAACACATTGTGCACATATAGCATTCAATCACATTGGGGTAGATGCAGGGCTAGCGCCAGCACTGGGCGTACCTGGGCAAGTGCCGGGGCCCTGAGCTGCTGGGGGGCCGACATAATGAATCCATGAAGGTGAGGGGGGCGGTATCTAATGTATCCTTCGGGGGTGAGGGGCTTTTATATAAATAAACCTGATTGGTCCTGTAAATTAAAGATAACCATGAGGGTCTTGTTATAAAATACCATGAGGGTCTGTATATAAAATAACAATAGGGGGCTGTATATAAAATAACAATGTAGGGGTCGGTATATAAATACCATGAGGGGCGCTGTATATAAAATCACCAGAAGGGCTGTATATAAAATAACCGATGGAGGGGGCTGTATATAATATCAATGAGTGGGCTTTATTAAATAAAACCATGAGGTGTCTGTATATAAAATAACCATGAGGGGGCTGTTATAAAATAACCATGAGGGGGCTTTATATAAATACCATGAGGGTTGTATATACAATTACCATGAGGGGGCTGTAATATAAAATACCATGAAGGGCCTGTATATAAAATAACCATGAAGGCTGTCTAAATAACCATGAGGGCTGTATATAAAATAACCCATGAGGGGCGTGTATATAAAATAACCATGAGGGGCTGTATATAATAACCTGAAGGGGCTGTATCTTAAAATACCCATGAGGGGCTGTAAATAAAATAACCATGAGGAACTGTATATTAAACTTAACCATGAGGGGCTTATATAATAACCACGAGGGCTGTAAATAAAATAACCTGAGGGCTGTATAATAACATAACCACGAGGGGCTGTATAAAGAATAACCACAGGGGCTGTTAAAATAAAATAACCACGAGGTGCCTGTAATATAAAATAACCATGAGGGCTGTAAATAAAATAACCATGAGGGGCTGTATCTCAAATAACCATGAGGGCTGTAAATAAATTAACCACGAGGGGCTGTAATCTAAAATAACCATGAGGGGCCTGTATATAAAATCACCATGAGGGGGCTGTAAATAAAATAACTCATGAAGGGGCTTATATAAAATAACCATGCAGGGCTGTAAAGAAAATAACCATGAGGGCTGTATATAAAAAACTAACCATGAGGGGGCTGTATATAAAATAACCATGAGGGCTGTCTATAAATAACCAGGAGGGGCTGTAATAAAATAACCATGAGGGCTGTTATATAAAATAACCATGGAAGGCTTAAATAAATAACATGAGGGTTGTATATAAATACTATGAGGGGCTGTAGTATAAAATAACCTGAGGGGGCTAGTAAATAAAATAACCATGAGGGCTGTATATAAAATAAACCTGAGGGGCTGCTATAAAATAACCATGAGGGGCTGTATAATAAAAATAAACCATGAGGGCTGTATATAAAATAAACCATGAGGTTCTTGTATATAAAATAACCATGAGGGGGCTGATATATAAAATAACCTGAGTGGGCTGTATAATAAATAACCTATGAGGGTGCTGTAAATAAATAACATGATGGTCTGTATATACAATAACCATGAAGGTCTGTATATATAATAACCATGAGGTGCTGTATATAAATAACCATGAAGGGCGTATATAAAATAACCATGAGGTGGGGCTGTATATATAAAATAACCATGACGGGGCTGTCTATACAATAACCATGATGGGGGTATATAAAATAACCATGAGGGGGCTGTCCTAAAATAACCATTAAGGGTCTGTATAATACAATAAACATGTAAGTGGGGCTGTATATAAAATAACCATGATGGTCTTATATAAAAAACATGGGGGTGCCTGTATAGAAATAACCATGAGGGGCTGTAATATAAAATAACCATGAGGGGACTGTTTTGGTAATTTGTAATTTTGTTTTGGATATGTTAGGGAGCTGGAGACTGTTTTTGTTCTGAAATTTTTAATGTTCCGCCCACCGTTAGTTACCTGCAAAGGACCCACTGAGCTCGGTCACCCATGGGCCTACTGCAACCTGAACCGACCCTGGGATAGATTTTATCACAAGAGTCTGCTGTTGATGTAAATCTGGTTATGATTAAGACCGTCTCGTTTAACGTAACACTTCCCTGTTTGTTGGCAAGCGGAAGCGTATATAGATCTGCCAGAATTTCTGGTAAGCATGCTTAGGCCCACCCTCCTTTTAATCTATTACTAGTCAATAAAAGTTTAAAAACTGTTCATAAAACATTTTTTGGTGCAAACCGCATTGATACATTATGACCGCGTCTGGGGCAATTTATCAGGGCCTCGTCCTGCAACCACACAGTGGCTTAGAAGCCTTGAAAATAATCGTTCAAATGCTAGCTTATTGCCAGACTTGTATTGTATAGTCCCCTCTCCGCCACCTCCCCACCCATGGACAGGGCTTGGCGTTAGAATAAACACTGCACAGCGAGAAATGCAGCGGCGGGCTATCATATTAAAATATCTCCCCAAGTGGTTAACATGTCAATCCATAATTTCAAGAAGATTTTAAAACATTGCTTTGAATAATAAATAAAGACTTTATACAGTATCATCAAACTGTCACAGCATGTTTTCTTTTCGTGGGGATAGATTATAGTAAATTTGGCTCCTGAGCCCGCTTGTTTCCTGCGTGTCCCCCCATTTTGCGTTTCTAATAATTCGCCAACTCTTTGGTGCCAAGGAGCGACACTCTTCACCTCCAGTAATTTTATGAATTGCGTTTCTCTTGGGTCGGGCCAGTTTTAAGTGCATCAAAACTTTTTGTTCGCTGATTTTTTTATTCCTTATTCGTATCTGATTATTAGGGGCGTCCATGTGCTAATCTGTCGGCATTTGGAGACAGGTATACAGCACCACATGCGCTATAGACAAAAAATGTTGGAGATATCATGAGGTCATGAGACAGTTTAGTAGGCACGCCTCTGTGCAGTGGGTCGCCTGTGCATACAATTCTGTATTGTAATTGGTGAAACGTATGGTAGTAGAATCTGAATATCTGTCCGATATATATGAAAAGGAACAGATATGTTTCAAATATGTCCCAAAAATTCTCTCAATGCGTGTACATAAAACCTATTTTTAACAATAAAGTTTGTCAATTTTCTGGTGACACATTCCCTCTAAAAGTAAATCATGTTAACATAGTAACAGTATATGTACGATGCTGTGTCAGAGATTTCCATTAGTCAGTCTCAGACTGGGACAAGTGGTTTGGGTGACTACTATTTCATAATATTTAATTTTCCATCCTCTTATCATCTATACCCTTATCAGGGCAAGTTCCCGAAACCTACATTCCTAAATCTCTATATGAAACTGTTTGAGAATTATCATGTTACTTCAATTATGGTATTCCTTATAGGTTTATAGCTGATGACAGACAGTAGTGTATTTACAATTAGGTTTTTTTTGGGCTGGGGGCGTTAGCCTGGGGCCCCGGACTACTAGGGGGCCCCTGGTCAATCCCACCAATTTTTTATTCCGCGAAGGCATCTTCACCCATAAATCCGCATCAAAATCTTAGATCCTGCTCTCAATACACATGTCCACAAAAGCCAGTTCCAGACCTTTTAAAACAGGTCTTCAACGTCCTGAAACCACAGACTGAAAGCAGGTTTAAGGGATGCAATCCTCCATTCCATAAGAAGCTGATTCTCGTACCATAGGCAAAAAGTGATTCCAGACTGGTTAGGAGCTATAATTTCATACAGTCCAAGAGCCCCTGCTGTTTTAATCTGCCCTGAAATCCATGCTAAAATACCCAGCGGGAACCACATATACTACTTCAACCCCCATATTTTCTATGGCAGGTTTTACGAGTGTATCATGTACAGAAAGTCTACTTAGCTACTTTGGCGTCCTGCTTGCAGTTGGAGTCAACTAATACTTTAGTTGTTTTTAAATAATGACCACATAGTCACTTCTACCTCGTTCTCAGCATTAAGAAAAAAACAAAAAATGCCTCAGTAAGAGACACAAAATCAATCTCCCAATGTCAGCTTCATACACAGCAGTCCATGCACGCTGCTATGTGGCAAGAGTAATAAATTCCACATTTAAGAGATTATATTTGCACGTTGCAACAAACTGTCATTTAGCTTTCTTTTCTGCCCACAATTATCTGAAGTAGTGAAATGACATGTCTTAGTGGGGTCAACACAGAGTTTAACCGCTGATCGTCATCTGCGCATAGTTGCACGTCCTGTTTGGTAGTCGTAATATAGACACGTTAATTTACTGTGCCCCAACTCATTATGTTAGTGATCAATTGTCATTTCTGGTGCTTGAAAAATTTGGCAAAATTTATAAAAATCTAAAAGAGCACCTTTGGTAAGTCTGAATACCACAGAATTTTAGTTTTGATATGATTGCCTGCAGATGCGCTGTTCATATACGTAAGCGGCACGTACACTCTTTTGGTGTATGTAATATACTGAATTCTATCTGCTAACTGGGGATTATGACCATCTTGCTGTAGTACAGTTACAGGGCTGTCAAAGTGCCCTTACTAACATTGGTGACTTACCTGTGTGTCCAAGCTGCAAATTCCCCTTCTCAAATTTGTTACACGCTCGAACGGATTGTTAAGCATTCGTGTCTTTTCTGCTCTCTTCCTGGCGTATAGTTATTCTATGAAGCATTAGTATTCAAAACATCACACGCTGAAATTTTAAGGGGTTAATGAACATCTAACCATCAAAAGCAAGTATGGATAAACCATGTGACATCTATACTCTTAGTCCAGCCGGCTGTGACCGTGGTAATTCTTCTATATTTTGTGTCCATGGCCTCCTTTGCTTTCTGAAAATCAAACTTTTAAAGTATTTAATGACCTGAGGTATGCCCCTCTTTGAATAGCTACTTCACGGCGCAGCGTTACCTGTTTACAGTCACATTCAAGTCACCTCTCTCACTCGAGTCTTCACACCGCCTCTGAAGACACTGTAGTAAGGGTGATAACCTTACATGAAGATTTGACTCTAATCTGGGCCATAACCCAGATGAGCATGTGACCGGAGGAAAGAGGGGTGAGCGCTTCCCACCCCTCTCCATAGAGTGGTGGTACCGGGGGCCATAGAGCCCCATGGGGGCTGTGATACGGACACAAATTGTGCTATCAAGTGCCCTGTATGGTCGTGTGCATGAGGCCTGATACTGTAATAAACCACATTTAACCCTTTTATCTCACTGTGAAGCTGCGCTTGGGTGTAGCACATACTACACAGTAACCACTGTGACTATTTCCCCTCACTTTTTACTTATAGAAACATGAAAATAATCTGATTTTAGACATCTACAGTACAGTTAAGCAAATGGAGAACTTTTATAAACTGCCTTCCTGTTCTCATTGTAGATATATTTAGATTACATTCAACCACGTCTGCAAAAATAAACTAGACTTGATTCGTTTTTATGGTTATTTATCTGTATTTTTTACCAAGATTTCAAACATATTTTTTTTTACTGAAAAATGAGAGACATTAAAAACTCTTTTGAGGCTATGATTAATGACCAGGATCACAAAATTAGGAGGGGCGTTTCAATACGTACCGTTGTTCGAAATTAAGCAACCCGTTTTTTGTGTTTTTTGGTTTAATGTTTTACTTTTTCAACATAATCCCCTTTGGCAAGATACCACTTCTCCACCGTTCCTGCCATTTTTTTTAACTTAAACCCTCCAAAAAATACGCAGTTTGTACAAACCTCCTAGTACTCCCCAAAAATACGTCTCCGTCTCGCGATGACTTCCATGGGGTGTAAGTCAATTTTTTTTTCCTGCAAGACCATTTTCGTCCATGTTGCGGTCACAAGACAAAAGTCACAGGGAGGCCAAAATCGAGGATGAATACGGGGTTGCAGTCAGCAATTGATACATGCAATTGACAACTCGGACAAGATTGTGCTGGGGTGCATCTACTCTGATGGTAAAAGAGCACCCTCTTTTTGTCCGCCAAATCCGGCCATGTCTCCTTCAATTTTGTTGTCGAAGTGGGTCCAATAATCACTGGAGTATGTTCCATTGACGATTCATCCTCTTCTAAAAAATCCCTGAGGAATGCACGACGTCGCACTTCCCAAAAAATCGTCGCCATGACCTTTCTAGCCTTTGTACCAGCTTCGCTTCTCTTGGTAGTAATTCACCTGGAGAAATCTATGGTTTTGATTGTCTTAGTTTCCTTGGTGTTAATTAGGAATCCAGGTTTCTCATCAACGTTGACACTCGACGACAAAACTTTCTTTCGGATCTCACTTAAACTGCTCCACACGCTGCTTCGAAATACACAAACACCGCATCCGCTTTGTCCACCTTGAGAGCAATCGCCAGCAACCCTAGGGGGCCGCCACTTTTTTTTTAATCGTCTAACTTATCCAGGTAAATATTAATTGCCATTCCGGTCAACACACCTCCGGCTGCTAGTCGTCGCGCACTTATCGTCTCGTCAATCAGCGAGTATCCAAGCGGATTATCATCGTCTGGTTGCCATCCAAAGTGTTCCTACTGTGAGCATAGATTGCGAAGGTTCCCATAAAACAGCATCCAACTATTGCTTGATTATCTCCTTCACATTGTTTTTTTTCGGCCATAACCAAAAAACAAAGGGAGCCAAAAAATTACCAGAAGTGATACTGCGCGTTTGGAAAGGATTTGTTGGTCCATCGTTAGCGGGAAATTCGCCAACAAACACGTCATAGCACTCGGGCTGAATGTACGGTGGCCAAATCCAAACGAACAAAGTCAAGAAATGGGAAGATCTCAAGATGTGTGTGAATTATAATTGACAACAACATCGTTTGATAAGGGGGGGCCGACGCAACGAAACAGATGGGGGGAGGGCGTGAGACAGAGTGGAGGGCGGGCAAGAACTGTTCCCTCAGGAAACCTTCTGGTCATCGAAGGAGGGAAGAAAGCTGGTGACAAACCACAGGCTAAACACAAGGGGTAGAGATAATGTAAACCGGCGGGGGCAACTGGAGTGTATAACAAAGGTTAAAGTGGAGATCGGCAACAGACGGACAAAAAACTGCAGTTCATCAGTGAACCTGCGGGAGCTGTGTAAACTGCTGAACTATCAGTGAAGATGGTGTTAACAATGTAGTAGTAACCCCTTTCACCTTCCTCTGACGCCCAGTCAACGTCGCTAACATCGATGGAATTAAACTGTCGCGTCATGATATCTAACTCATATACCGTGTAAAGAAGTTGTTGTTGCATGGCACGTTCTTTTCTTTCCGTAGTGGAAAATCAAGACACTGTAAAATGCATGCAACACCACTTAATAATGGGCCTTACCATGGTATTCCTTCTCCTTGTTTCCCTCATAAATGAAGATTTCCCAGAAGTTTGAACTTGCAATAAAACCGTTTATGTCTAACAAAACCTATCTACTCTCACGTCACTCTCTCCAAATTACTATCTATAACTGGTATGTGTTGCATCTTCCTAAATATCCTCCTAGCCACTCCTGCCAGTGTGTCACCCCTGAACTAACTGAGGACATTGATCCCCTGGATGCATGATAAATGATTGTACAAACAATATACTACCGAAGAACTATACTTTCACGCATTATAAGACAATGCTAGTAAGTTCCTCTGTTTATCCTCTGGAAATATTGATTAATCAAGTGTGACAATCTTCTACTGTTAGCTCCAGTGTAAAGACAGTTCTGTTCATGAGAGATATATACGAGATGCACGACATTAACAGGACGCGTCCAAAGTGAAACGAGTAAAGGGGTTACCAGTAATACATACACAAACTAACAGATAGGCCATAACGGCTAAGCACGACAGGCTCCATCCATAACACTGCATCTGGTTCTATGATGTGCATTCTAGTTATCTGCTACGAATGCAATGGGGCCACCATACATTTATTGATAAGTAGCATTTGTGCGGCAGCAATCTAGTACCTGTCGGTAGTTTTGACCTCTAGTAAAGATCGTGAGAAGGCGTATCCACGGATGGACAGGTCGTGGTATTAACAGTGTGTTATTTATAAGTATCTTGCGCGCATAGGTGTTGCCTCGCATTGTTCGTCGGGCACTCTGCCTGTTGTCTCGAATAAGAAGCAGAAAATGTTTTTTTTGTTTGGCGCTTATTGGAAATTTGCCCCATATTATATTTAGTTGTCGGTGTCCACTCGATTCGTACAAGCCGATGAACAAACGCTCACCAAAAAAAAATGGCTGCCCACTTCCCGATCAGGCAGGGGGTGCCAATTCATGAATAACCAGATCACCACCATTCATGAGATCTGCCCTAGCCCTGCCCAACGATCCCATAGCAAATTTGTAACATATCTCATAGACTGCACCAGTTTCTGTTAAATGTGGGAAAATGGGGGTCATTTACAAGGGCCCGATTCGCGTTTTCCCGACGTTATACCCGAACCTTTTCCGATTTGCGCCGATTTGTCCTTCTTGCCCAGGGATTGTGGGCGCACGCGATCGGATTGTGGCGCATCGGCGCCTGGCTGATGCATGGCAAGCGCGTGAAATCGGTTGGCGTGTCCTAACGCAAGTAAGTACTTCGCCGATCGTGATTCGTAAAAACCGCCGCATTTAAAAACCGAAAAAAGTGTCTCTTGGGGAGCGCTTACCTTCAAAAACCTGGTCCGAGGTGGTGTGCATTCCGTCGAGATGAATGTTTCAGCGCAGCAGGCGCCACCTGGTGGACGGCGTGAAGAACCTGGACATTCATCAATCCCGGCCTGACCCGAATCCAAGCATAGAACGCGCCGCGGGATCGCGACTGTGACGCTAGTAATAATGTGCCCCCAATGGTGTTGAAAGTATGTCACAGTTCCTAATATAACCCGAACTAGTTTGGGATCATTTCGTTAAACGGCGTTTCACACACACAACCCCAAACACAATTCAACACAACAAACCAACACCAAAAAACATAAATCATTTCAGGTATTTTCTTCTCCCCACTGGCTGCGCCGCTTAGCGCCTTATTTATGAAGTGGTGTGCGTCACAATATGGTGGTTTTCTGACACTTGTTCTGTTTTTGGGAACATAATTGTGTTTGGTCAACCGGCTTGTGATTCAACAAACTACCATTTTCACTTTCTGTCTCTTCTCTTTTCTTTCCGACTGGTTTTTGTGGCTCAATTTTTGGTGCAAATAAAGATCAGCCAAGATCTTTCTATGGATTTTTATAGAACCTTCATGACTGTGAGACAGTTATAATCCTTTTTGTTTTGCCTCCAAATCATTAACTCCCTTAAACTTAAATCACACTGAAACAGAATAGCCTCGCTTCCACAACACCGCGCCCAAATTACTAATGCCTCCCCTTTGTTTTTCTATCTTATTTCTATTTTGAGACTTGATTTTCCTGCAAACCAAAGATACGTCGCTAATTGACAAGATCACTAGTGACAATTGCCATGTCCTGCTTTCATCCTCCAGGTACAAACATCGATCCATGAGTATGAAATCCAAACACGCTTTGTCTGCTCCTGGCAGTAGAGACCTTTGGCTTTTTGGTCAATAAAATAAAGTTATTGATGAGTTTGATCACTACTTGTGTAAGAACATCAAGTGAATCCTACATATTATCATTAATACCTAGCTGCATGCAAGGAAATGAGCTTCTTTCTATAATGCAGGCCTTTGCCTTGCTCGTGAACAATGCAAATAAATCATCTTTAATATGGAAAATATTTCCTGTACCCACTAGTATGAAGAGTAGTCATCCTCCCAGGCTGTTTACACAGGCCTTGCTTCCATTCTATGGACAATCTTTAAAGTAATTTCACAACATAATTTCTCTTAGGTCCTCTTAGGCCCCAGCTGTTTCGTTTTCTTGGAGATCCTCAGGGGAGGGTTTCCTCCTTCTTGGGGCATCCATCATCATCTACTTCCTCCACTCTTGGGGCTTCTCTCATCATTTCTTCCTCCATCTCGTGGGGCTTCCATCTCTGGATGTCTGTAGGTGGGGGATGGGCGAGAAGAAACTTCCTTGCAAGGCCTTCGTTTCCCTTGAGTTGGGTAGGCTAGTCAACTTGTGGGCAGCTATGCAGATTTTCTTCCGTCCCATTGGTTTTCTGCTGAGAGATTTCTCGGATTTCTCAGGGAGTTTTCCGATTTTTCTTTTTGCATGAAGCTTGCCTTGTTCTGAAGATTCCCTACCATAGCGGGATTCTGTTCTTGCTGAAGAAAAGGCTTGCTGATGGAAGGGAGGGGATCAGAATTATTTTTCTTCACGGACACTTATTGTGTGACTTATCCGGGTACCATGATCGGGTTTATTTTTGCCAATTTAGGTTAGGCGGGTGTTTTTTGCTCAATGTTCTTAAAAAACCAGCCCCTATAACGCTAGGTATTGATACAAAACATGTGACCAGAAGATTGCTTTTGTTTTCTGACAAAGCCATCTCTTTAGTGTTAGAACCGCTTTTTTGAGCAAGGTATCGGTCCATGCTGTTTGCCAGAGGAAACCATAGAATATCTTATAAAGTTACTTTTGAGGTAGCACGTCCTATGTCAGTCACTCGTGAAATTACTGAAACATCAGAGCGAAGCTGTTCTACACTGATTCTACTACTCCCCTATAGGATACAGGATGAGTGGGTTGGTATTCCACCAAACACATTCACTGGTAAACGTGCTTTTCCCGTTTCTGTCTAGAATGGAAGTACCCCTTTAAGTAATTGCTGACATAAACATTTTCTGCTGCTCAAGCAAAGATTATATCAGTGGTAAACTTGGTCGCCTGTATCAGAAAACATGGTTTTGTTTTTTTGGTTTTCTCCATTTTATTCTAGTGATGGATTGCATTTCATACACACTTTTATTTTAATTAATATTTTGTGTCTGTGATAAGTGCACTGTATATTGCACAATTGGGAAGTTTCTTACATAAGATTGTGGGAACAGGGTGCCTGTGGGATGTGAATAAAATAGGAAAGTGATGGTTTGATTGTTGAACAGTGAAAGATTTGTCATATCCCCCCCTGATAGTTTCCACAACATATGGCAAATAGAACACACGCGCAACAGATTTTTTTTCCATTGCCCTAATTAATTCAAGGCAAATCCCTATTTATTTATAGCCTTTCTTCTGTGGAGCATAAAGATAATTTGTCAGTCTGAAATAAGGAGCCAGGAACAGAAACAAGGTGACAGAATTGTTGTCATCAGGAATACTTTACTTTAAAAAGTGGTAATAATGGGATCATGGATCTCTATGTTGAAAGCCCTCCCAGTATGTCCGTGCGTGTGACTGTAGTTCACATAGGCCCAGCGCAATGCATGCATTTCACGTGAAAGGGGCCTATGAGGATGAAGGGGGTATACATTACGAGAATATCAGGCTTGTTTCGCAAAATTCTTGTCAATTTCCTATTTGCTGTCCCTACGCAGTACAATAACTTCTGCTTGCTACACATCAAATGGGAAACCTCCATTGTGACTGATAATACCGTAGTGGAATCTGCCCTTGCTCATTTAGGGGGGATACAAACTATCCCTGCTGCATAGTCATCACATGACCAAGGTAAATTTTTTTCTTAAAGTTTTTGATTTACCTGTAAGATTGGGGGTCGGGGGGGGGTTTGTACTTTTCCCTCCCAAAAAATGAAATTTCCCTTATACATTCCATTCAGTGACATATCATTGGGGGAGGTCACTGCTAGGCCTGTCTTAGGCCTAGTGACCTGCCCACGTGGTCCTTAAAACCTATGTACAAGCCTACGCAATTAGCTGACTTGGATTATTGTATCCTTTTTTGGACTGGGTTCCAATATGTTTCTATAAGCTTCCCTCTCCTTGTGAACATCGGTTGCCTCAAAGCCTGCCTGGGTGATTCCTACTTTGTGCCCTTACCTAATTCATCTGACACTACATCGTGATCTTTCCTCATTTAGAATGGTAAAGCATACTAAAGTTAACGTGAAGATGAATAAAAGTCAATATATGGAACTCGTGTGATATATATGAAAATATTACACAAGTTTCAATTGTAGTCACTTTTGTATTCCTGATTCTTGAAACGTTTGTTGAAATATAGCATGAACATTCTAAAACACCTATCACCGTATTTTCACTAATAAAGTGTCAGTGCAAGAGCATAGGATGGATCTCAGCCGAAGGGAGGGAGGATGAGTCGGAACAATGCCATCAGACAATGACTGAAGACTTACTGTCTCCGAATCTGGTCCGCTCAACAGCATAGTTTCCCCGGTCAATTAGTGTTCGTATTCAATATAACACACCGCGATGCCTTGTGACTCGCTGCTCCTTTTGACAGGGTGCCAGGTAAGCTTTCCAAAGTTCATTTTCTTGGGATCAAGAACTATGCCTTTTTAAGCAACAACCTGTCTGGGACAAGCTAGTATAGCACTTATCATTACGTTTTTAGTGAAATACCCTATGTGTGACCGGTTGCCCTTGTAAAATACACGCAGTCTTTATATTCAATGTCGATTTTTCCCTAATGAAATGGTGAAACATTATATATAATTATATTATTATATTAGATATTGTTTTTTTATTTCTTGTTTTAAATATGTACTGTAATAACTTATTGTTGTTTTATATTGGCCGAGGATTCATCACTTTTTGGTATGTTCGGGTCTGACCCAATGAGCTGCAGAACGAGCGTGCAATTTTGACTTCTTTTAGTGGGCATAACTGTGGCTTCACTTTCCCTCTCTCCCTACACCTTATTTGTTCTTTTTTCCTTTCAACCTTTGTCATCCTTCAAGAGTATCTACCATATGAACATCACCTTGAGATCTATGGATGGTCCATGGAGACATGTAGTTTTCCTAAACGTAAAATATCTTGCAGGGAACATAGTTATTTACCATTTTCATCCATTGGCCTTTTGAGAAATCATTTTCAAATCCAAATACAGATTAATTGTCAATATTGAATGAGTTTCTCCCCTCCTACAGTTACATACAAACAATTAGCTTCCATACGTGGGCATTAGTAGTGGCCTCCGGCGTGCCCTAAATATTGTATGATCCTAGTACCATTGATAAATGTAACTTCATAAAAATAATTTGATCTTACCTGTAGCATTCCCATCAAATCCTCAATTGTCTTGTATTTTAGGAGGACATGGGAGGGTCAATAGTATTTCAGTTTCACGAATATTTCATACTGAACTATGCTTTTGAAAAGACCTTAAGGAAATCTACCCAATGTTGTTTTTATGGCATATGCGTTGAACCAAACATCACTGTGAGAAAGCTAGTTGGTAGCCTACACTGATCGCAGAATCCATTCTTGGTTATCCCTGACCTGGAGGGGTTTTGCTGAAAAGACTATTCTAATTATGATAAGCAGGCTCCTGGTCGCTCTTTTGTGTGTCTGTCCCTCAGCGCTTCACCTCCCCCAATTATGCAACTGCTCCAGCTTTTCCTGCCCAGCCAAGGAGGCCCCAGAATACATCATTACAAAGTGTTGTCGGCCTGACAGGCATAAAGTCAGAGACTCAATTGTTTGCAAACCACCGCCCCCATCTGCTGTTTAGTGTCTTCTCATGTCCCGATACTCAGGTTGCTTTACTGCTTCTGATTCCTTAGGCAGAGGGACGTAGAACTGCTGAGGGAGCTGGGGGGGGGGGGGATGAGACAGTGTATCCTGGGAACTACAGCACGGTGGGCCTCAGGTAACACCCCCGAATACCTCTGAAGCTCGTTAGCATAAATGTCGAAAGATTTTTGATTTGAATTTTGGAAGGAGAGGCCATGGATAATAAAATATAAGAAGATCTGACGCATTCACGTGTCTTAGGTTATTCTAGTTCGCCTGGTGAATAATTTAAGTATCAGAAATCAGTGCAAACCGACAGATGTGTTCACGACTAAAAATTCTAATGGAATAATCTGAGAAGATCCCTCCCTATATACCAAGGCAGTATATAGTCATAGTTCTTAGTTACCAAAATTCTCCACCTTGTTAATCACAGAGCTAATAGCTCAGTTGGTTGGGGTGCTGTGTTATTATTGTACATGGACACTGCAGGTTCTGGGTTCCAATCCCAATGAGGATAATTTTTTTTTTTTATTGAGAAGATTTTTATTATTTTAATATGGCTAAAATTTGGGGCGTGGCCAGGGAGTGATTGGGGGTGTGGCTTAGGGGGATCGCCACGGCACGCTATGCGTGCCGCCATTTTGTCCCTCTTTCCTTTTCACAAATGTTGGGAGGTATGTGTATGTTTCCAGCAGATAGGACACTACGTACAATCTGCTCTGCTCTTTCTGTGCTATAATATGCAGCCTGTGGATAGGTCACTATGTACAATTTTCTCAGCTCCTCCTGCTCTATAACATGCTGTCAGCAGATTGAACACTATGTATAATGTGCTCACATCCTACTGCTATAACATGCTGGCAGCAGATTGAACACTATGTACAATCTGCTCATCTCATCCTGCTCTATAACATCCTGCAGATAGGACACCATGTACAATCTGATCAGTTCCTCCTGCTCTATAACATCCTGCAGATAGGTCACTATGTACAATCTTCTCAGCTCCTCCAACTCTATAACATCCTGCCTGCAGATTTCACTGTATTTTCATGGTGCCAGGTTCACTTTAACCAGTCCTCTGAAAAAATGGGTTCTAAAGAAAACTAGGCCTGTTTTTTCCACATTGGTAAGTGCAGAGGGAACTTATTAGAATATCCATCATATTTGTAAAGTTTTCAATGCAGATTCAATTTTTTACATTCCATTAGAATTTTATGATCTGACACATCTTCGGTTGCACTGATTCTGATACCTAAATTATTAGAGTACACGGTTTCACCAAAGTAAATAATAAATGTTGATGAAATCGCGTTACATGTGTCTAATTTATTTTCAGTTTTGAATTGCAAAAATGAGAATGATGAGGTGAATGGCTGAATGATATGATGAAGCGTTCCTCTCCTCCAGCCCACCTTGGATCTGCCCTGCGCTGACAGCTGATGCTGGATGAAACTGGCTGGCTCTAGATATAGCAGCCTCCTCCTAGTGGTCTCTTCTCACCGTTAAAGCTTTTGTTTCCAGTTGGAGCAGGAAAAAAATATGCCAGGAATAAAACAATCCTAAAATGCCTGACTCTGCTCCGTCCCTATATAACGGCTATTGGAGATTTAGTATCCATGCATCAGCCTGTCACCGGAAAACTGGGGAATTTATGCCGAGCAGAATCTTTTCAAATCCTGTATCTTGAATTTTTTTCTGCCTTCTACATATTTAATGTGAGAACTAATCCACAAGAAAGGGCTCAGCATCAATGAGATTTTTGCCAGGAGATGACACATAAACAGCCTCCGACAATCTGCAAACAATACAGTCCCCAATAGGACCTGCTGCTCATGTAAAAAGAAGACGACATACAGTCACATCTTCTACATTCTGCTCCTATATTCATTTTTCCGTCTTCATTTATTGCCATTTTTGATTCAGTAAAATGATGATAATGGAAATAATTAGTGATTCAATGGAGTGTTGATGGTGAGGCCTCCTGCTAGCCTTGGTATGACTTCTTACTAGGTAACAAATCCTACAACCAGTTGTCAGCAATTTTGACAATGGCAGATAACATACTAGTTACTGGGTCTTCCTTATCCCACACATAACTTTTCTTACCCCCTTGACATGGAGAATCTCTGTGTATTAGTATGTGACACTATTCTATAAGGTTAGCTATCCTGCACCTGCCTCTTCTGCCTGAAGATTGCTTTTTATTGGAAGTCCCCAAATTCTTACATCTTGCTAAATCCTGACCCTAATCAAGAGTCAAGAGCAAGAATAGAAGACTGCATAAGAGATGAAGACGCAATGGCTAGGCAGCAGGCTACTGACAGGGTCCCCGTAACATAGGCCGTGCGCCGAACGTAATGCCGTGAATGCGGCATTAGTGACTTACCA
This sequence comes from Engystomops pustulosus, assembly GCA_019512145.1. Taxonomy (NCBI): domain Eukaryota; kingdom Metazoa; phylum Chordata; class Amphibia; order Anura; family Leptodactylidae; genus Engystomops; species Engystomops pustulosus. Next base: position 278,565,215 of record CM033641.1, read on the forward strand.
ATTAGGGTGGTAATACTTATTGTATGATGAGCAAAATATTTCGAACTCACAAAATCACAAAATTTTCTACATTTTCAGCAAATGTCCAATTTTTTTTTATAAAGAACAATTTTCAACCAAAATATAACTCATCATGAAGTACAACAAGTTGCACAATAAAAATCTGAAAATCATCTTGGTGGGTTAAAGTGTTCTAAAGTTATAGTGACACATTGGGGTTCGTTTACATATGTGGAGCTGGCCTCCGTGCGACACAAATTAGGGGGCGTGCCGGGGACGGTCCGACTGATTTGGACTAAGAACGGTATTTAACTGTCAAATTGTGTCGCAAGCTGTATTTTTCTTAATAACAGTGTTAGAGAATGTGTTATTTTGTTATCCTGAGTATATTTAAGAAACTTGTCTTGTGGGAATACCCCTTCAACTAGAAATTTTATAAATTAATAGTCCGGATTTAAGGTGGAGAAGGGATGGGGAGTGAGCACTCCTGGCCTCTCCATTGAAAGGCCAAGTGGCCATGTGCCATTCTTTGCGCTGCGGTGAGACACCCTGGGGCAGATTAATCAAGCTGTCTGAAAGTCAGAATATTCCTAGTTGCCCATAAAAACCAATTACAGCTCAGCTTTCATTTTACTAGTGCTCATGAATATTTTAAAGGGGAGCTGTAATTGGTTGCCATGAACAACTAGGAATATTCTGACTTTCAGACAGCTTGATAAATCTGCCCCATTGGGGATCATTTACTACGGGTCCGAACGCCGCACTTTTGTCGGGTTTCCTGGATATTTCCGTTCAGCGCCGAATTGCCCCGGGTCTTTGGCGCACGCAAATGGATTTTGTTGCATCGGCGTGGGCTTGCATGCGACAGAAATCGGGCGTGTGGCCGTCGGACAACCCGATGGATTCAGAAAAAACGCAGAATTTAAAAAACGAATTGTGTCACAAGATCAAGCACTCACATGCACCAGGAAGAAGCAGGTGAACTCAGACGGATCTCGGAGCAGCAGCGACCCCTGCAGGATCTCGGGCACGCGATCTTAGTGAATCGCCTTGGACCCGATTCCTTGTCGGACAACGCACCGCGGGATCACGACAGGACCGGGTAAGTAAATGTGACAGCCTTCATTAGGGAGGTGTGATCAGGCCAAATATTGTTTGTATTAATGGGGCCTAAATCACCTTTCATTCATGTTCTCCACTGACATTTGAGAGATAAAGAAACCTAATAAAGTATCTAATGACTTAAAGGGGTTGGCCACTTAAAGTAAATAATTGATATTATTTGTTTAATGAAAAGTTATACAATTTTTCAATATAATTTCTGTATCAATTCCTCCTGGTTTTCTAGATCTCTGCTTCCTGTACCTCTATAGAAAGCTTCTCTATTTACTTCCAGTGGATAGAATCTGTCCATGTGATGTGATGGAGATGCAGGAGCATGAGACATTATCACTGAGAGTAATAGGAGCTGTGTGATATAACAGCTCGTGCTCCTGCATGTCAATCACGTCACCATGGACAGATTATATCCACTGGAAGTAAACTTAGAAGCGTTCTACAGAAACAAAGCAAGCACAGATCTAGAAAACGGTGAGGGATTGATACAGAAAGTATATTGGAAAATTGTATAACTTTTCATTACACAAACAATATCAATTATTTGCTGAAAGTGAACGACCCCTTTAACTCTTTACAGACAGTCCCTGCATAGTCTAATCTCCTCAGAAAGATGAATAACCAAGGAAGATATCCTCTAGGTATCTTTAGCCTCCTTATCTCTTTGAGGTGGATGGAGCTCAGAAGGCTTTCAAATACACTGCAGCTATCACCGCATTAAGGGATAGGTTGACTTCATCCTTGAGTACATAATTATTATTAATATTTTTTCTCTATAATATAAAATACACATACATTCTAAGCATTTTTATTTCTTGCATTGGTAATTTTTTTCTTTTAGGGATAGGACTTCATGGAGATCTTGGTCATGACCAGGCACAATATAACAACAGGTTACTGCCCCGATACTTTTACTGACTGACCTCGATATTTTCTTATGAAGTAACACAGCACAGTTGAAATGATTGCAATTCTGGTTTTGAATGATCTTTCTCTCTCTAATTTCTTACAGTTTTAACAGGAATGTCACATACAACTAGTACTCTATTGTTTATTTAAACCAAGGCAAATGTTGTGCCAACATTAAAAAAAAATATATATATATATAATTTACATAGTCCTAACACCACTTCGCGGTCGGACCTATAGACGTTTTAGATATATTTACAATTGTTGCTTAGGAAGCAACACAAAAGATCCTTTTGAGCAAATAAAATGTAACTTTTAATTCAATACTCTTTAAAAACCAGGTCGTGAATTTGTCACATGTATGGGCCTTGACATGAAAGGACAATTTAAAAGATTATGGCGGGTATGGAGATATGGTCTAAATTGATACGGTATATTGGTGCAGTGAGCTAGTGAGACGGCGTGATTCGCTAATATAGATGTTACAATGAGGTGTTAGCGCATCTAGATACACAAAGAGGTGCTACTCAGCCGATATACTATCGGGGAATACATTTTAAGCCGCTTTTAGGAGCATCTGTGTTCCTGAATGGGGACCCCAATGGGTCCTTTCTGCGGTAGTGTGTGTAGGATTTCACCTCTGTGAGATGTCGCTTTTGCCTCTAGGATTCTTTCACACGCCACAACATAGCATACTTTGATTTTAAGCTAAGTCCACACCATCCACACATCACTTTCTCGCACTGATAATTGTAATCAAATAATGGACTAGTGGTCTCTGCAGAATGACCCCACGATCCTAAATAATTCTCCAACTACAACGCCATCAATTAAAAATAGGAAGGCTCAGACAGCCCCCCCCGACATGTTTCGCTATTAGTTGGAGAACTATGCTGCTGGTTGTGGCATGTGAAAGAATCCTAGAGGCAAATAGCGACATCTCACAGAGGTGAATCCTACACACACTACCGCAGAAAGGACCCATTGGGGTCCCCATTCAGGAACACAGATGCTCCTAAAAGTGGCTCTTAAAAATGTATTCCCCGATAGTATATCGGCTGAAGTAGCACTCTCTTGTGTATCTAGATGCGCTAACAACCTCATTGAACATCTATAGCACCAATACCATATAATAGGTGTAGCACCAATATCCGTATCAATTAGCCATATCTACAACCGCTCAATCTTTTAAATGTCCTTTATGGTCAAGGCCCATACATGTGACAAATTCACGACCTGGTTTTTAATGAGCATTGAATTAAAAGTTAAATTTTATTTGGTCAAAAGGATCTTTTGTGTTGCTTCCTAAGCAACAATTGTAAATATATCTAACATTTAAAAAAGGCTCTAGAACTTCGCCAGGCAATATAGTATAATAAGTGACAACCAGCATGGGTTTACTAAAGATAAAAGTTGTCAGACTATCCTGATCTGCTTCTTAAAGAGGTGAGCAGATGCCTGGATGGAGGAGCTGCTGGGAATATTGTGTTCTTGGACTTTGCAAAAGCATTTGATACTGTCCCTCATAGACACCTGATTAGTATGTCAGGCTCCTGGGGTAGTGAACCCCCTGGACCGCTGCGGGCAATGACACAAGCCGACACCTGGGACTTGAATCTGGCACCCGGTCTTCACCAGAACCTGCCTCAAAGCAGGTCGGTCTTGCTGCGGTGTGGTACCACCAGGTTGTTCCACAGGCGCGACTTGATCCGAGATGGGGATCACAGGGGAACCCGTGACAGGGTAAAATAAGGTCTATTGGTTTGGAAGGAATCATTTGCAATTGGATTGAAAACTGGCTGAAGGATTGTATCCAGAGAGTTGTGGTCGATGATTCCTACTCAGAATGGTCACCAGTTATTAGTGGTGTACCCCAGGGTTCTGTGCTTGGCCCACTACTATTTAATGTATTTATTAATGATATAGAGGTAGGAATTAATAGCACTGTGTCTATTTTGCAGATGACACCAAGCTGTGCAGTGTAATACAGTCTATGGAGGATGTTCGTAGGCTGCAGGGTGACTTGGACAAACTGAGTTTTGGTCGTCCACTTGGCAAATGAGGTTTAATGTGGATAAATGTAAGGTTATGCACCTGGGGGCCAATAATCCAAAGGCAAAATATGTCCTTGAGGGAGTAAATCAGGGAGAACCATAAATTAATAATAATCATAAACTATGATACTACGACATTCATTTTTTCTGTTGGGTGGGTGTGAGTTCTAATACTGGTTAGTTTTTAGACTTCAATCTAAAGTTAGAAAGTATTAGAATAGCATTTTTTTAAGTCCCCTGCATCTTATATATATTCTTAAATCATATAAGTTATAAATATAAAATATGGCTCAAAACTCAGATAATCTACATGTTATACTTTACACTACCTGTTGCAGACCAGCAACAGACAGCGCACCTCCAATCATAAGTGCAGAGCTCCCCCTTGTGGGCAGAAGTTTAAACATAACATAAAAGATAAAAGGGCTGCTGACCTACTTCTCTGCACCCATGATTGAAGCATGGTACATGCAACTTATATATTTGGTGTTACTTCTCTGGTGCATATTTATCATGCATCACTACAGCTAATGAAATCGGCTGATGTGATCTATCACTATTGCCATATTGCCATATTTTTGTAACCACAAGTGGTTCTATAGGGAACATGAATTTATGTTATCTTACTTCTTTAGGAACGATTGGTCTATTGCCTTGATGTATTACAAGTGTTTTATATATTGACATCTAGTTTGCATGTTCTGTACCAGAGGACAAGATTCTCAAGGACATTGACATTATATTTGTAGTCAAAATCATTATTGCCTTTAAACGCAATTCAAACCCCGTGTAAGACCGAGGCCTCCGGAGATTGAGGACCTCATGGACAGGTGGTTTTGTTAACCGAACGAAAAAAAACCTTCAACGCTCTGCGTCACGGCAGACACATTGAGGTGAGGGTGTTTTTTTTAACAGCAAATGGATGGTCGAGTGGATTTCTGTAGTTTATATTAGTTTATTTTACATTACCTGGCTCCCTGTCAGCAGCATGTGGTGAGTCCCAGGTGGGGGTAGCAGCAGCCTTTGTGCCTGTGTCTCCTCATACATTCTTCCTCTACTCCACACCATCCCCCTCCCTTCTCTGCCTACTAAATGTGCATGACAGCAATGGGGAAAGGGGAGGCAGCTGAACCCCCCCCCCCACCACCACCCCCACCAGGACGACTCACCACAGGACTCAGTTAATTTGAAATAAACTTATATAAAGTACTTAAATGCTCAGAGAATCATTTTTAAAATCAGCATAGTATAGGCTGTTGGAACCTGTTACTGTTTAAAAATTGCATTCCTGGTGACAGATTCTCTTTACACTATCCATAAGAATATCCCGTTTGTCTATTGTCTCAAAAGCTCCTGACAATATATTTTTTAATGGAGTTTTGTCAAAATAGAAACTACCTTTCCCCCCCCCCCCCTCCTTAGGAGAAGGGGTCGGTGCCTAACTTCTCGAGTCCAACCACTGGTGATGAAAGGCCCTTTGAAGTGCCCTAAACCAAATGGAGAGCAGGTGCACATTCTTTACAAGTGCTGAATTTACTTTTATAGGACTTGCATGGCTAACAGGACAGGTGTTGTGCAAGTCCCACAGGAGTGAATATAGTACAGGTCAAGCACTTCAGGGGTCAGGGATAAGCATTTATTAATGCACAACCCCTTAAAATCTCTTTGCATTTATCGCAAACACAAGTATAGAAGGTACAGAAGCTACAGTCATATACAAGCCCCGGTGATTCACAGGATAAAGGCCTGTGCCAAACATTGCAACTTTCTTTGGTTTGGAGTAAATATATAGTATAGTATACTGGGAGATGCTGCTACAAGATCTGTACTGCACTGCATTAAAACAATAGAAGTATAAGTCACATGTCTTTATGGCAACTCCAAGCTGTTGTCTAAGTAATTATTTTATCAGGTCATAAAATCTTTTGTAGAATAGATAATAAAAATAATTCTGACAGCACACAGCGCAGTCAGATGGGCATCACATGGATACAGCTGTACATTGCCTCCCTTGTCCCGGAGATAACTTTTGACGAAAAAGCAGAAATTTTCTAGGGGTAAGTAAGTTCTTTATTGTATAACAAGATGAGGAATGTAAACACAGCGCTGTATGACCTATAGACTGATAGTTATCATAGAAGGACATGACATCTAACCTTAACAGATATACTGTGGTTAAAATGTAAGCAATACAGCCCCTTGTCTAACCCCATCCACTCCAAAGTGCAACATCTGCAGCAACAATTCACTTACACTTCACATAAATGGCTTTTATCTATAAGAAAAAAGAAACCCCTTGCTAACCACTGTGTGTACAGGGGGCGACATAAATGTATGCTGATACTATGTGCCGGAGAGGTAACACCCCCAGGATAACATTGTCATTGTGACAACCTGGTCCCAGAATATTTAGATGTTTCTGTAATAAACTCAGCAATAAGAGTCTCCATTAAACACTATGTAGGGTTGAGCTGGACCGGAGGATTCAGTGGGACTCAGCCCCCCAAAGGTCTAGCAGTACTGACCCCCCATTAGTGATCATTTAGATAGAAACATGTGCTTACCCCTAAGGTCTGCATTTTCAAGGTTGATTCACAAATAACCTTGTACTTTATTGGTTTGTATTCTCTGTAGAAAAATGCAGCATGACAAAGTTTTGGACAACTAAACAGCCGTTTTTAAAGATAATCGAAGATATAAATTAATAGTCCTGCACTTCCTGCTGCTAAAGTACACAAACAGAGGGAGGAGGGAGAGAAAGGGGGAAAGGAATCATGTTGCGCTCATTGTAACCTCTTGTGAATCTGCAGCATGGAGAGACTGTGGTAATGCCTCCAGAGCACTTCAGGCTCATTAAAATAATTTTAAAAGTTGATTTTAGAAGGCCATGGATAACAAATATAAGAAGATTACCACAATCACAGTTTCCTGGATATTTGAGTAGGTTTCCCTGGTTTATCATGATGGATTTTGATGGTAGATTTTCTTTATACAGTAGTGGTTTCCCACAAAACAAATTAGGCCCTATCCACAGGAGAGGGTTTAACTTGCTGATTGGTGGGGACTCAGAGATGGGACAACCACAAATCACTAGAACATGGGGTCCCATGTACCTCCATCGGACCACTCGTCAATCCCCAAGATGACCGGAGCAGCAGGACACACATGTCTGAGCTGCCCAGTTCTTCTCTATGGAGCTGACAAGGCGAGACAACTACCTTTCCCAGCCCCCTGGCTCTTGGACACCTTTGAGATGTACTTAACTGCGTGTCCCAGGAGGCCCATAGCAGACCATCACCTGAATATCTCAGCTAGGAGTAATGGGGTAGAACCTCCGTTCTATTTAGTTGGTTTTTGGAACCAAGACCATGATTAAGAGGGAATGCCATCAAAATCTCTACTTTGCCTCTAGATGTGAAATTCTTTGACCAGTAAGAGAGGAACCAAGAATGTTTTCATCAATCAAGAACGAAAGTCTGAGGTTAGAAGACAATGAGACACAGTCGTGATTACGACCTGCAACTCACCTGCTATAGCAGCAATTGTAGAAAAACGTAAGCTTTTACGTAACATGAAGTTTTACAGACTACCACAGAAAAAAAAATGTTTGCCCATATTCTGGATTAACCTCTTTTCCTGTCCACTAATAAAAAAGGTCTATATTACTTCTTCTAAACATAAAAGTAGCTACAAACAGCTGTGCGCCAAACACTTTTGCTTTTCCCAAGAACAACAAAGAGGGAAACCACTATCAAGCAGTATTACTTGGGAGAGTGTTTTGCTTCACTGCTTGTAAGCCAAAATCAAAAATAAAATCCCAAGTATAATGGGAAGATTTACTTCTCGTCCATGTTTTGAACACAGATCTAGATTCAGTTCATATACCTTAAAACCATGACCCTATCGCAGAAGGAAATGTCTCATTGTTATGTTTTTGAGGCCAGTTATTTGGGGCCTTGTTATGAGGCTGTTCTAGTTTGAAGAATTGCTCTTGTAAGTGAATGTTGCCTGATAAGCTCAACAAGCCAGTAGCGTATCCCAGGCACAGAAACATGCTGGACATCATCTATTATCGTTTTTTTGTCCAAATCAAACAAGGCAGTGACCTACAAATAGTAAAACCCCCATTTTGCAAATGACACCCAAGTTAAAATGTTATTAAATAATCAGAAGTAGCGGATTACAGCATTGAGACGTATGCTATGTTTGACACAAAATTCCACTTTTCTCCGAGTCTGCGTGACCTTTGCCAGACTGCGCTCCTCTGCTGTCACAATAGTCACCTCTTGCACAGTTGGAAGATACAGTTATCACAGAGAAGCAGATTGTGAAAGGCATTGCTCTTCATTGGCCAAATTGGCCGTGGACCCAACCATTGGCTATGTTTATCAACAGACTAGATAAATATATAAGCCTTTCGAGACAAAGCCATGAAGACATGTATTTGTTTTTAAAGCCAGCAGAGTAATTTTCCACTTTGGAATGTGCATTATGCGGCCCATAGGGATACAATACAAAATGGAATACAACCTTTAGAACACCTGTAACCGTCTTTTATGGCATAGGGGCTTTTGGTAATGCAAATCCTTTCCCTCTGGCATTCCCTAAACATGTGAACAGTTTTGCTCCAGATTGTTTTGTCTTCTATGTAAAACATCTAGCCATTGGCTCATGATTTTTATAGCATCCAACATACCCTACTCGTAAACGAAAGTGTGCATCATCAGGCTACTAACAACGGACCTATGCTCAGTTGTTTGCAGCGTGTTACATTCTTTCTCCTCAACCAGAAAATTCACATATAATTCATTCCCTTTATAACTATTGTATTAATAAAGAATTTTTTACCTTGTTTAAAGGAAATCTACCATCATAATCCATCATGATAAACCAGATCATGATAGACCAGGGACACTTCAGGTAATCTTCAGATATTTGTTATTCATGGCCTTCTTCCATTTAAAATTATTCTAATGAGCCTGAAAAGGGGACGGTACCAGAGCCCCTCTGTGCTGTAGCTTCACAAGCTTTTACATTTTTTCACCATCTCCTCTGCTCCCTCAGCACTTCACCCAACCCTCATACAGTGAGAGAGGGAAGTGCTCCTCTCATAGTATAACAAACCGATTGTAAATCTACAGAGTGGAGGGGCTCTTGTAATGCCCCCAGAGCCTTCAGACTTCAGGCTCATTAGCATTATTTTAAAAGTTGACTTTAGAAGAAAGGAGGCCATGGATAACAAATATAAGATTACCACAGTCACAGTGCCCGGATCTAGGAGTCAGTGCCCCGGGTTTATCATAAAGGATTTTGACCGATTTGACAAGCTTTGTGCAGCGCTGCGTAATCTGTAGGTGCTATATAAATAAAGGATTATTATTATTGTAGATTTACTTTAAATGAAGTGGCCACAGCTACTGGTGCACTTGTAAGCTGACAAAGTGCCCTACACAATGTGGTTTTAGTTGTAAGGCAGTTTGGGAGCTGGTAGGTTCTCTTCATGGTGGATTACCCAGAATTCATGTCCTCTCTTTTCAGAGTATACAAGAATGAGTGCAAAGGTTCACAGGCCGGCACTGAACCCGGTGACACGTTACACAGCTCACACTATTTGAGGACCATGTCCTTGAGATCACCTGGACTATATCCTCTGTGTATGAACTAGAACATTACAGGTCAACTCACTCGAAAACATCCACACTGCAAACTGAGCTGCCCCAAGATTAATGATTTATTGTATTATACATTCATGTCTTTTACTATTTCTGTGCCTTTTTGTTAGTCACCTAAGCATCTAGTTTACTTATTTACCTTTAAAATATATGTCAAAGGTAAACTACCCTGTCACAATGATCTACAGAATATATTTCAGGCATTTTAAGCCGCAGGTTAATGTGGTTAATGTCCATTGCACATTCTGTGATTCGATAAATGTTTTGGGATGACACTAATGGAATATGATGAACAATTAAATTATTGGTTCATACAATTCAGGACAATCCTGCACAGATTGGGCCCTTCATCAGAGGGTCTGTCACACTTTCACACATCACTCTGTCCAAATTTCTCCAGTACAAACACAGACATTATAGTGGAACCTAAAGAGCCCCATAATAAGGCCTCATGCACACGACTGTTTTTGGAGTTAGCCTCATAAAAAGCAGCTAATTCAGAGCCCAAATGAGGTTATTGTGCACAGTCAGGGTGAGGAGCATGTACTGTGCCTCTCATCAACGTGAGTGAGCTGAGCCGCTCACCCATCGAAGTCCACCCAATTGAAACAGGACGCAAACAGGGAATCCCCAGTTTGTGGTCATGTGCATGTAACTTAAGGAAGCACTGTGAGAAATCCACTGCAAATTCACTAGGAGCTAACATTATTGAGGATGGAATTAGAAAAAAAATTCATTCACATATTGCATGAAAAAACACACAGTAAGGGTATATTCAGACAGCCGTATACCCGCCCAGCTGCCGCCACTGGAGTGGGGGAGGAGGGTACACCTCCCCCCTCCATAAAGAACAGAAGGCTCTATCTTTTCCCGGTGTATGACGTGGATCAGTGCAACACATGTGTGGCACCATACCGCCGCCGGGCCGCCATTGCAGTCTATGCGGACGTATATGTAGCCGCAAATTAGCAGCTTCTTTTTTTCTATGTAGAATTCCTTTAAATCTTGAAATAAAAGCAATGGGTGCCACCTGTCATGTACACTATTTCTTCCATTATGATTCACACATTTTCAATGTACCTAGCTAAGTGACTGTTGTGTGATAGATATTATTATCAAGGACCGCACCTGAAGGTCTCTATACAGCCTGCAGTATTATAATCAGTTTATTACACATATATCTAGTGGCGTAAAAATATCCATGTACTGTCATGGTGCAGGGATAATAAGCATACTAATGTCATAGGACATGGATAGTAATCACAAATATAAATTGAAAATAATACAAACAATAATGTCACTGTACCTGGATAATAAAGTGATATCACAGTAGAGATGTAATGCACACAGTGGTATTATCATACAGGTATAATACACACAGTGATGTCACAGTACAGGTATAATACACACAGTGATTTCACAGCACAGGGATAATACACACCGTGATGTCACATTAAAGATGAAAGAACAACGTTATGTTAAAGTACAAGAGAATTAGAGACATTGATATCGGGGTACAGGAATAATGCACACAGTGATGCCACAGGGCAAGACAATGTACTCAGTACTGTCACAGTATTAAAAACCATTCCACAGGAAAAAATATGCTTCAGTGACCGGCTTATCAACAGTTCTGTAGTAAACTTAGTCAAACTACATGAAATTTTACATGCCACCATCATTGCTAACTACTCCTCATCTCTAAGCTCATATAGTTGAGGAACCCCATCCTGCAGCATGTCAACTCCGGTAGCGCTGGTAATATAGTCGCAGCATTCCAACTAAGATCCACTATTCCAATTACATGCATGAAACAACTGAGCTGCACCAGTTCTCTGGAATACTTTACCTGCACTCAAAGTTTCAAAACATTGTAAGCTCTTTGATCAGGGCCCCCATTCCTATTGTTTCAACTTATGACTATGTTATTACTCAGCAATGTCACATTGTGCTTGTATATGTTCTACGTGATCTGTAAAAACGCTGCAGAATGTGATGGTGCTATAGAAATAAAGATGTTCTATTATGTTTAATTATATAGAACAGTTAATGAACAGTAATGCATTTTCTTTTATGAACAGTGGACTAGAAAAAATATTTTTTATAGGTTTTTTTGCAGATGCACATAAAAATATACATGATCATATTAGTGGCACAATTATTTTAGATGTTTCTCCACGGCTCCATCACCCTAAGAGTAAATGAATATCTGGCCTTGTCAGACATTGTCAGTACCTGAGAAGGGAAGAAATAGCAGAACCTAACTAATGCATATAGTGTACTTTGCTCCTAGATATTGTCACTTAAAAGTAAATTTCTGGTAGCCGGTAGTTTGTTTCCCTGGAAACACTAAGGGAATGAACATAGAAGGGACCTCACAATGAACTCGGAGAGAATACAAAGGTAGCTATGAATGCGCCCTGCATGCAGCGGGAGAGTGATGACTGTTTGGGTTTGGAAATGTTGGCATAATTCTCTGTTTACATAGTAACAAGAGATAAGGTTAAATGGGACATGGGCATACAAAATGTTTAACAAAATTAACAGAAAAAAATTAATTCTCAACTAAAAAATGTCTACATTGGTTAATATGTAACCTGTTTCAACATGACATGACCCTTCACCACTCATTGCATGGTACTTTGAGATGAGTGAGAAGATCCCTACAGGGCGAAAACCCAGAATATAATACCTGCATAATAATAGTACTTAGAAATATAAACGATGGGTAGGCATAATGAAAGCCCCTGAAAATATCTGAACTTATCCCTAATGACTCTTCTGTTTCTCAAATGAGGAGTCAATAAATAGAATAATAATAATAATGATAACAATAATAATTCCTTTATTTATATAGGGCACACAGATTACGCAGCGCTACACAGAGTTTTGCCAAATCGGTCCCTGTCCCCAATGGGGCTCACAATCTAATCAACCTGCCAGAATGTATTGGAGTGTGGGAGGAAGCCGGAGGACCTGGAGGAAACCCACGCAAACATGGAGAGAACATACAAACTCTTTGCAGATGTTGACCCTGGATACCATAACGGTTTAAGGAAAACTAGCACGGGGGATGAGCTGTGGCCATGCTGTCAGCTGTATCAAACACCCGATATGCTGCTGTAACCTCACCACCATTTATTTTTAAGCTAACACAGGAGTTTTCTGTTGCCATTTGCTCATAAATAAATTTGATAAAAGTCAAACTATAAATTAATTGTATTTCAAAACTGTGCCAAATATCCCCACAACCTCTCCTGTAACAAAAACAAGCCTCCACGTGACTACATCCATGGAAATATAAAAAGGTTCTGGTCTGAAAATGTGTCTATTAAAAAATAATAGTGGATCAGCAGATATTACTCACCTGAGTGGCGGGAATCTTACCACTGGACTCCAATGATCACGAGGATGTGGGAATAGGAGTCCTACTAGCTAAACTAAGCAGAACTGTTGTGGTCCTAGAGAGACACTCTAGGCCAGTGATGGCGAACCTTTAATAGTCCAGGTGCCCAAACTGCAAAACAAAACCTGCTTATTTATTGCAAAGTGCCAATGCAGCAATTCCAGCAGTAAGTTTTTCCATTCTTCTTAATGTCCCGAGGACCCCAATATCGCTGACAGCAAAAGGGCAAATTTTGGAGCTTCTCTTGGGAGCCCCCTGAGTGAGGATTCTCGTGGGGCCCAGAGGTGGTCCAATGATAATCTGACCCTTTTTACAACTTCTCTCTCTTACTGCAGTCTTAGTTAGACCAGGACGCTCCCACAGATCACTAGAACGGGGGTCCACTTAGATGGCCGGAGGAGCCGTCGCGCATGGCCGGGCTGCCCCGGTCAACTCTATGGAGTTGACAGAGATTGCCAAGTATGGCGCTCATCAATGTCTGTCAGCTTCATAGAGATGAACAGGGGTGCCCGCGCATGCGCAACCATGCACGTACATTGGACCAGGGTTCTTGTGATCCGTGGGGTTTTTATCATGAAGGCCTTTAATACCTGTCTTGTTAACTCTGTTCTGGGGCAACAACCTGAGTTCCCACTGAGAACACTCCATAGCACCCATGCCATAGGTTTGCCACCACTGCTTTAGGCAGTCGTTACAAAAATCTTTTACATTTGATTCAGAGAGTGCTACGCCAGGGCTTCTTCTCTGTAACTTCATAACTCTGTACAACACTGTGTTCACCAGAGATTGTCTGAGAGGAGCAGTAGAGGATGCAGGAGTATGGAGGCACTGGTGGATATCTAATAATCTGTCTCCAACAGAATTCCGGAATAATTTGCACCTGAAATGTATGGCACATTTATTGAGGGTTTAAGACAATTTTTAGGTAAATGGGGGCATGGGCTCACAGGAAATGATCTGTGAACCAAGAAATTCAGTCTGTGCACTAGAAAACTCATTGGGGCTCAATTACTAAGGGTCCTGCGGCCGCGATTCCGTCAGATTTTCCCAAATATTTCAGATTTGCGCTGTTTTGCGCTGAATTGCCCCGGGCTTTGGCGCATGCGATCGGATTGTGGCGCATTGTTGCCACGACAGAAGTCGGGGGGCGTGCCGTTGGACAACCCGACGGATTCGGACAAACCGCAGAATTTAAAGAAAGAATTATATTGCAAGATCAGCACTTACATTTTTAGGGCACCGCATGTATATAAAATCTGTAGGCGCTGCTTGCAGGGCCGTAAGGCCAATCAACTCTAGTAAACCAGGGTTAATAGTTTAGGATTAGTAGGAGCTAGTGTTTGTGAGATAATGTTAGCCGGCTTTGGGTTAGCAGGCTAGGAATTAGGGTTAATGGGCACAGCTTCCCAGAGGCTGTGTTCTGATACAGGCAGTCCCCGGGTTACGTATAAGATAGGTTCCATAATTTGCCCTTTTGCTGTCAGTGATATTGGGGTCCTCGGGACCTTAAGAAGAATGGAAAAAGTTACTGCTTGAATTGCTGCATTGGCACTTTTCAATAAATAAGCAGGTTTTGTTTTGCAGTTTGGGCACCCGGACTATTAAAGGTTCGCCATCACTGGCCTAGAGTGTCTCTCTAGGACCACAACAGTTAAGCTTAGTTTAGCTAGTAGGACTCCTATTCCCACATCCTCGTGATCATTGGAGTCCAGTGGTAAGATTCCCGCCACTCAGGTGAGTAATATCTGCTGATCCACTATTATTTTTTATTAGACACATGTTCAGACCAGAATCTTTTTAAATTTCTATGGATGTAGTCACGTGGAGGCTTGTTTTTTACAGGAGAGGTTGTGGGGATTGTTGGCACAGTTTTGAAATACAATTAATTTATAGTTTGACTTTTATCAATTTTATTTATGAGCAAATGGCAACAGAAAACTCCTGTGTCAGCTTAAAAATAAATGGTGGTGAGGTTACAGCAGCATATCGGGTGTTTGATACAGCTGACAGCATGGGCACAGCTCATCCCCCGTGCTAGTTTTCCTTAAACCGTTATGGTATCCAGGGTCAACATCTGCAAAGAGTTTGTATGTTCTCTCCATATTTGTGTGGGTTTCCTCCAGGTCCTCCGGCTTCCTCCCACACTCCAATACATTCTGGCAGGTTGATTAGATTGTGAGCCCCATTGGGGACAGGGACCGATTTGGCAAACTCTGTGTAGTGCTGTGTAATCTAGACTGAGGACTGACTGGTGGTAGATATTATATTAGACTGAGGACTGTTTGGCGGAAATGATTTTACTAGACTGCAAAAGTGTGTATTTACATAAATGTGTGGACTGACCGGCTGTTGTTACAAGACACTGATATAGCTGAAGTGCATGATAGAGCAGGGAGCTATCTTGCTCTGAGAGTCTCTTATATGTAGCCCACCAGTATTTTTTTTTTGGCTTCTGTCTACAGGCATCCAGAATCACAGATTAGATTTCTGCTTCCCAGTGCATGTAGTGACATCACCCCTCTGACATTACCTCTTACCATTACAGTGGTTCTAAGAGCTTACAGCTGCATTTAGGTAAAAAAAAAATTTTCAGTCAAGCATTATTACCACTGGTTGGCGCTAAAACTGGTATGCTTTGACTATGGGGCCACTTGAAGGAGTTTTGCCCACCTTGTGCTGAACCCCTAGGCATACCAGTGGATGCAAACTAAGTAAAGTAGAAATATTGCACAGTAAAGGTATCTATATTAATACCTTTGGCTAAATAAATGCTTTTTTTTCTAAAAATTTCTATGACAGAAGGGTCATGTGCATTTAAGGTCAACTGGATGTTTTTCTCGAATGTGAACGCTTTGATCCTTGATAAGAGTAATTGGAAAAGGTCGGTAGGTTACTGGGTGCCTCCAGGAAGCCCCAATGTTGATATTTGCTTATAAATAATAAAACAGTGAATGTAAACAAAGACTAAGTAAATTTGTCCTTACTAGCAGAACAAACTAAATGCTAGTATTAAAAACCTACATACAATACAATATCAACATTTATCAAGAGCACTCAACAAGTTGGCTCGAAAGCCAGGCTACAGCGATTACAAGCCTCCTCTACTGGTCTACTTTGTAATTACACCTTTAAGATGCTAAAGAATTATGCACAATTCATCATGCGGGTATTCATGCAGATTCAATGGGGCACATTTACTTAGAAAGTCGGAAACTTCACTAAAAGTGCTCTTTCCATGTATAATACTGGGAGAGACCGATTCATTAAGAATGTGCTGTGCATGTTCTTCATCGCTAAAACGGCTTGCACGGGTATTTAAGAAGTGTGTGTGCTGAGAGTGTGGCGCAGCTGCGCTGGCTTCCATGCGACACAAATTAGGGTGTGCTGTCGGTCCGACTCATTCGACCCGAGCCTCATATTTAATTTTCAAATTGTGTCGCACGTCCTATGTTAAAAGTGCACCACAAAAAAGATGGAGAACTATGTCGGACCAGTGCGGAGAAGCGACACATTCATGATTTCTGGCTCATGATCTTAGTGAGTCACCGCACGCAGCATTATACATGGACAATGCACTTTAGTGAGCTCTTGTGACCTGATAAGTAAATGTGCCCCATTTTCATGCGGTGCGCAACAAATTGCAGCAGAAAACCATAGGATCAATGATAAACCTCACCAATAGTACTTAATACTGTGATCTGCATCTATATGTTGCTCTGACATCTTGTGCAACTACTAGTGTAAACTTTAAATTACAGAAACAAATTTCATGATATACTAACAGCCTGGGATCAGTACACAAAACCCGGCAAAGAGTTCTCCATAGCAACTATGATACACTTGTCCTTGAGGGTCTTTTGTTATACAACTGTTCTTTGTAGAAATGATATCTCCATACATACAGTAACCCAAGCCAGTTTTACCAAAGATTCATAGCTCCTCCACTGTAACTATTTTTTAATGGTTATTACAGGGGGCCTGACATTAAATACTATTGGTCACTATTCTCTGTGTACCAGTACAGTCAGTTTTATATTACAACACAAGATATTCACATTAAAGGACATCTACCATTAGTTTGAATGATGGTATATGTCCATCACTACATGCTTGTTTCTTTATGCACTAATCGTAACTGTTTTTAATGCATAAAGAAAGGGCATATTTGCTCCTAAAATGACTTTTAAAAAATATGTAAATGACCCGGAGGTCATTTGATTTGTGCCGCTATTGTTTTTAAGATATTAATAAAAGTTTCCAGAGGTCATCAGAGGTCAACCAGCTCCCTCACATTACCCAAATCAAACAAAACTGGTGTCAATCAATTTTGCTATGTTTGTGCTGCTTTTGTTTTGAAGATATTAACTAAATTCTAAAGGTCAAACGGTCAGCCAGCCCCCCCCCGCCCACTTTAACCAAATCAAACAGAAGTGGTGTCAAAAGTTAATGCTACTTTTTTGCTGCTTTGTGCAGCAAAAATTTTCTTTGTACTGCTATAATTTTTCAGGTATTTTTAGGTGTTTACATAAGTTAAGGTGTTTTGGATGAACTGCTAAAAAAAACAAACCTAGTGACACTTCTCCGTTTTGATCCCCAGAGGGAGCTAGCAAACACGTTGTACTTTGGAAGGAATGAACTCTGCTTACCTCTGTAAAAAAATTATCAATACATTAAAAATGATAGTAGCAAAACAAAAATTTTAGCTGCACAAACCAGCACAATCATAGCACAAACATTTGACACAAGTTTTGTTTGATTCGGTTAATGTGCCCAACCTTATGACCTTTACAATTTTGTTAATATCTTCAAAACAAAAGCAGTACAAACCAAAATTTGAGCATCACAAACCAGCACAAACTTAGCAGAATTGATTGACACCAGTTTTGTTTGATTTGGGTAATGTGAGGGGCTGGTTGAACTCTGATGACCTCTAGAAACTTTTATTAATATCTTAAAAACAATAGCAGCACAAGCAAACATTTCTGCTGCACAAACTTAGCACAAACGTTTGACACCAATTTTGTTCGATTTGAACAAGGTGGGGGGGGGGGGGGGCAAAATTCACTCAAAGGGAAAGAGCACCCACTCTCCATGCCCACATGCCCAGACAGGCTCCAAGCCGTGAGGCACTCAGGTGAGGTTTTAAATATCTTTTTAAAGTAATTTTATGAGCAAATATGCCCTTTCTTTATGCACTAAAACAGTTCCAATTAGTGAATAAATAAATGAGCATGTAATGCTGGACATCTACCATCAAACTAGTGGTAGATGTCATACAAAAGTTTTTAATAAATGGTGTCCTCCAGTTTTCTAGTGCTAATCGAGATATTTCAGGATATTTTGTATTCTAATAAATGAGACACAAAGGGGGGTTTCCAGGAATTTGGGGAAATATACTACTGGTGACCTTTCAAAGATAAGTGGGGTTCCTTCTCCTGTATCGATTAGCTAGATTAGTATCGATTAGCCAATATGTTGGCAGCATGTTGTAGAGAAAGACTATGATACCTTTATTATATCTGCCCATTATGCTGAGTAATTCCCATTTGAATTCATATGCTAATGAAGCAGTTGTTATAAATGTCATATCAGGCCTGTTCTAAGCACCCGGAGCCCTGCTATTTTTGCCTGGAGCATTACCCTGTCTGAAAGATAAGCAGATTTATCCTGCAAGAACAATGGGGTGACCCTGGAAGAAGAGGGAAGGAGTTAAGGCAGCAATAGTAGTGCTCCAGGTGCTTAGAACAGGCATTGGTATCGTTAGCATATGGTTTAAATAAGGAAAATCTTGAAAATGGCACAATGGACAGAAATTATAAAGGTATTTTTGAAATCATTGTGCCTTTCTCTACAACATGCAAATCCCAATGCATTTTTCTAAAACATTCTACCAGAAGATCATGATGCTTGGTGGAGGTGGTAGACTCCCTTTAATAAAAAAAAGGAGATGGTCAATTTTTTTTGTCACTGTTTTTCAACTGAGAACCACATAGACCACACTTTTGTTAGTCACAATGCCATAAAACATCTATAATAGGTCCTACCGTTTAAAGAGGACCTGTCACCCGAATATTGCCTCTAGGAGCTGCCCTACCCCAGTAATAGCAGTGTTAAATCACTAGCTTTATCGAAACAGCAATAAAGCTAGAGAACACTGGACTTCATAGCCCACAGAATGCTGCACCAAGCTTACAGTGGTCCGGTATATTCATAAACCAAAGGCCTGCCAGGCTTCATGCAGCCTCCTCGAACTGCCCCCTCATTAATATGCTAGCTTATCGGTATCTTAATAACACGGCTATTAGTGGGGTAGTGCAATATTAGTGGGCTAGAGTCAATATTCAGGTGACAGGTCCTCTTTTAAAGGGAATCAAAATACTTTGGCACAACCAAGTACTATTGACAAGTTCCCTAAAATTGTAAGGAATTTCAATAGATGAGATCTCAGAGATTGGCTGTGAACAGTGCCAAAATATTTTATGCCTTTCATTTTGGCCATCTCAGAGAACAAAGTCATAGCCCCTGCAATCTTTGTCATGTTCCCATGATGTATCAGATCAGTTTTATTGCATTTCCATTAAAACTATGAAACTCAAGTTCAAGAGTTCAAATGACCTTCAAGGAAGAGCTATTAGAGTAATAAAATAAAGCATAAAAAGTCATAAAAATACTGACATTTCTATCTTATCTGATGCTGATGCCAAGGAATGATGGAACCATAAACAGTGAAGTAGTATTTATAATATGATCCAGGAAAAATGTCCAGTCCGTCCTGAAGACACATCAACCATCATATTTTGATCTACGAGAATAATGGTTCCCCATGAATGAGACTTGAAACTGGAGCTTTGGTGTTATTTCTTTCACTATCCAATAGATAAATTGTGATGTCATCTATTATTAGTAATGGATGTAATGATGAAAGAGTCTTTTGGTATTGTAAATCTATCGTCATGTCTTGTCAATGGCTCAGTGACTGAGTGAAATGGAATCTGAGGCAGTTGGAAGAATGTGACTGTAGAATCAGACTACAAAGGGTTTGTTTGTAGTCTGGAAACATGGAAACAGGCCCGGCGCCAGCACTCGGGCCTGTTTCCAGGCAGAAAAGTAATCCGGATCGATTACTTTTCTGCTTCTATGCTGCACTCATCGGGAGCGCAGCATAGAGGCAGAATCTAAAACTCACCCGAAGCAGCGCTCTGCACGGTATGTGACGGCCTTGAAGCCGGCGCACGTGGTGACGTCAACAGATCATGTGTGCCGGCTTCAGGGCCTGCGCGTATGGGAGGCCCAGGCTGAAGAAAGAAGGCAGCTGCAGGCGCTGCTCCGGGCCAACCAGGAAA
This sequence comes from Engystomops pustulosus, assembly GCA_019512145.1. Taxonomy (NCBI): domain Eukaryota; kingdom Metazoa; phylum Chordata; class Amphibia; order Anura; family Leptodactylidae; genus Engystomops; species Engystomops pustulosus. Next base: position 278,585,715 of record CM033641.1, read on the forward strand.
GGTGAGGTTTGTTTTCTTTCCCGGAGGGGGGAAGTGTGTCTGCAGGGGGAGGGGGAGGGTCAGTGTGTCCGCAGGGGGAGTGAGGGGTCAGTGTGTCCACAGGGGGAGGTCAGTGTGTCCGCAGGGGGAGGGGGTGGGTCAGTGTGTCCGCAGGGGAAGTGGGGGGTGAGTGTGTCCACAGGGGGAGGGGGAGGTCAGTGTGGCCACTGGAGGGCGGCCCACAAAGGGGCCCACTAAGGCTCTGTTGCCCAGGGGCCCACTAAAACCTGGAGCCGGCCCTGCATGGAAACATTGAACATGAAACATGGAGACATATACACTCACCGGCCACTTTATTAGGTACACCTGTCCAACTGCTTGTTAACACTTAATTTCTAATCAGCCAATCACATGGCGGCAACTCAGTGCATTTAGGCATGTAGACATGGTCAAGACAATCTCCTGCAGTTCAAACCGAGCATCAGTATGGGGAAGAAAGGTGATTTCAGTGCCTTTGAACGTGGCGTGGTTGTTGGTGCCAGAGGGGCTGGTCTGACTATTTCAGAAATTGCTGATCTACTGGGATTTTCACGCACAACCATCTCTGGGGTTTACAGAGAATGGCCCGAAAAAGAAAAAACATCCAGTGAGCGGCAGTTCTGTGGGCGGAAATGCCTTGTTGATGCCAGAGGTCAGAGGAGAATGGGCAGACTGGTTCGAGCTGATAGAAAGGCAACAGTGACTCAAATCGCCACCCGTTACAACCAAGGTAGGCAGAAGAGCATCTCTGAACGCACAGTACGTCGAACTTTGAGGCAGATGGGCTACAGCAGCAGAAGACCACACCGGGTGCCACTCCTTTCAGCTAAGAACAGGAAACTGAGGCTACAATTTGCACAAGCTCATCGAAATTGGACAGTAGAAGATTGGAAAAACGTTGCCTGGTCTGATGAGTCTCGATTTCTGCTGCGACATTCGGATGGTAGGGTCAGAATTTGGCGTCAACAACATGAAAGCATGGATCCATCCTGCCTTGTATCAATGGTTCAGGCTGGTGGTGGTGGTGTCATGGTGTGGGGAATATTTTCTTGGCACTCTTTGGGCCCCTTGGTACCAATTGAGCATCGTTGCAATGCCACAGCCTACCTGAGTATTGTTGCTGACCATGTCCATCCCTTTATGACCACAATGTACCCAACATCTGATGGCTACTTTCAGCAGGATAATGCGCCATGTCATAAAGCTGGAATCATCTCAGACTGGTTTCTTGAACATGACAATGAGGTCACTGTACTCAAATGGCCTCCACAGTCACCAGATCTCAATCCAATAGAGCATCTTTGGGATGTGGTGGAACAGGAGATTCGCATCATGGATGTGCAGCCGACAAATCTGCGGCAACTGTGTGATGCCATCATGTCAATATGGACCAAAATCTCTGAGGAGCTTCCAGCACCTTGTTGAATCTATGCCACGAAGAATTGAGGCAGTTCTGAAGGCAAAAGGGGATCCAACCCGTTACTAGCATGGTGTACCTAATAAAGTGGCCGGTGAGTGTAAGTTATAAGCAAGGGAGCTGAAGGCACACAAAAGGCAGGGTTTTTTATTTTTAAATGCACAAATTTACTAAATTGAGAAGTAATTAAATTTTTTTAAGGGTATGCATATAAAATATTATACGTATTACATTTTTTTGAGGGTGTACATATAAAATATTATATAAAGTTTCATATAAAGAATTAATCATTTTAAGGGTTAGCACTATCGGAAGTGACTGCTGATAGCTTTTTCCCACACATGATGGGAAACTTGTATGTTAGAAGACTCAGCAGAAAAAAGCAGCATGACTGATAAGTGATACCTGACCCAGCCTGTAAGCACGCAGTACATGAAGTAATCACTACACAGCTTGTGCTGGCAGCAGATATTCCCATCATATCCTTAGAAGTGGCCTTAACAGGTGTAGGATGAGAGCAAGGTTACCGGGAAACAATTAATCCATGTACCATAGATTGTGAGCCAGATGTTGTTTCCCACATGTTGAGAAATATTCTCATTCTCACATAGAACATGTACTCCAAAATATATCAACACTTTATATCTAATAGATTAGATGAGACCTTTTATGACCAAAATGTTCAAGCTCTTTTTGCTCCTAAAATCTAATCAGGCTAAACAAGTAGGCTTTGCAAAAATTAAAGGGAAACTGTTATTCTAATTAACCCACCCAAGATAAATTTGTCATAATAAACAATGGCATTGCCCTTAATCCCTAAATGGTTCCTTTCCATGGCTGCAATGTTAAAAAATGAATAAACCTATATGTAAATTACCTGAGGTGAGTTCAATGATATTAATGGGGCCCTGCATATGCAGCATTCACTGCACTGCCCTGCGTCCCTAGTCCTGATTGACAGGTCTCACTGCTACCAGTACTTAGGAACCGTCTGGCAATATTAAACTACAGACATATACAACTGTGTAGGAAATACTGTGTCAAATGTTTTACACAGTGCTTTGCTCCAATGATAAGAGAGACCTCTGTTACATTATTCAGCACTTCATGTCATGTGACCTGGGTGATATCATCTGAGGTCATATACCCCCTAACATTTGGTCATATACCCCCTATTACAACACATGCTCAGCAATCTCTCTAATAGACTAATAGAAGATTCGGTGCACGTCCTAGCAGTGGGAGCGCACGGTCTCGGCAAGCAGCAGGATTGTGGCCTACAGGGGAAACCGGCGTGGGACCTGGATGGGATCGAGGCAGCATCCGGAGCCAGAAGAGGTGAGTACGGGCCCGGGGGGATGGCACCACATTGGAGGACACGGATGTGCCCGCGATAAGAGACAGGTCTCGGGGGGGCATCCATGACAGTACCCCCCCCATTTAGGGCCCCCTTTTCTTCTTCTTCAGCCTCTATTCTTCTTTCTCCACTTCCTCTAATTCTTCTTGATGACACCTAAGGAGGAGAGCAGGAAGAGAGAAGACAGGACAAACCATGTGGTGCTTGGACCTGGCATGGATATCTTGAGGACGTCTAGAATGTCTTTGGCCAGAGGCTGGAATGGTCCTTGGGAAACCGCAAGCTGGAGCGGCCTCTGGGAAGGCCAGAGGAGACTCTGGAGTGGCCTCTGGGAAGGCCAGAGGAGACTCTGGAGTGGCCTCTGGGAAGGCCAGAGGAGACTCTGGAGCGGTCTCTGGGAAGGCCAGAGGAGACTCTGTAGTGGCCTCTGGGAAGGCCAGAGGAGACTCTGGAGCGGCCTCTGGGAAGGCCAGAGGAGATTCTGGAGCGGCCTCTGGGAAGGCCAGAGGAGACCCTGGGAAGGCTGGCGGAGACTCTGGAGCGGCCTCTGGGAAGGCCGGCGGAGATTCTGGAGTGGCCCCTGGGAAGGCCGGAGGAGACCCTGGGAAGGCCGGAGGAGACTCTGGGAAGGCCGGCGGAGACTCTGGAGCGGCCTCTGGGAAGGCCGGCGGAGACTCTGGAGCGGCCTCTGGGAAGGCCAGAGGAGACTCTGGAGCGGCCTCTGGGAAGGCCAGAGGAGATTCTGGAGTGGCCTCTGGGAAGGCCGGAGGAGACCCTGGGAAGGCCGGAGGAGACTCGGGGAAGGCCGGCGGAGACTCTGGAGCGGCCTCTGGGAAGGCCGGAGGAGAATCTGGGAACACCGGGGACAAGCAGGGCAGGCATGGAAGCCAGACTTGAGGTTGTCCGAACATGGACCGGATTTTTGCAAGAAATGTAGTATAGGTAGCCATGTCCGGTTCACCATTATCCCAGAAAGGAGTAGCACAGGCTAGGGCCTCTCCGGAGAGCAAAGAGAAAACAAATGCCAGCTTAGAGTGTTCGGTGGTGAACTGGGAGAACATTAGTTTAATGTGCAGCAAGCACTGGGAAACAAAGCTCCTCCAAAAATTGGGGTTGCCATCAAATTTGTTAGGCATAACGAAATTCGGGTCCAGGCTCTACTGCCGGAAAACATGGCGGGGTGAATGGAGTTACAGGAGGAGTCGCGGGAGCCTGCTGCTGGGAGGCAATCATCCGTCAAAGAGTGGCAGCGAGTTTGTCCAGGAGTTCTTTTTGGTCAGCAATCTCTTGAGACTGCTGGGCGATAGTGCTTGTAAGGTCAGCCATTAACTGGAGTGGGTCCTTGGCAAAGTCCATGGCTTTAGCAGAATTCATGACCGGATCTTACTGTCACACACGGGGGTACCATAGGAACACAGGAAACACGGAGGTGTCTGGAAACGCTCAGGAGGCTTTCACTTCAGTAGAATGACTTGAAGATCAGGCAGGGGGTGCTGGTAGCCGCCGGATTATATAGGAGAGCCAGCACCAATTAGGAGGACGCTGGCCTTTTAAATGCAGAAGAGTCGGTGCACGCACGCCCTAGCAGTGGGAGCGTGCGGCCAAGGCAAGCAGCAGGAGAGGGCCTACAGATGAAGCCGGCCTGGGACCTGGACGGGATCGAGGCGGCATCTGGATCTAGGAGAGGTGAGTATGGGCCCAGGGGAATGGCGCCACATCGGAGGACACGGATGTGCCCGCGATCCGCGACATGGATCGCGGGGCCATTCCTGACAGAAGGGTTAGATTGGTGGAGCAACATTAAGATTTTTGGATATAGCTGATGCTGGACCTCCCCCTGCATCAGCAGAATCAATTCTACTTCCTCAATATAATATATAAGATAATAGATTTTAGAATAAAATAGATAATAGATTAGAGATAACTGATGAAAAGTGTTCAGACAAACGTCAATCTAATGACCGGCTGAGTGGTCAATGTGAAAAATGCAGGATTCTACTTTTCTTAATATATAATGACATGGAAAATTAAACACAAAAAAATCATTTAAAATATACATTAAACATAAACAAACTAGACTACTGTAATTTTCTGTTTTCTGATGGCATGTCGGTCAAGCCAAGTTTAGATTGTAATTTGTGTTATGATAGATATGAGTGGGGTAAAGAATTTTATAATAAAACACATTTTTGCAAACAACACCTGTTAGAATGTCCCTGATACCTATTATAATGATATCTTCCAGGACATCTTATCTGCCCTTTACACTTCTAGGTCACCGGCTGCAGCCATAATTACATCCTAGAACTAGCACCGAGCTGCAGGTCCACCCGTCACACAGCAACTGCTCAACCTTTTCTCCTAAACTGTCAGATCCTAAGGACAGAACTAATCAAAGGGAAAAGTAGCAGATCTTTAATAAATAATGTGGGAAATAAAGATTTCCATTGAGGAGAAACTGTCACAATAAGGTGGGTGCTGCAGTACAGAGGATGAGAAAGAGAAGGGAAGGAAAAAAGAGGGGGAGCAGAAAATATACAAAGGACAGGTACTCACTAGTGGATTATAACATAGGCGGTTTGCGCAGTAGCCCGAGCCTTCTAGGAGACCCATGGCCACCCAAACCACCAACCAAATTTGATACTTAAATAGACCTTCATCCATGACATCCTCATACATCTGTTTCTGCTCTCTGTACACATGTACACAAGAGCCTTTTCAGCACCTTTGAAGGTCCTCCTAAGGTCCTGAACCACAGATTGAAAGCATAAGGAAGGGATGAATCCTCCATTATGAATTCCAGTCTTGTAGGGGCTATAATATTCATAGAGCCCAGGGTCCATGGCAGACTTAATCTGCTGATGCAGGTATCTTTCCCAAATTCAGGTTGTGCTATAACGGGGCTGTATTGGATTTCATCACCAGATATGCTCAGTCCATTGGTCTACGAGTTAGGGGAGATCATGAACCCTTACCAAATGGACAGGCATATCCAATTGAAAGAAGCAAAATAGATGATTTCATGAGACTATACTTGTGGATACAGCGTCACCCATGACAAATACCCCCATATTTGACTTTAGATTGGGAGAACACAGTCTGGCCCATATGCTGTAATAATTTTGCACTAAGACTATCCGTCTAACTTAGTCTATTTTGATTAATCTGCCCAGTATCAGCTAGAAAGTGTGATTGCTGATCTCATAAGAAAAGTTACACAGATGGGACCATTTCTTTATGCTACTTCCTCCTGGATCCACTTTTGGGCCAAAAAGCTGTATAAAAAAACACACCTTAAGCCCCTAGCAATACGTCTATATGAATGAACATATTGTCCACCATACAGTAGACAGGAAAAAGATATAGCTTCCTCTATATTTCCCTGTATGTATAGTTGGGCTGCACTCCTCTCTCCTGCGCACAGCTGTATGCTTACCCGGGCTATTACTGCCTAAGACTGCATAAAAAAACTTCATACATCCCAAACTAAAATTCCCACGAAATGTTGATCCCCAATTTCTAACTGCTTGAGAATTCAATTCCCAGAAGAGGTATGCACCAAATACTGCACATTTCCCCCCAAATAATTAAATTGCAAAGTATAGAGGAAAGCTTATGTCAAAGTTGTGACAATTGAACTCCTGACATTTTCTTTTAAATTTTAGGTTCTAAACTTTTGGAGATCATCAAAGTAACATTACTACTGATGCTTCTACTTGTGTGAATATAGATAGGTTGATGCCTGAACTTGATTCCCTTTAAAGAAAATCTACCATCAAAATCCAGCATGACACACCAGGAGCACTTACTCATAGATCCAGGCAACGTGACTATGGTAATCTTCTTATATTTGTTATCCATGGCCTTCCTCCTTCTCAAATCAACAAGTTATGCTAATGAGCCCAAGACTTACAGGGGCTCATTTACTTACCTGTCCGACGGAGTTCACCTAAAGTGCATTGTCCGACTGCATTGTGTTGCTTCCCCGATCAGGTCTCAGTTCACCTTCTTCTTCCTGGTGCATGTAAGTGCATTATCTTGTGACACAATTTGAAAGTTAAATTGCGTGCTCGGTCCAAATCAGTCGGATCGTCCGAAAGCACGCACCCCGATTTGTGTCCAATGGAAGTCAGTGCAGCTGCGCCAGAAAAGATTGCGTGCGACAGAATCCCAGCACAGACCCCTGTTAAATACCTGTCCAAGCCGTGCAATCCCCGAAAAAGGTGCAAAGTTTGATGAAAGTGCAGTGCACAACCCTTAGTAAATGAGCCCCAATATGTCTCACACTACCTCCTGCTCACTTGGCACTTCCCCCTTGATCTGCATGCAGTAAATCTCACACAGTCAGAGGGGAGAAGTGCTCCTGGTAACACCCCCTGAGCCCTGCTGCCTTATTAGCACAATTTTAAGTTGATTTTAGCAGGAAGGAGGCCATGGATAACAAATATAAGAAGATTAGACAGTCACGGTGCCCGGATCTATCAGTACATGTCACTGGTGTTTCATGCTTAATTTTAATGGTAGAGTTCCTTTAAATAAAGCCAAAATATACAGGTTTTATGATTTGTCCATCACAGCAAAGCAGTGCATTATCATTGGCAGCTGACTGCATGCACACCCTAAGTAAAAACAGACAGATAACATTCTCTGTTTTATGTTTCACTCCCATATAATTTTATGCTCCGGGATCCCTGCTATAAAATAACAAAGCCTCAACCTTTGCTGGTAGTTTCTCTTTATACACATTTCCTCCAAGACAAACAATAGTTATATAATGTATTGCAAAATCTATTACAAAAGGAACTTGGACAAACATGATCCTAGCCATTAGAGGGTGTCGGTGACGTCATGGATAAAGTGAATAAGGAGCCCCTGAGGAGATTCACAGTGAACTGATTGGGACTTGGCAGCAGTATATAAACTGTACAGGGCTGGATATCTGATAAAACTGATGGATTGCAGGGCCGGAGTGTTTCCTCTTCTACTAGTTTCTCACAACACTGTTTACATTCGACTTCCCCTCTCCGTGCTCCAGCCAGCTCTTGTTTTCTCAGGCTTCAGAGAAACTGCGTAGGGTTTTCTGAGGCTATTAATATAGATTTGCATCATGAATACATAAACGGCAGGCTGTGGAAAACAAGGAGGAAGCCTTCAGGGACCCAATGATGTCAAACCAACTAACCGTCTCTCAGTCAACATGTTGAGTATAACTCTACTGGTGCCAGGGTGAAAGAGATAAAATGAAAGGAAATGTAAAAATGTTATTGTTATATTAACGGAGGATGGAGATTTGCACAATGTGGTGGGGGTAGCCTTGGGACTTTAAATAAATATACTATTTTAAAGTAGTTAGACAATATACAAGGGAAGTAAAAGAGACATCAGTTGAGGTTATAAGAAGCTCAGATGGTCATGTAGAGACAGGAAGGTTACTGTAGGTTGCTTAAAAAGTTCCTGATTATAGAGGACATAGAGGTAAAAACTTTGAGACACACAAAGAGCTTCAGATGACCTCAACCTGCTCCCTCCACAGTGAGCAGGGAGCAGCAGTCCCTCCCCTGGGTGAAACCGTATCTGTATATATATATTAGTATATCAGACTTGCACTTTAAGTTTGTTACCTTTCTGATTTTCATGGTTTGGCTTAATAGACGTATGGGACCCTCATGTAGTTTCTACTATTAATATGTGTGTATATAAAATTATTTTAGGTAATTTACCAATATATGGGGCCGGTACCAGCACTGGGCATAACTGGGCAAATGCCAGGGCCCAGAGTTGCTGGGGGGCCCCACATAAGAAATCCGTGGAGGTGAGGGGGGCTGTATCTAATGAATCCATAGGGTGTGAGGGGGGCTTATATAAAATGACCATGTCAGGGAAGTTTGGTAAGATAAACTAGGGAATATTCTAAGACAGGAGACTGTTTTAGTCTCTGAATTTTGATTGCCGTTGACTGCAAAGGGGCCACTGAGGCTCTGTTGCCCAGGGGCCTACTGAAACCTGGAGCTGACACTGCCAATATACATGTATTAAAAGTTCTGCTATACTTTATTGATATGTAAAGTAAAGCCTCCTGTTTTTTACCTCATCAGCCAGACATTCCTGTCCATACAGTGGCTGCAGATGGAGGGTCATGTGATCTCTATCTGACCATGATCAATCGGCCTGCCAGGACCTTATGATAGTCTTAATGAATATGAGGTCAGAGTCCTATCAGGGCAATTGCTCATGGACAGATAGAGATCACATGACCCTCCATCGGTGGCCATTTTATGGTCTGGCTGATGGGGTAAAAGACAGGAGGCTTCAATTGATATCTAAAGAAAGTGGTGCAGAACTTTAAATATATGTATATTGGTAAATCATCTGCCTCCCATCTTCCTCATAGATGCAGCCATTGTGACTGTTGTAATCTTCTAATATTTGTAACCCGTGATTTGTTTTCCAAGATCTGCAAATACTTATCCAATACGTGTGGAACAATCTCCCTGCCAAATTCCTTCAAAACTGTTTGCAAGTGTCCTAGAAGATTGATGCTGTTTTGAAGGCAAAGGGTGGTAACAATAAATATTGAATTGATTTAGATTCCTGTTCCGATCATTCACTTTGTTCATTAATAAAACATAAACTATTAGAACTTCCAGTTTTGAACATGATCTTATTTTGCAGCAGCTCTTCCACACCTGCCTGACTCCTCTGCACGGTGCTATACATATATTAATAGTAAGAAGGAGCCATGTAAACTGTGCTGCCACACAAATTGTACATTATTGAAACTCTTGTCAAACGCTTCAACAGATTCCAAAGCCTTAACCTTCCCTACAGTGATTGAGAATAGTTTAGAAGGTACAAAAGATAATAAATGCAATGCCACCAGATAAGTGTGCACGCGATAAGAAGCGCTATATGGGCATAAGAGCTATACATTATCTATCAACCTTGCAGGAGAACAGCGTGTGTTTGGAAGAGATAGTAAAACATTAAAAAGAACTGAAATCACAAAAAAAACTTCTGCAAGTTGTGCTCAACTGTTCAGATTAGACCCTGAAGATGTCATTCAGCACTGATCCTAAGCAAGAACAGGAAAGTCAACAATTCTTGATGTGTCAAGAATATTTACATTTTACCACAGGTTGTTTTATAATGCTAAAGTGTATCTTCAAAAAAGACTCCACCATTACTGGGCGTCCCCCTATATCACTGAAGCCTGGCACACTTTAGTATACACCAATGTCCTTCTCTTTTTATTACACTATCCCTGTGGTGTACAAATGCACAAAGTGTTTTTTTTTTCAAAAATATAAGCCATATAAAAACTAATTGTGGGAGTCTGTTAAGAAATGGCACCATATGCATAACCACTTCTCATTAAAATCTATGGGTCACATGGACACAACTAATGGGGCACAAATTATGCATATCCGATATATAAAGCATTAGGAACTGAGTACAAGATTGTAGATAGTGTCTATATCTGCAGGTGACATGTTAAAGAGCAGGTGGAGCTGGGAAGATCATACATAGGGGCTTAGGGGACGCATTTCCGTCGGGTTTTCTGACCTTTTCGGGGATGGTGCCGCTGGAACAGGGATTAAGAAGGGGATTGTGTCGCACGCGATTGGATTTTGCCACATATTGGGGCGTGGCCGTCGGACGATCCGTCTGATTCGGACAGAGCGTGGGATTTAACTTTAAAATTGTGACGCCTCCTATGCACTTACATGCACAGGAAGAAGAGGGCGAACTCCGGCGGACCTGAGCGGGAAAGCAACACATGCACGATATCGGGCCCACGGTCGTAGTGAATCGCGGCAGAGTTCATTCTCGCCAGACACTCCGGATCGGGGAACGCGCAGGACCAGATAAGTAAATGTGCCCCATAGTGTTCTATCTGCAGGCAACGTGGTATAAAGGAGAAGAAGCTGAGAAGATTTTGCTTTATGTCCTACATGCAAACAGAATGATATAAAAAGGAGGAACTGAACAGATTGTACATAATGTCCTATCTGCAGGTAGCATGTTATAGAGCAGGAGGAGCTGAGCAGATTGTACATACAATAGAAAGTGTCATAACTGCAGGCAGCATGTTTTATAGCATGCAGAGCTGAGCAAATGGTACATAGTGTCCTAAGAATGTTATAAAGCAGCATGAGTTGAGCCAATAGTGTCCTATCTGCAGGCAGCATGTTGTAGAGCAGAATGAGCAGATTATTCATACATTAGGGCATATTTACTAAAAACAGTGCAGTCTGTACTATGTCCACTTTGCCTGTGTAGTGTACAGAGGGCGCCAGATTCATCATTTGTGGCGTAGATTCTCCATGAATCTGGGGCCCCCTGCACTGCTCCGATAAAGTGCACCAACTTTTTTGGGTGCACCTTTAACACGGGGCATGCAACAAACTTCTGTTGGACTTTGAATGATAAATGTAACACATGGTCTGACTGTGCACTGGAACATCCATTTAAATGATAAAATTTGTGTTGAGTGAAGTATAGTGGAGTCGCGACAAAAACGGGTTGCGTGCAACACATATGTGGTGCAGACACTTCTTAAATACATGTGCACACAAAAGAAGCTAAGCAGATTGTACATAGTGTATTATGAGCAGGGAGCATGTTACAGAGTGGGAGTAGCTAAGCAGATTGTACATAGTACCCTATCACCGGGCAGCATGTTATAGAGCAGGAGGAGCTGAGCATATTGTACATAGTGCCCTATTTGCAGGTGGAATGTTATAGAGCAGGAGTAGTAGTACAGATTGTACATAGTGCCTTATCTGCAGCAAGCATCTAATAATAATAATAATTCTTTATTTATATAGCGCACACAGATTACGCAGCACTGCACAAGCATGTCAAATTGGTCCCTGTCCCCATGGGGCTCACAATCTAAACAACCTAACAGTATGTTTTGAAGTGTGGGAGGAAACCAGAGTACCCGGAGGAAACCCACGCAAACACGAAGAGAACATACAAACTCTTTGCAGATGTTGACCTGGGTGGGATTCGAACCCAGGACCCCAGTGCTGCAAGGCAGATGTGCTACTCACTCAGCCCCCGACATTAAAGGGAACCTGTCAGCAGAAATTTACCTAATATACCAAACCACTACCAGTATGTTGTGAAGCAGCTGGCACGTCTTCCAGATCGTGTTTCTTTCATGCCTCAGTGTGTAGTAGGCATCATCTACAAAAACTACTTTGAAGTGAGATGTAAATTGGATGTATAAAGTCAAGGAGGCGGAGATTTTACCACTGAAGTTAAGCTCTCTCTTCTTCAGAAAGTCCTCTTCACTGTAATTAATGGTTCTGCATCCAGAGACACTAATAACCAGATCTCTCTAATTTCTATGACAGAAGAGGAGGCGTTCAGAGCTCCCCACCTTAACTTCAGTGTTAAACTCTCCTCCTCCTACAGCTCACTTCAAAGTGGATTTTCTGGATGATGTCACTACACTGGGCCATGAAAGAAACAAAAACTAAAAGGCGTGACACTGCTTGACAATATTCTGGTTGTGCTTTATTATGCCAATTGCTGATGACAGGTTCCCTTTAAATAACAATATAATTACGTATGCTGTGAGTTCCAGAGCTGCTGTCCCCTCCACCATATTAACATCATAAATCACTATTGTCCTATAAATTGAAGTTGAGAGCAGCGTAGACGGGTTGGGAAAAAAAGTTCTTACCGGCCCATATATAGAGTCAGGGCTCCAGTGTTCTGGTAATATAGCTGTTTGGGTGGTATTGTTAGTAATTTATTAAACATGGAGGATGACCCAAACAAACAGTGTCGTAAAGCTGCAGGTACTGAATGTGTCTATACTAGTGACACAACGTGCTGTGCACATATCAGAAGAGGGACTTATGTTCTTTGTTTCTCTCGAACAGTTCGGATCACTTTGTACACAAATAAGTTGTGCAAGTTTGAATTAAAAGTTTCCTGCCTTTAGCGAAATGTACCTGAAATATCCGGGAGTGTGAGTGTACTTGGAGTGCTCGCTCTGCACCATGCTGTGCTCTAGGATTTGGACAAGTGACTTTATAAATATTAGCTTTGTCCTGGGGTAGAAAAAGAAACACAGGGCCTCTGCTTATTATGGAGTCTATGAGGCTGCAGAGCTTTTACTGTGTAACCATAGCTCACATATCATCCTGGGAATTCCAGAGATAGACACAGCGCACCATGCAGAGGAGTAATGTGAAAGGCAGGGGAAGATATGCTGACACCTACTATGGGAAGTGAGGAACTTGGCAGGCGTCTGAAGGACAAAAAAGCTGGACCTCAATGCGGTTTCCGCGGTCCAACTAATAAATCAAAAGTTCTTTGCATGTAGTAATGGCGATTTCCGTAGAGCACGTTGTGCCCATGTTTTTATTATGTTATGATTATAACGTCCAGATAAAACATAATGTAACCAGGCAGTGGGCAGGTATACAAGTGCATAAGCAAAGACATAAAACAGCCTCACTAGGAACACTTTAAAGTGGTATTTCAATTCCTTCAAGAGGTGCTGATAATAGGGGGTAGAGTCTTTTGGACCCCCAATGGATTGGTTAAATAATAGGGTCATTAAAGGAAATCTACCATGGATCCAGCATGATAAACCAGGGTCATTCCTCATAGATCCAGGGACCATGACAGTGGTAATCTTCTTAAATATGTCGTCCAAGGCTTCATTCCTTCTAAAATCCACTTTTAAAATTATGCTAATGAGCCTGACCAACTTTGGTGGGCATAACCAGAGCCCCTCTGTGCTGTAGCTTCACAGGCTGTTACACTGTCTTCCATCCCCCTGTTTCCTTGGCACTTCCCCCTCCCTCTGCCTGATGTAAGTTCACACATTGAGAGGAGGAAAGTGCTCCTTGCAAAGTGTAACAACTTGTGAAGGTCCCTGGTTCCTTTTAATGTAATTCAATTTTTACAGGGTAGAGGGTAACATGATGATTGGTTTACTATAGTGATGTTCCAGATCTCCCTCCCTGAATGGAATGGAAAGCCATTTTATTCATTGTCTATGGGATTGGATGGGAGAGCTAAGTAGAGCTGGGTAAATCCAGAGAGAATAAATGGTAGGTCAATGGTCATGCATTACCCACAAATTGGAAGGAATTTTATGAATGGTTGGCTTCCGTATGAGTGCACCGAACCCTTGCATGCCCAACAGATAGCTATTCTCTAGCTGGATGGGGATATATCATTATAGCTTAGACCAACACCTTTAACAACTTTTATAACTTTTACATATAAAGAGGAATTTTTCAGGGCCATTTGTGACAAAAATAGGTCACTTTGTTTTGTACATCCATAGGAAGAATTCAAACTTAGCATTCCGGAAAATAATCATCTTCAAGAAACAATTGTTAAAAAAAGATTTTGGCAGACAAAGAAATGCACCTAAAATGACTAAAAGTCATCCAGCCCTCCATGCCGAAACATCACTAAAGATACTATTTCGAGATTTCCCACAAAATGTAAGATGAGAGAACGACAATGTGAAGGTTAATGGCACAGCTGCTATAAAAATGCCAGGCATTCAGGAGAGGAAATGTAACATAGGAGTTATGTCCGAATGCCAGGTGAATCCACTTTATTTTCACGGTCAGATTTGTAGATGTCAAGTGTCTCATAACCTTGGACGTTCAACTCCAAAACAAACCCCTACATTGCATTTTTACAATTTCCAACCTACATGTTGACTGGGGTCCTACAGATTATACACACCTTTTTTGGTTGCAGGATAGTTACTGAATATTGACATTATACAAACTTTGACCTCTTCTTGTAGTGTAACTAATTTTCCTGCATGTATGTACCGTAGTTTTAAAATGTGGAATTATATCTTTACTGTAACAATGAATTATGGAATAACTTACTTGTGTCCCTAAACAAGCCACCATCATGTGTGTAAGAAGCTTGGAGGCAAACATGGAAGACCTTGTGCAAAATAACTGTGAGAGAATGGCCAAGGTAAATCCTGTAAATACAAAAAACAAATAGTGTCAGAAAAGTGGAGCACCTGCTTACCCCACTTCAGGTCCTGTGTCCTGCATCACTCCGGTACTTCCATTGTCAGGCACTGGACCTGCTGCAGCCAGTAAGCAGCCACCACAGACAAGGTATGTCACTTCCCTTTTCCCAGGGACTTCCCTTCCTATGTTCTCGCTGGTCCACGGAGTCCACTTTTTGGCTGAAGCAGGTATAGTGAACCTCTGGTCACTTACAGGACCCAAATAGAAGGTACCAGAGCATTACAGTACCAGGGAGCCAGAAAGGGCTAAGTATGTCTTTTTACGTTACCCCAGTCCCCTGGGGGTGGTTCCATATTCATGGAAAACCCCTTTTAGATAAATAAGTTTTATTTTTTAACTGTGGCACCTAGGTGTTGTATGAAAACAGGTGCACAGCCCATAGTAAATGGGCCCCAATGTGTCATATTAAAAAGAAGAATCTTTGTTTGTTGTATGACACATTAATAGGATGTGAAAGAGCATTGAAATACATGAACTAAAACTGGCCAGAGTTTAAATGGTTAAAGTGCATAATGTCATTTATCTACAATAAAGCATTAAATAGGGTGACTGTCGCAGGTGCCTGTGTATAAAAATTTTACAGTACATTGTCAAGGTTGAAGCCACTCCCAAACTCTACCAACTAAACCTCTGTTGTAATATTGGTTGTATGAAAATTTTGGGCCACCACATGTCTAATTTATTTATTTTTTTACATTTACTTCTTACATACAGTAACAGAACCAAGTTCCTCGGCAAGGGAAGGGGGCTCCATCCAGTTTCTTTATCATTTTTGTAGATTAAGGACCTTTGGAGGACCTTATAAGGCCCTAACAGGGCTGTAGCATAGAAAGCTGGTGCATGTATCAAAGTGATTTAGATGGTCAAGGGCACCTAGAAGTCTTGGCTGCCACCCAAACCACCCCATTATAATCCGCTGCTGATTGTAAGCCACACCCCTGGTAGAGTCAATCGTAAAGAGCTGCAAGGTACTTAGTGAATTATAGTATTAATATATATCCACTAACCGGAAATGCATAAGAAGCCAGCACTGAAGAAGGCCTCGTTGTATGAGGAGAGCTTGTCAGTTTGCGCATGCACAGCGTAGGACGACATGTGAGTGCAGGCACATTCCACATACTGTGATGTGTCCACCACCACTCTGCAGTGCTGACCATTTGACAGCCACCTACAACACAAAACATCCCAAATGATTAACTCTTTAAAACAGAACCTGAACCTGAGCAAAACCTTCACAAATATTCAATGAAGTCATAAACAGTTGCATTTTACAGTCTTCAGATTCCAGTACAAAAATACTGAAAAGTTTCTTGAAATGCTCCGCTTTATCATTTAGCAGAAGCAAGACACGACACAAATAACCTTTAAGCTCTTTAGACTTGATGAACCTGGCACATTTCTTGCACGGCACAAATGGTGAGTAACTGATGACACTGACACGAGAGCATGAAGACGCTGTTGACAGGTCTCATTCCCATAGCGTCGGTCACTGAGTTTGCATAGCTGTAGGGTAGGTGCTATTTCTGCTATACTCAGACTTCATCTTGTAAGGAATACCAGTGTCTCAGCAAACCTGGATATTAATATAATACATGGAAGGGACAAGATGGCCTAAACATTCTTTACAGAACATACATTGTAAATGGAAATTACATACAGAGAAAGTTCTTGCCTCCATATCTTTTGTGCATGAATTGACTTTACAAGTTAAAGTTTTAATCCCATATACCAAAAAATTGGATCACATCTGCATCTTTTCCATATATGCGTGGTTGCACATGTATGACTTGATTAGCTAATCTGTGCTGATTCAAAAATTGCATTGATCGACTGTACGAGGCATGGAGCCAGAAGCAGAAGGCTGTATCTATTGTGTGCAGGGCAGGATTATGGAGAGGGTTCTTAGGTTGCACACCACGGGGCCCCCACCACTTTACCCTTAAACTGCCTCCACCAACCAATGGTGTATTACAGGTGGTCGCGTGGCTCACTGGATTTGTAGGAACCTCCTCACACACTGGTGTCTATTGAAGAGTGAGGGAACAATACACTCCCTACTCCCCTACTAAGATGTGGTAGTCATGCCGCGCACAAGTGGAAAAGTTTCATTATTTTGTTATATTGCTGAGGGGTTGTATTCATTATGGGAGACTGGCTTTATCTATTACTGTATTACTTTCCATGGGGGCCCCCACCAGATCTTAGCCCCAGGGCCCCCATCAATTTGGTCCTGGACCTGATTGTATGGCAACTCCTATTCATGGGAGTCAAGCTGCAGTCCCCCTGAAAAGACCAAAAGGAATATTTCACTTCCAGTTCCATACCCCGCATTAAACATTAAACAGCTGATCGGAGGAGGATTTCAGGGTTGGATCCCCCATCGATTGATAGATAGTTAGATTATAGAAATGAATTATATACTATTAGCTCTTATTTTTCATGAGGGATACAAGTAATTCCTAAACACATGTCAGCAGTGGTGACAAGTCTTGGTCAATGCAAAATACATTCATGAACACAAAACAGTACCTTTCTGATGCCTGGTTCCACAGAAGACAAAGTGACATGCGAGGAATAATCCGTCCGTCGGCTGTGTTAATTCTATAGATGACCTCATTGTTATCGGCCAAGTAGTGAGAATTGTTCACGTTGAGGCTCACTGATAAAATCTGCAAACAAACAAATCAACCAAAACATGACACAATCAGTCATCATTAACCTGAAATGTAATGTCCATGGATTTTGTCTTGGATAAAACTTCACACAATGACCCCGATATAATAAAACGGGTGCAGTGAGCATTAGCTTTCCTTGCACTTGCTTTGTGTAAGTTGCGCCACATTATTTAATAGTATCACATGCTCTAAGTTGATCCGGTCAGTTTCCAGGATGTGACACAGTTGCATCAAATTTTTCTTGGTGCATTTGGTTTCACGTTATTGCGACAGAATTGTGTCTCATCTCAGTAATACACATGTCGCAAAAGGGGAACACACACCACCCGCCCCTTTAAGTGCACAATATTAAAGGGAACCTGTCACCAGAAGGCTGAATTTCATTGATGACAGATTCCAACCGGCACTGATAAGTACATGCCATGTCTGTTATAATCAGATCTTAGTTGCCTCCGTTTGTGCATTATGCTCTTCTAAAGTTTACCTGGCCCCCAATTCATGGGGGATGCCGCATTTCAAAATCGCAACGTTTGTAATTAGGATATGACTCCGCTCAACCCCCACTCATTAATATTCAATTCTCCCCACATCCACCCTGTTCCCAACCCTCCCTTTCTGGCATTGGTTCACAGCACAGGAAACTCGCGCCTGCGCAGTGAGCCGTACACCCGTGTGCTTCATTAGCATAAATATAAATTACAGTTTCTAAGTAAAGAAAAGGAATACTGCTCCTAGTAAAAATACATTTCTATTAATGATACTGGGATTTATCCAGCAGCGGTAATATTTCATAATCAGAATAATTTCACAGTAGGTTTCTTTTAAAGGAAATGTATTATAAGAATCAAGTATGGATAAACCAGTGACACTTACTCATAGATGCAGGCACTATATTTGGTATCCATTGCCTCCTTCCTTCTAATATCAACTTTTCAAATTATGATAATGAGCCTGAAGGGGTGTTACTCTGGGGGTGTTACCAGAGCCCTTCTGTGCTGCAGTTTTACAGGGTGTTACACTGTGAAGGAGCACTTCCCCCTCTCACTCTGTGCTGAAACTGCATCTGTTGCTGTGAGATGACATCAAGCCCAGAGTCCTTCTGACTCATTAGCTTAAATTTAAGTTGATTTTAGAAGAATGGAGGCAATGGATAACAAATATAGGAAGATAACCACAGTCACAGTGCCCAGATCTATGAGTAAGTGTCCCTGAATGGATTTTGATGGTAGATTTCCTTTAAAGGGGCTTCCTCATTTACAACATATATCCTCAGTGTGGATAGGAAAACATCCCTTAAAGGGGTTCTCCGGCTGCTTTATTCCAAAAACAGCAGCTCACCTGACCATGGG
Source organism: Engystomops pustulosus (assembly GCA_019512145.1). Classification (NCBI taxonomy): domain Eukaryota; kingdom Metazoa; phylum Chordata; class Amphibia; order Anura; family Leptodactylidae; genus Engystomops; species Engystomops pustulosus. The sequence continues at coordinate 278,604,569 of CM033641.1, forward strand.
TAGTGTGTGGTATTGCAACTAAGCTCCATTCATTTCTATACAGCTGAGCTGCAATACCTGCACAAACCATGGTCAGGTGTGGTGCTGTTTTTGGAAGAAAGTAGCCATGTTTTTCCACCTCCGGAGAACCCCTTTAAATAAGCTCAACTTTGGTAAAAGTTGTGCCACACGAAAAGCCGCAGTGGGTGGACGCACATTTAGGATGTCACTTTGTAACAATATTGTGAAACAATATAACCTTAGAAAGTTTATCATCCCGGGAAACACATCCAGTAGAAAAGGAAAGGTAAGAGAGTACCCATAAGAGCAGGATTAGCGATCTGATGGTAGAGCAACCGCAGGCTTATGGCCTATACATTTCATAGATCAGATTTCTGCCCAGAACGAATGTGACACTAAGTCCCCCTCCCCCATCCAATACTCTAAACTAAAAAGAAGACTCTTTAATTGTCTGGACATTGCTTCTAGATATTCTCAGAATGGATGAACCTCATGTCCATGCGTGTTATGTGTCTACATCGCACATATCATTAGTATGTGGTGAATACATGTATTTATCAGACACATGTAATAGGCCACAGCTATAAATAACGCTTGTAACCTATTGCTCTACTGGAACAGCAAAGTTAATTGCATCGCAATTCCAAGAAGAATCTGGCCTGAGAGTAAAAATAACAGGCGAAGCATCGCAGGCCTGTGCCAGAGAGTCCATACAGAGGGGGCAGCGGATTCCCGGAAATTACCTTGTTATTTAATGCACTTTCTTCTCCCCCTGTAAGAAACCACTGCTGGCTGCTATATTCTATAAACTGCAAAAACCTGCAGCCTTCATCTGCAGATGTATTCACAGGAAACACGGACAAAATTCTCTCCGGGATCTGGATGGAATCACCGTTCTTTCCATCAAACTTGTGTCCATTGATCTGCTGCGGGTACCAGTGATAGGCACTTATAGAGAGATAGGGGCAGCTGTCAAAATGGGTCTTCCCTCTGTTGGAATAAGATAAGTGTATGTTACAATCTTTTATGTAGCATCAAATATCAGAAGATTCTCAGTGGCCTATTCTTACAATGACATAACTACTCTGACATTACTGAGCATGTTATTTTACATCAATGGCCAATAACTACAATTCAGAGAATATTAATTGACTATTGTTCTGTTTTATATATATAGATTTCTTTTCATATACTTTTATATATGAACAACATTAATGTACATGGTTTACAGGTCATGAAATACCGGGTATCATAGTGTTTCTATAAGTCATTATAGTATACATAGTACTGTAGTAGGTGTCACATTATAGTATACATAACACTGTAGTAGGTGTAATATTATAGTATTCATAGTAATGTATGATGTATCACATTGTAGTATATATAGTAATGTAGTAGATATAACATTGTAGACTACATCATATTGTATTATGTATAACATTGTAGTTTGTATAGTAATGTTGTAGGTATAACATTGTAGTATATATAGTATTGTATTATGTATTACATTGTAGTATACATAATATTATAGTATTTATAGTAATGTGTACATGGTATTGTAGTGGATATAATATTGCAATACACAACATAATAAATAGAATACTCTTAAATACAAAATCAATCTTTATTTTTTTTTTTGAAATCTATTTTTTTGTTTGTGTATGACACATTAATAGGATGTGAAGAGCATTGAAATACATGAACTAAAACTGGCCAGAGTTTAAAGGTTAAAGTGCATAAGTCATTTATCTACAATAAAGCATTAAATAGGGGTGACTGTCGCAGGTGCCTGTTAATAAAAATTTTCAGTACATTGTCAAGGTTGAAGCCACTCCCAAACTCTACAACTAAACCTCGTTGTGTAATATTGGTTTATGAAATTTTGGGCCACCCCTGTCTAATTTATTTTTTTTTTTTTCTTCACTTAGTTACACCAGTCACCTCCTTCGGCAGGGATGGGCTCATCCGTTTCTTTATATTTTTGTAGATTAAGGACCTTTGGAGGACCTTATAGAGGACCAACAGGGCTGTGCATAGAAAGCTGGTGCATGTATCAAAGTGATTTAGATGGTCAAGGGCACCTAGAAGTCTTGGCTGCCACCCAAACCCCCCATTATAATCCGCGGCTGATTGTAAGCCACACCCCTGGTAGAGTCAATCGTAAAGAGCTGCAAGGTACTTAGTGAATTATAGTATTAATATATATCCACTAACCGGAATGCATAAGAAGCCAGCACTGAAGAAGGCCTCGTTGTATGAGGGAGCTTGTCAGTTTGCGCTGCACAGCGTAGGACGACATGTGAGTGCAGGCACATTCCACATACTGTGATGTGTCCACCACCACTCTGCAGTGCTGACCATTACAGCCACCTACAACACAAACATCCAAATGATTAACTCTTTACGTAACCTGAACCTGCAACCTTGCACCTAATATTCAATGAAGTCATAAACAGTTGCATTTTACAGTCTTCAGATTCCAGTACAAAAATACTGAAAAGTTTCTTGAAATGCTCCGCTTTATCATTTAGCAGAAGCAAGACACGACACAAATAACCTTTAAGCTCTTTAGACTTGATGAACCTGCACATTTCTTGCACGGCACAAATGGTGAGTAACTGATGACACTGACAGAGAGCATGAAACGCTGTTGACAGGTCTCATTCCCATAGCGTCGGTCACTGGTGCATAGCTGTAGGGTAGGTGCTATTTCTGCTATACTCAGACTTCATCTGTAAGGAATACCAGGTCTCAGCAACCTGGATATTAATATAACATGGAAGGACAAGATGGCCTAACATTCTTTACAGAACATACATTGTAAATGGAAATTACATACAGAGAAAGTTCTTGCCTCCATCTCTTTTGTGTATGAATTGATTTACAAGTTAAAGTTTTAATCCCATATACCAAAAAATGGATCACATCTGCATCTTTCATATATGGCGTGGTTACACATGTATGACTTATTAGCTAATCTGTGCTGATTCAAAAATTGCATGATCGACTGTACGAGCATGGAGACAGAAGCAGAAGGCTGTATCTAGTGTGCAGGGCAGGATTATGGAGAGGGTTCTTAGGTTGCACACCACGGGGCCCCCACCTACTTTACCCTTAAACTGCCTCCCACCAACCAATGGTGTATTACAGGTGGTCCGTGGCTCACTGGATTGTAGGATCCTCCTCACACACTGGTGTCTATTGAAGAGTGAGGGAACAATACGCTCCCTACACCCCTACTAAGATGTGGTGGTCATGCCGCGCACCAGGGGAAGTGGAAAAGTTTCATTATTGTGTTATATTGCTGGAAGGTTGTATTCCTTACGGGAGACTGGCTTTATCTATTACTGTATTACTTTCCATGGGGGCCCCCACCAGATCTTAGCCTGGGCCCCCATCAATTTGGTCTTGGACCTGATTGTATGGCAACTCCTATTCATGGAGTCAAGCTACATCCCCTGAAAAGACCAAAAGGAATATTCACTTCCAGTTCCATACCCCGCATTAAACATTAAACAGCTGATCGGAGGAGGATTTCAGGTTGGATCCCCCATCGATTGATAGATGTTAATATAAGAATGTAATAATATAGAATTATACTATTAGCTCTTATTTTCATGAGGGATACAAGTAATTCCAAAAAAACACATGTCAGAGTGGTGACAAGTCTGGTCAATGCAAAATACATTCATGAACACAAAAGTACCTTTGATGCCTGGTTCCACAGAAGACAAGTGACATGCGAGGAATAATCCGCCGTCGGCTGTGTTATTCATAGATGACCCTCATTGTTATCGGCCAAGTAGTGAGAATTGTTCACGTTGAGGCTCACTGATAAAATCTGCAAACAAACAAATCAACCAAAACATGACACAATCAGTCATTAAACCTGAAATGTAATGTCATGGATTTTTTTTGGATAAAACTTCACACAATGACCCGATATAATAAAACGGGTGCAGTGAGCATTAGCTTTCCTTGCACTGCTTTGTGTAAGTTGCGCCACATTATTTAATAGTATCACATGCTCTAATTGATCCGGTCAGTTTCCAGGATGTGACACAGTTGCATCAAATTTTCTTGGTGCATTTTGGTTCACGTTATTGCGACAGAATGTGTCTCATCTCAGTAATACACATGTCGCAAAAGAGGGAACACACACCACCCGCCCCTTTAATGCACAATATTAGGGAACCTGTCACCAGAAGGCTGAATTTCATTGATGACAGATTCCAACTGGCACGGATAAGTACTTGCCATGTGTGTTATAATCAGATCTTAGTTGCCTTCATTTGTGCATTATGCTTTCTAAAGTTTACCTGGCCCCCAATTCATGGGGGATGCCACATTCAAAATCGCAACGTTTGTAATTAGGATATGACTCCGCTCAACCCCCACTCTTAATATTCAAGTTCTCCCCAACTCCACCTGTTTCCAACCTCCCTTTCTGCATTGGTTCACAGCACAGGAAACTCCGCCTGCGCAGTGAGCGTACACCCTGTGCTTCGTTAGCTAAATATAAATTACGGTTTCTAAGTAAAGAAAAGGAAACTGCTCCTAGTAAAAATACATTGCTATTAATGATACTGGGATTTATCCAGCAGCGTAACATTTCATAATCAGAATATTTCACAGTAGGTTTCTTTTAAAGGAAATGTATTATCGAATCAAGTATGGATAAACCAGTGACCTTACTCATAGATGCAGGCACTATATTTGGTATCCATTGCCTCCTTCCTTCTAATATCAACTTTTCAAATTATGATAATGACCTGAAGGGGTGTTACTCTGGGGGTGTTACCAGAGCCCTTCTGTGCTGCAGTTTTACAGGGTGTTACACTGTGAAGGAGCACTTCCCCCTCTCACTCTGTGCTGAAACTGCATCTGTTGCTGATGGATGACATCAAGCCCAGAGTCCTTCTGACTCATTAGCTTAAATTTAAGTTGATTTAGAAGAATGGAGGCAATGGATAACAAATATAGGAAGATAACCACAGTCACAGTGCCCAGATCTATGAGTAAGTGTCCCTGAATGTGATTTTGATGGTAGATTTCCTTTAAAGGGGCTTCCTCATTTACAACATATTCCTCAGTGTGGATAGGAAAACATCCCTAAAGGGTTCTCCGGCTGCTTTATTCCAAAAACAGCAGCTCACCTGACCATGGGTATGTGTGGATTCAACTAAGCTCCATTCATTTTATACAGCTGAGCTGCAATACCTGCACAAACCATGGTCAGGTGTGGGTGCTGTTTTTGGAAGAAAGTAGCCATGTTTTTCCACCTCCGGAGAACCCTTTAAATAACTCAACTTTGGTAAAAGTTGTGCCACACGAAAGCCGCAGTGGGTGGACGCACATTAGGATGTCACTTTGTAACAATATTGTGAAACATATAACCTTAGAAAGTTTATCATCCCGGGAAACACATCCTAGAAAAGGAAAGGTAAGAGAGAGACCTATAGAGGCAGGATTAGCGATCTGATGGTAGAGCAACCGCAGGCTTATGGCCTATACATTTCATAGATCAGATTTCTGCCCAGAACGAATGTGACACTAAGTCCCCCTCCCCCCATCCAATACTCAACTAAAAGAAGACTCTTTAATTGTCTGGACATTGCTTCTAGATATCTCAGAATGGATGAACCTCATGTCCATGCGTGTTATGTGTCTACATCGCACATATCATTAGTATGTGGTGAATACATTTATTATCAGACACATGTAATAGGCCACAGCTATAAATAACGTTGTAACCTATTGCTCTACTGGAACACAAAGTTAATTGCATCGCAATTCCAAGAAGAATCGGCCTGAGAGTAAAAATAACAGGCGAAGCACGCAGCCTGTGCCAGAGAGTCCATACAGAGGGGGCAGCGGATTCCCGGAAATTACCTTGTTATTTAATGCACTTTCTTCTCCCCCTGTAAGAAACCACTGTGGCTGCTATATTCTATAAACTGCAAAAACCTGCAGCCTCATCTGCAGATGTATTCACAGGAAACACGGACAAATTCTCTCCGGGATCTGGATGGAATCACCGTTCTTTCCATCAAACTTGTGTCCATTGATCTGCTGCGGGTACCAGTGATAGGCCACTTATAGAGATAGGGGCAGCTGTCAAAATGGGTCTTCCCTCTGTTGGAATAAGATAAGTGTATGTTACATCTTTTATGTAGCATCAAATATCAGAAGATTCTCAGTGGCCTATTCTTCAATGACATAACTACTCTGACATACTCTGATCATGGTATTTTACATCAATGGCCAATAACTACAATTCAGAGAAATATTAACCGACTATTGTTCTGTTTATATATATAGATTTCTTTCATATACTTTATATATAACAACATTAATGTACATGGTTTTACAGGTCATGAAATACGGGTATCATAGTGTTTCTATAAGTCATTATAGTATACATAGTACTGTAGTATGTCACATTTATAGTATACATAAACCTGTAGTAGGTGTAATAGTATAGTATTCATAGTAAGGTATGATGGTATCACATTGTAGTATATATAGTAAATGTAGTATAGTATATAACATTGTAGACTACATCATATTGTATTATTATAACATTGAGTTGTATATAGTAATGTTGTAGGTATAACATTGTAGATATATAGTATTGTATATGTTATTACATTGTAGTATAACATAATATTATAGTATTATAGTAATGTGTACATGGTATTGGTATGGATATAATATTGCAATACACAACATAATAATGAATAACTCTTAAATAACAAATCAATCTTATTTTTTTTTTAATTACATCAAGTCACAAAAAAATATGTTAAAAACACCCCACTTAAAAATAAATACACATAAATCGTATTGACTTTATGTGTATCTATTTTAAATGGGTGTTTTTAACTATTTTTTTTGTGACTTGATGTAAATATATCAAATAAGATGTGATTTGTATGTAAGAGTTCATTGGTTCTCTTAACTTTGGCTCTCGGTGAGTATATATATATATATATATTTATATGGACATAATAATATATAGGTTAATATATTAGGTTATATTTTTACAGACTGCTGTGATTGAAGGTTTTTTGGTGATTTAATATAATAAATACACAGTATGTTTAAAACTCCTTCAGCTAAAGGTAGGAATAGCTGGCAAGCAGTGAAAGGCAACGTGCTGGTATCTGCATCATATAACAATGCAGGGAAGGTGACAGACAAACATACAGCTTTTGCATTTGTTGAAAGGTTCTGTCAACATCCGTGAGCATTGAGAATTTCCATGCTTTACCAAATGTTTGGGAAGTGGAAGTGATAAGCTGCGAATGCGACTCAGGAAAACTCCAAGAGACTTCTCTCCCTCCAATTTCAACAGAAACCATATGAAAGGGTAAATATTTACACAAAAGTCGATGAAACGACTGTATGTGATAATACAGCTCGTGATTATTCTATAAGCACAAATCTATTGGATATTGGATGACGACAGAGATGTAAAGATACATTTATACGTGTCGAGCAAAAGCGTGCGGGCACCGCCAGCCTAACAACGGGTCTTGTCAGTCATGGAGCAGTGTGACGGGTACATGCGGAGATAATGCTATTCACAGCAGCGGTTGTGCTCTATCTCCAAAGGTAGATCATACGACAAGCAAAACGAAGAACGGAGTGGCACTCATCCGTTTGTGAAAGCAGAACTTCTTTAATTCTTGGTTCATGTGAGACGTACCACAGGGGGGCACGCAGTGCCGCAAAGCGACGTCCGTTCGCGCCACCGGCTTTTCTAGGGCAGTGACAACGCATGTCGTGCGCCTCACCGGATATCAAGGGAGACGCGCGCCTGACGTCGTCATGGTAACAATAAACAATCAAATAAAACATCTCTACTGTTATTGGTTTCCCAAACCCAACAAGAATTATACATCGTTCAATCTTGGGCGGTGTCAACTATATGGGTAGATAGGGGTCCGTTTTGCAGTAGATGAGGTGATGTATAGATGATGATGTCAGAATGTAGACCGTGTCTACCTTGTTAAAAACAATCCTAACGGAGACACAATGCTGCTATAGTTGGTAACATAATAAGAGGAAGATATCCTAAATGGACTTACAGAAAAGACTTTCATATCATTGCTGTCATTGAGTCCTAAAGCACCCATGGCCCCGAATTTCATGATGCATCTCTAACTCTCTCTCTCCGACGTAGGAGGTTTAGATGCGATCCCCACCCACGGGACTACAATTCACCCTCTCTAACCTGCGAACTTCAAGACATCGGGGTCCTCCGTTGTGTTGCGTCTAATGGCTCGATCAATACGGGCAACCATTACCTGTGATTATAGATTTTTGTGTTCCCTAAATCTCGTGAAAAGGTCTCCGAACCGTTTTGCCAATGTAATACGTTTGACAGGGACAGGAGACTACGTAGACGACATAAGTAGATCTACAAGAGATGAAGGTGTTAACCTTGGGTACACCTCCAAATGTATGTATTTGGCCTGGCTGTTTAAAAGCTGCAGTGACGGCAAGACCCACACTTAAAATTACCCTGGGGGTCCCCTTTTTGTAACAGTTATCACGAGGGGGAAGAGTACCTGTCCGGACTAGATTGTCCTCGAGTGGTGCATTTCCTGAAGGCTACCATGGCTGTGGGCAGCGAGTTGCTAGCTGCGGGTCCTGCTCGAGTATAGCCAATGCCTATTGATAGCCGATCTATAACATACTCGATGGACTATAATCAAGGTGAAGACAAAACGTCTCTCCCCACTCTTCCCTCTTTCGGTGTGGGCCCCTTGTTCTAAGGAGTCTATCCCGGGTACTATTTCAGCCCTGCCGGCGGGCTTTTCAATTAAGGGGGCAGGATATCCACGTTCCAACACGCCTAGCTCGAGCTCCTCGGCTTGCATGGTTGAAATTACTATCCCGCTATGAGCCTCAGAGGCGCGGAACTGCTATAGGGCGGCCCTCCTTGGTATGCTGAGGATGATAGATGGTGTAGTGGAGGAGTGCTTGGTGGCCGTGGGTTTTCGTAGGCCGAGGTACAGAGTTTCCGTCCACTGCTCTACCTTCAGAAAAGCACCACTCTGAGGGACAATCTAGTCGGAGGCAGGTACTCTCCCCCCGTGATAACTGGTTACAAAAAGGGACCCCCAAGGGTAATTTTAAGTGTGGGTCTTGCCGTCACTGCAGCTTTAACAGCCAGGCCAAATACATTACATTTGGAGGTGTCCACCCCAATGGGTTAACCACCTTGATCATCCTTGTAGATCTACTTATGTCGTCTACGTAGTCTCCTGTCCCTGTCAACGATATTACATTGGCAAAACGGTCCGGAGCCTTTTCACGAGATTTAGGGAACACAAAAGATTATAATCAAGTAATGGTTCCCCGATGATCGAGCACATTAGACAGCAACACAACGGGGACCCCGCATGTCTTGAAGTTCGCAGGTATAAGAGGGTGAATTGTAGTCCCGTGGTGGGGATCGCGTCTAAAACCTCCTACGTCGAGAGGTAGATGCACATGAAATTCAGGGCCATGGGTGCTTTAGGACTCAATGACCGCCATGATATGAAAGTCTTTTTGTAAGTCCTTTAGGATATTCTTCTCTTATTATGTTACCAACTATAGCAGCATTTGTCTCCATTTAGGTAGTTTTTTTACAGGTAGCACGGTTACATTCTGACCTATCACCCATCTATACATCACCTCATCTTACTGCAAAACGGACCCCTATCTAACCCATATGTTGACACCCCGCCCAAGATTGGAACGTGTATAATCTTGTTGGGTTGGGAAAACCAATAACAGTAAGTATGTTTTTAGTATGTTTATTGTTTTACTTGTCCTGCGACGCGCGCGTCTCTCCCTTGATATCCGGTGAGGCGCACGCATCGTTGTCACTTCCCTGAGAAGCGCCGGCTGGCGCGAAAAAGGCGTCCCGTCGGCTTTGCGGCACTGCATGCCCCCCTTGTGTACCTCTACATGAACAATAATAGACTAAGTTCTCTTCTTTCACAAACTGAGTGGCCACGTCCGTTTCTTTGTATCTATAAATGTATCTTTACATCTCTGTGCGTCATCCAAATATCCAATAGATTTGTGCCTATAGAATAATCACGAGCTGTATTATCACATACAGTCGTTTCATCGACCTTTTTGTGTAAATATTTACCCTTTCATATGGTTTCTGTTGAAACTTTGGAGAACTGGAGAGAGGTCTCTTGGAGTTTTCCTGAGTCAGCATTCTGCAGCTTATCACTTCCTGACTTCCCAAACATTTGGTAAAGCATGGAAATTCTCAATGCTCACAGGATGTTGACAGAACCTTTCAACAAATGCAAAAGCTGTATGTTTGTCTGTCACCTTCCCTGCATTGTTATATGATGCAGATACCAGCACGTTGCCTTTCACTGCTTGCCAGCTATTCCTACCTTTAGCTGAAGGAGTTTTAAACATAGTACCCATATGCTGAGTGCCTAGGGGCCACTAGAAACAATGACACGCGAGGAATATCACGTCCGTCGCCGCTTGCTTGATGAATTCTATAGATGACCTCATTGTTAATCTGGACGAGCCAAGTAGTGAGAATTGTTCACGTTGAGGCTCACTGATAAAATCTGCAAACAAACAAATCAACCACAAACATGACACAAAGTCAGCATTAACCTGAAATGTAATGTCATGGATTTTGTCTTGATAAAACTTCAACAATGACCCACGATATATAAAACGGGTGCAGTGAGCATTAGCTTTCCTTGCACTGCTTTGTGTAAGTTGCGCCACATTATTTAATAGTATCACATGCTCTGTTGATCGGTCAGTTTCCAGGATGTGACACAGTTGCATCAAATTTTCTTTGGCATTGTTTCCGTTGATTGACAGAATGTGTCTCATCAGTAATACACATGTCCGCAAAGGGAACACACCCACCCACGCCCCTTAAGTGCACAATATAAAGGGAACCTGTCACCAGAAGGCTGAATTTCATTGATGACAGATTCCAACCGGCACTGATAAGTACATGCATGCTGTATAAATCGATCTAGTTGCCTCGTTTGTGTCATGCTATGCTTTTCTAAAGTTTACCTGGCCCCCAATTCATGGGGATGCCCGCATTTCAAAATCGCAACGTTTGTAATTAGGATATGACTCCGCTCAACCCCCACTCATAATTCAATCTCCCCACATCCACCCTGTTCCCAACCCTCCTTTCTGGCATTGGTTCACAGCACAGGAACCATCGCGCCTGCGCAGTGAGCGTACACCCGTGTGCTTCGTTAGATAAAATAAATTACAGTTTCTAAGTAAAGAAAAGGAATACTGCTCCTAGTAAAAATACATTTCTATTAATGATATAGTGATTTATCCAGCAGCGTCAATTTCATAATCAGAATAATTCACAGATAGGTTTCTTTAAAGGAAATGTATTATAACAAATCAAGTATGGATAAACCAGTGACACTTACTCATAGATGCAGGCACATATATTTGGTATCCATTGCCTCCCTCCTTCTAATATCAACTTTTCAAATTATGATAATGAGCTGAAGGGGTGTTACTCTGGGGTGTTTACCAGAGCCCTTCTGTGCGCAGTTTTACAGGGTGTTACACTGTGAAGGAGCACTTCCCCCCTTCCTCACTCTGTGCTGAAACTGCATCGTTGCTGTGAGATGACAATCAACCCAGAGTCCTTCTGACTCATTAGCTTAAATTTAAGTTGATTTAGAAAATGGAGGCAATGGATAACAAATATAGGAAGATAACCACAGTCACAGTGCCACAGATCTATGAGTAAGTGTCCTGAATGGATTTTGATGGTAGAATTTCCTTTAAAGGGGCTTCCTCATTTACAATATATCCTCAGTGTGGATAGGAAAACATCCCTTAAAGGGTTCTCCGGCTGCTTTTTCCAAAAACAGCAGCTCACCTGACCATGGGTAGTGTGTGGTATTGCAACTAAGCTCCTTCATTTATATACACTGAGCTGCAATACCTGCACAAACCATGTCAGGTGTGGTGCGTTTTTGGAAGAAAGTAGCCATGTTTTTCCACCTCCGGAGAACCCCTTTAAATAAGCTCAACTTTGGTAAAAGTTGTGCCACACGAAAGCCGCAGTGGGTGGACGCACATTTAGGATGTCACTTTGTAACAATATTGTGAAACAATATAACCTTAGAAAGTTTATCATCCCGGGAAACACATCCAGTAGAAAAGGAAAGGTAAGAGAGTACCCATAAGAGCAGGATTGCGATTGATGGTAGAGCAACCGCAGGCTTATGGCCTATACATTTCATAGATCAGATTTCTGCCCAGAACGAATGTAGCACTAAGTCCCCCTCCCCCTCCCAATACTCGAAACTAAAAGAAGACTCTTAATTGTCTGGACTTGCTTCTAGATATCTCATAATGGATGAACCTCATGTCCATGCTGTTATGTGTCTACATCGCACATATCATTAGTATGTGGTGAATACATGTATTTATCAGACACATGTAATAGGCCACAGCTATAAATAACGCTTGTAACCTATGCTCTACTGGAACAGCAAAGTTAATTGCATCGCAATTCCAAAAGAATCTGGCCTGAGAGTAAAAATAACAGGCGAAGCACCGCAGGCCTGTGCCAGAGAGTCCACTACAGGGGGGCAGCGGATTCCCGAAATTACCTTTTTTATTTAATGCACTTTCTTCTCCCCCTGTAAGAAACCACTGCTGGCTGCTATATTCTCATAAACTGCAAAAACCTGCAGCCTTCATCTGCAGATGTATTCACAGGAAACACGGACAAATTCTCTCCGGGATCTGGATGGAATCACGTTCTTCCATCAAACTTGTGTCCATGATCTGCTGCGGGTACCAGTGATAGGCACTTATAGAGAGATAGGGCAGCTGTCAAAATGGGTTTTCCCTCTTGTGAATAAGATAAGTGTATGTTACAATCTTTTATGTAGCATCAAATATCAGAAGATTCTCAGTGGCCTATTCTTACAATGACATAACTACTCTGACATACTGAGCATGTTATTTTACATCAATGGCCAATAACTACAATTCAGAGAATATTAATTGACTATTGTTCTGTTTATATTATAGATTTCTTTCATAACTTTATATATGAACAAACATTAATGTCATGGTTTACAGGTCATGAATACCTGGTATCATCAGTGTTTCTATAAGTCATTATAGTATACATAGTACTGTAGTAGTGTCACATTTAGTATAACTAATAACACTGTAGTAGGTGTAATATATAGTATTCATAGTACCTGTATGATGTATCACATTGTAGTTAATTAAGTAATATAGTAGGAATAACATTTAGTATACATAAGAATGTAGATATAACATGTAGTAATATAGTAATGTAGTATCAAATATTAGATAGATCTACATTGTAGACTACATATTGTATTATTTAACCATTGTGTTTGTATGTAAGTGTTAGGTATAACATGTGTAGTATATATAGTATTGTATATGTATTACTTGTAGTATACATAATATTAATAGTATTCATAGTAATGTGTACATGGTATGTAGTGGATATAATATTGCAATACACAAACATAAATAAAATAAATACTCTTAAATACAAAATCAATCTTTATTTATTTTTAATTACATCAAGTCACAAAAAAAATTAAAAACACCCCACTTAAAAATAATTACACATAAAATCGTATTGACTTATGTGTACTATTTAAATGGGTGTTTTTAACATATTTTTTTGTGACTTGATGTAAATAATATTCAAATAAGATTGATATTTTGCATTGTAAGAGTATTCATGGTTTTCTCTAACTTTGGCTCTCGTGAGATATATATATATATTATATAGTATATATATATATTTATATGGCATAATAATATATGGTTAATATATATGGTTACTATTTTTACAGACTATGCTGTGTATGAAGGTTTTTGGTGATTTAATATAATAATACACCATATGTTTAACTCCTTCAGCTAAAGTAGGAATAGCTGGCAAGCAGTGAAAGGCACGTGCTGTATCTGCATCATATAACAATGCAGGGAAGGTGACAGACAAACAACAGCTTTTTGCATTTGTTGAAAGGTTCTGTCAACATCCGTGAGCATTGAGAATTTCCATGCTTTACCAAATGTTTGGGAAGTTGGAAGTGATAAGCTGCGAATGCTGACTCAGGAAAACTCCAAGAGACTTCTCTCCCTCCAAATTTCAACAGAAACCATATGAAAGGGTAAATATTTACACAAAAGTCGATGAAACGACTGTATGTGATAATACAGCTCGTGATTATTCTATAGCACAAATCTATGGATATTGGATGACGACAGAGATGTAAAGATCACATTTATACGTGTCGAGCAAAAGCGTGCGGGCACCGCCAGCCTAACAACGGGTCTTGTCAGTCATGGAGCAGTGTGACGGGTACATGCGGAGATAATGCTATTCACAGCAGCGGTTGTGCTCTATCTCCAAAGGTAGATCATACGACAAGCAAAACGAAGAACGGAGTGGCACTCATCCGTTTGTGAAAGCAGAACTTCTTTAATTCTTGGTTCATGTGAGACGTACCACAGGGGGGCACGCAGTGCCGCAAAGCCGACGTCCGTTCGCGCCACCGGCTTTTCTAGGGCAGTGACAACGCATGGCGTGCGCCTCACCGGATAATCAAGGGAGACGCGCGCCTGACGTCGTCATGGTAACAATAAACAATCAAATAAAACATCTCTACTGTTATTGGTTTCCCAAACCCAACAAGAATTATACATCGTTCAATCTTGGGCCGGTGTCAACTATATGGGTAGATAGGGGTCCGTTTTGCAGTAGATGAGGTGATGTATAGATGATGATGTCAGAATGTAGACCGTGTCTACCTTGTTAAAAAACAATCCTAACGGAGACACAATGCTGCTATAGTTGGTAACATAATAAGAGGAAGATATCCTAAATGGACTTACAGAAAAGACTTTCATATCATTGCTGTCATTGAGTCCTAAAGCACCCATGGCCCCGAATTTCATGATGCATCTCTAACTCTCTCTCTCCGACGTAGGAGGTTTAGATGCGATCCCCACCCACGGGACTACAATTCACCCTCTCTAACCTGCGAACTTCAAGACATCGGGGTCCTCCGTTGTGTTGCGTCTAATGGCTCGATCAATACGGGCAACCATTACCTGTGATTATAGATTTTTGTGTTCCCTAAATCTCGTGAAAAGGTCTCCGAACCGTTTTGCCAATGTAATACGTTTGACAGGGACAGGAGACTACGTAGACGACATAAGTAGATCTACAAGAGATGAAGGTGTTAACCTTGGGTACACCTCCAAATGTATGTATTTGGCCTGGCTGTTTAAAAGCTGCAGTGACGGCAAGACCCACACTTAAAATTACCCTGGGGGTCCCCTTTTTGTAACAGTTATCACGAGGGGGAAGAGTACCTGTCCGGACTAGATTGTCCTCGAGTGGTGCATTTCCTGAAGGCTACCATGGCTGTGGGCAGCGAGTTGCTAGCTGCGGGTCCTGCTCGAGTATAGCCAATGCCTATTGATAGCCGATCTATAACATACTCGATGGACTATAATCAAGGTGAAGACAAAACGTCTCTCCCCACTCTTCCCTCTTTCGGTGTGGGCCCCTTGTTCTAAGGAGTCTATCCCGGGTACTATTTCAGCCCTGCCGGCGGGCTTTTCAATTAAGGGGGCAGGATATCCACGTTCCAACACGCCTAGCTCGAGCTCCTCGGCTTGCATGGTTGAAATTACTATCCCGCTATGAGCCTCAGAGGCGCGGAACTGCTATAGGGCGGCCCTCCTTGGTATGCTGAGGATGATAGATGGTGTAGTGGAGGAGTGCTTGGTGGCCGTGGGTTTTCGTAGGCCGAGGTACAGAGTTTCCGTCCCTGCTCTACCTTCAGAAAGGCACCACTCTGAGGGACAATCTAGTCGGCAGGCAGGTACTCTCCCCCCGTGATAACTGGTTACAAAAAGGGACCCCCAAGGGTAATTTCAAGTGTGGGTCTTGCCGTCACTGCAGCTTTAACAGCCAGGCCAAATACATTACATTTGGAGGTGTCCACCCCAATGGGTTAACCACCTTGATCATCCTTGTAGATCTACTTATGTCGTCTACGTAGTCTCCTGTCCCTGTCAACGATATTACATTGGCAAAACGGTCCGGAGCCTTTTCACGAGATTTAGGGAACACAAAAGATTATAATCAAGTAATGGTTCCCCGATGATCGAGCACATTAGACAGCAACACAACGGGGACCCCGCATGTCTTGAAGTTCGCAGGTATAAGAGGGTGAATTGTAGTCCCGTGGTGGGGATCGCGTCTAAAACCTCCTACGTCGAGAGGTAGATGCACATGAAATTCAGGGCCATGGGTGCTTTAGGACTCAATGACCGCCATGATATGAAAGTCTTTTTGTAAGTCCTTTAGGATATTCTTCTCTTATTATGTTACCAACTATAGCAGCATTTGTCTCCATTTAGGTAGTTTTTTTACAGGTAGCACGGTTACATTCTGACCTATCACCCATCTATACATCACCTCATCTTACTGCAAAACGGACCCCTATCTAACCCATATGTTGACACCCCGCCCAAGATTGGAACGTGTATAATCTTGTTGGGTTGGGAAAACCAATAACAGTAAGTATGTTTTTAGTATGTTTATTGTTTTACTTGTCCTGCGACGCGCGCGTCTCTCCCTTGATATCCGGTGAGGCGCACGCATCGTTGTCACTTCCCTGAGAAGCGCCGGCTGGCGCGAAAAGGGCGTCCCGTCGGCTTTGCGGCACTGCATGCCCCCCTGTGTACCTCTACATGAACAATAATAGACTAAGTTCTCTTCTTTCACAAACTGAGTGGCCACGTCCGTTTCTTTGTTACATTTATAATGGTGAACTTTTAAAGAAATAGGGTCAAAGGGAACCTGTTGGCAGAAATTAACCTCATACACCACTACTAGTGTCTTATCAAGCAGATTAACACCTTACATATTTCTTATATTGTAGAAAATCCAGAAAATCACCTATGATAAACTATACAAACTAGTTGTATAAAGTCACAGAGGCGGAGAGAGCTCCCTGCCCCAGAACACGATGTGCAGGAACCTTAATAGACCTCATCTCCTGAAGTCAGGAAACGCAAGAGGTGGGGCAGCATCTGAATTTGCCCAATCTGGGCCTGCTTACATAATGGTGGGTGCCCACAGCACAAAGATCCCAGTTTCACGGGCCCAGGAAGATCCCATCAATGAAAAAGCAGCAGCAATGTGACAATGTTTGATAAAGACTGAGTGTTGAAATGTTGAATGTATTTCTGATGAATAAAGTGAGCACTTGATTCACTGGATCACAACGGAGAAGTTGCTGCTTTTTCCTTAATTGTATGCTCCTGGAGTCGGGACACTCTTGAGGCGGGGAGAGCCCGACTTCAGTTTTGTGCTCTCAATGACTTTATACAGCTAATTTACATATAACTTCAAAGTTGTTTTTCAGAGGATCCTACCACACTGGGCCTGTAAAGGAATATGATCTGCAAGGTTTTGATTAATAAAGTACATGTAGCATTTATGAGGTTCATTTTGCTGACAGGTTCCCTTTAAGGTGCCCATAGACCTTCAACAGCAGTCAGTCAAACAAGATGTCAACCCAGTACACATGACAACTTAGAAGAAGAAAAAGGGAAAAGCACTACTGACTGATCCATCAGGCAGATTCTCTGAGTTTAACAAGTTACCGTGCGTTTATCTGGTTTTAGCTGCTTGTTGTGTGAAGTATAAGCAGCTGTATTAACACTTTTCACAGCTGCTTACACTTCTGGCAAAGAAGACATACACTTCAGAAATCGCCAAACGAATGGTAACATGAAAAAAACATGTGCAATTGTCCATACCCTTGTAAGTCTAGTAATGCTAGGTTCACAGGGCACATGACACAGGCATACATTTTGCCTTTGTCTATAAAGTATACCACGCAGAAAAAACAGAAGAATCCAGCAAGCATCTGGCTCCCTCGTGATGAGTGATGCATATGCTCATCGGAGGCCTCTGAAGACCAACAGGGGCAGATGCAGCAGTACGGCCCCCAGACTCCTCTGGCTCAGAGAGGACCCCAGTGATGTCACTGCCGATATAAGGTCAATGACATCGCTGGGGAAACACCCTAAACATTCATGGGGAGGAGGAGGGACCGGAGGACATAGCCCACTGTATTAGCCCTAGGATACGTCCTAGCCATACAGGAATCCTCTCGACGTATGACAAAAACACCATATGAAACCAGCCTTAATTTTACATGTAAAAAAATACAGTCAGCAGAAGACAAACAGAACATCATTTCTAATAAAAATCTGTTTAAAAAATGTTAATTAGATTTATATTAACAAAAAAAAATTATTATGTAATATTTACCGTGTGCTTGGGGACCCACAGGTGACTCCAGTAAGGAGGGAGAAAGCATAAACCTCAGCAACCTGAATCAATGGACTATACCCACGTGTGTCCAAACGGCCTGGATGAATAAGACTACAGAGGATGTCATAAAAGAGAACGCGGCTCTCATCACTTAGTACTTGTTCCTCTCCATCACTTACTACCTGCCAAGCAACACAAAACATTCACAATGTATTCCAATCTCATGCTCAGGTGGAGGTGAACAAAATGGAGTCCATATCATTTAAAGGGATTGTGGGGCCCCCTGACACTGTAGACCCCCCTAGCAGCTGTTATGGCTGTCACCCCTGTAGTTACGCCCCTGGTCTGCCTCTACGGTGAGCATTGTATGTCCTAGAGCAGTGGTGGCGAACCTTTGGCACGGGTGCCAGGGGCGGCACTCAGAGCCCTTTCTGTGGGCACCCGGGCCATCGCCCCAGCACACCAGACAGGACTCAAAGAATCTTCCTGCAGTTCCAAGCAACTTAAAAGATGCTGCTTTCAGTCATATATTGAAGTGATACTTACTTCGCTACTTGGGAATGTAGTAAGAGGGAGAATGTGTAGATAGGACCTTTCTCTGTCCCACTGATTCTCTGTGTACAGAGGGACACTGGAAAGAAGCTAAAATGATGCAAATTTTCCATCTTGTCCTCAGGAGGCCAATATGATCAAAAGTTGTTGCAGAGCAGGGAGCTTTAAGTTACTGCTTTAATTTTTGGTTGGCACCACGCGATTAATAGGGGCGGTTTTGGGTTGCAGTTTGGGCACTCGGACGCTAAAAGGTTCGCCCTCACTGTCCTAGAGTGTAGGTCTATTTGTGATGAAGGCTCCAAAAAATGGTTGTCACTTTTAAGCTTAATCACTATCGCTTAAATTTATTAGTAGATTCACTGAGCAGCCTCTGGGATTATTACATGGGACTCAAATGTGTAGTAATGTCTCTATAATCTCATGATATATGTACATTTAGATTCGGAATAAACAGGATAAAAAGTGTAGATGCGCAGGTTACCTTTTCCAGGATACCTATAGTGGCACCAAGTTGTTCTTGTGTGAATTCTGCACCTGCCTTGTTGTTGAGGGTTTGGAGGACCCTGTTTAAATTTGCCTCATCATAGGGTTGATGGAGTTGGTCAAGTAGCCCCCAGGTAGCCTGAGAAGAAGAGTCTGATAAAATGGTGATGTTGGCAGTTCCATAGTATTTATCTATTTTGGCACCTCCTGTGGGATTTACAAGGAAAACCTGAAAACGCTTTGGATAGGGATTGAGTGATGCAGTTTCTGGTGTTAGGGTGATATCCAGAACAATATTTTTCTGCCCTGGTTGAAAGGTAAGTTTCTTCTCTGAGCTTACAAAATCCTGTCCTGCGAGGGCTGGATAGATCACTGTATGCCCAATTACTTCCATTTTTTTCAATTCCTGAAAAAACAAAAACAAAATTCAATCCCTAGAAAATATAAAATAAGAGTACACACATTTTAGCATTTCCACATGCGTACCAACCCAGGCTAGAGAGCTAGCTCAAGTTTTATTGCATTCTACGAAAAACCTAAAGGAAAACCAAATCCAAAATTGACTCTCCCTTCACCCCCAATTTTTGAATAAATGTAAATGATGCAAAAGTTCTTTTTTCCTTATGGTTTTCAATGTGCAATTCACGTAATTTTTTTTAATATATATATAGTTATCAGTTTCTTCATATAAACACAGAGAAAAAAAAAATCTTTATTTAAAATTAATACATTTAATAGCTTAAAAAATGGTTGTTTGTTTTATAAAGTACTTTACAAAAAGTGTTAAAAGGGTGAAAGAACAACTATAACTTTGAAGTGTAAAGAGTAAAGCCCAGACGCTCCTTTAATGAAAACCGAATTTTTATTTGAAGTAAACAGGTAATTCCACTTTTTTTGCAATATGTGCATAATGTTCCGACCTAGTGGTCAAAGGCAGGGAGCAATGGATAACATGGATATCACCGTCATCCACTGCTCCCTGCGTTTGACAAACACCACTAGGTCGAAACGTTACGCACATATTGCAAAAAAGTGGAATAACCTGTTTACTTCAAATAAAAATTAAGTTTGCATTACACTACACTATGGGGCACATTTACTTTCCCGTCCCATTGATGCCGTGGATTCGGAATGTCCGACGAGGATTTGGGTCTTCCACGATTCACTAAGATGGTGCGTCCAGTTTACTGCATGTGTCGCTTCCCCCACTGAGGTCTGTCGGAGTTCACCTTCTTCTTCCCAGTGTATGTGAGTGCTGTTCTTGCGTCACAATTTGCTTTTTAAATTCTGCGGTTTGTCCGAATCAGTCAGGCTGTCCAACGCCTACGCCCCCCGTTTTGTACCGCATGCAAGCTGGCGCTGATGCGCCACAATCCGACCGTGTGCGCCAAAAACCCTGTGCAATTCAGGGCAAAACTCGCAAAACCTGATGGAAATGCTGCGTTTGGACCCTTAGTAAATGTGCCCCTGGATCGGAGTGGGTATCTGAGCCTGTGCAGTACCCGCCCTATCAATGGCTGCACCTCTTTTAAACCTTTGTAGCATTTTTTTACATTTTATTTCCAGATAATAGTAATATACAGTACTTCATTGAGCAAAGCCTTGTTTCTGCAGTGAGCAGAGTGTGTGTGAAAGCATTAAAGGGGATTCCCACTTTCAGATTTCTATCTACTGCAAGTAGACACAGAAGCTTTCTATAGAATGACAGCAAGCATGAATCTAGAAAACCAGGAAACTATATTGGAAAATGGTATAACTTTTCAGTACACAAACAATATCAATTGTTTGCTGAAAGTGGACAACCCCTTTAAGAGCTTCATCCTTCTCGAAATTTCCACACCCAGATCATATCTCCCTTGATGATTCAGTTCTTTAAACAGATTAGACTATCCAGATGGAAAAAATAGAAATATACCAGTTATGAAGGAGCAGAGTTGGCATAAGTAGAAGTCTAGGAAAAATTTATGAAAAAAATCCAGCAGTAGATCACATCCATAGCTGTTTACTTACAACATAGTTAAAAACATAATGGTGTCACTGGACAGAAGAACTGACATGGTACAGATTTTTTTTAATGAAGTACATTACAAAATGTACTATTATCACCCGCACTATTGATTTACAAAATTTTGTTGAACATTTTACGTCACAATATATGAAAATCGCATTTGTGCTATCAAAAGCTACCAGATGTCCAACAAAAAACAAGACCCCATGCAAATACAAATCATTATAGAAAACTATTTGCAGGAGACAATGAGGCAATGAAAAATTACCTTAGTAAAAAAAATGCCACAAAAATATGTAGAAGTAAAGGGTTAAGCTTCACTGCAAAGTTATAAGAAACCCAACTCACCATCATAATATATGCAAAAGAAATGGACTGGGATGAGCTGGGCTCTCTGGAAATCTGAAGGCTGATTAAAGTTGTTTTCTTGTGCGTTACTGCCACTCGAGATCCCGCAGCAAAGAAAATCAGGCCACGCGGGGAGTCGCTTTCAAGGATTATTATTTTGGCAAATCGAGTGCTGCCATTTATTAATGCACCAGCACTTACATCATACAGTTCAATGAAGAAAAAGGTCTCAAATTCAGGCACCTGTGACAAACATTAAACATTAATAACAATAAAATGCACAAATTATCCGTCACCAACGGACAGACATTTGTATCGCTGAGCTAATTGTTGATTTGTGATTCGTGTAAGAATCCAACATTTTTTCAGGGACTGAATCAATCCAAACCATTTCTGATTCACTCAGACAAATTGCTAACACTAGAGGCTAACGATAATGTTCATTCATCCCGGAGCCTATGGTGGTGGGATGAGCAGGGAAATCTGGAAAAAATCTGTGTTTAGAGGACTAGAGGGGGTATATACCAATTCGAGGACCACTGGCGAACCAAGCATTAGAAATGATGCGATATTCAGACCCCAACCAAATTTTTTTAAATAATCTACGAGATACTTCAAAAAATCGGATCTTTGATGCTCAACCCTAACGATATCAACATAATAATCATGTGATGTGTCATTGGACATGATGTCACAACCAGGGGAACCAGCCGTGGGGGAAACAGATGCCGTA
The DNA here is from genome assembly GCA_019512145.1 of Engystomops pustulosus. Classification (NCBI taxonomy): domain Eukaryota; kingdom Metazoa; phylum Chordata; class Amphibia; order Anura; family Leptodactylidae; genus Engystomops; species Engystomops pustulosus. The sequence continues at coordinate 278,627,093 of CM033641.1, forward strand.
GAAAACCGGGAAAATTGTTGGAGTTTCTGGTACAATGAAAAGATTTTTGTACAATTTACTGTGTAAAACACGTCACTTTTGCTATTTTTATCTTTGCCAATCATTTTTTCATAGCGAGTTGCAGAAGACAACATTAAAGGAAATTGAAGTGTTTTCTCCCTGGTATAGCCTTGGCCTAGTCTTCTTGTAGTAGAAATATATATATATATATATATATATATATATATTATATTATATTTATTGTAGAAAACGGGCAGCACTCCAAATTGTAGTGAAAAAAAGTGAGTTCTTTATTCCATTGTCAGCAATCAAACAGCTGTTTGATTGCTGACAATGGCATAAAGAACTCACTTTTTTCACTACAATTTGGAGTGTCTGCCGTTTTTCTAACAATATATATTAGGGACCTACGCCCGTCCCAGGACGCCTCCCCACCCCTATTTAAAATTTGTGCTGCTTGGACTTTTCTTTTTCTATATATATATATATATATATATATATATATATTTATTTATTTATTACTGTTTCTAATGATAATCATGGAAACCTCTGGAGTCTGAAACCAAGGATCCACGTTATGCGGCAGAAGAAATATTTTATCCAAACTGTACTATTTTCCATGAAACTGAATGAGAATTAAACATGAATTCGTAGTATGTGCAAGAACGTTAGTTCTGATATATGATTCCTTGTGAATCAAATCATTGAAGTCTAAGGCCCCTTTCAGACATCTGTACATGGCGACTGTATGGTAGCTAGACGAACAGCACGGCACAGTACAGTGAGCACACACGTGTGTCACCGTACCTCTATCTTTCGCCATGTGTATTCCCTGGCAGTATGCCTCCCTATGGAGTGAGGAGGGGTGAGGAGGGCTCGCCCCTCCACTTCTCCAGCCAAATATATGCTATGCCTGGATCCCAGCCCGTGCATAGCCTACGCTCACATGAAAGAGACCCGAGTAGTAGCACTGATATAAGCAATAGACTAGGATTATTCTTCAGAGATTTACATTGCTTTGACTTGTATATAATTAGTTCCAGGTTCAAAAAACAAAAGGGAAAATGACAGATCTGAATATCCCAGCAAGTAATGGGTGAGGGGCCTATCTTTTAGGAACATTCCAGGAACACAAGCTGGGTGTGCTGAACATGCACTCCATGAAATTATCCTTCATCAGTTTCTCAGTACTGACCTTGTCATCCTTTACTTCGACAGTGATGAGGCATTGAGTTTGTCCAGCAGTACATAGGTATATCCTGATACCGCCTTCAGTTCACTCACTAAGCTCACATCGTCCCTGGAAAGCTCAACTGAAGTTTATTAAAGGTGCGCGCCAATAGATCTTCACGTCTTCAAATGCTCTGAAGTAGAGAATATTACAGGATCACAACTAGATGATGTCAATTAGTGTTCTGTTGCAATTTGACTAACTCCACGCAAAGTGAGTGGTCCATGCGAGGCTATAAAGTGGGGATTGTGAGTCAAGAGAGAGGCCCACAGTGGTGCACTAGTTTTTCGCCTGGCAGTGGGCTGCATTGTCCGACGGACTTGGGTCCGGCGCAATTCATAACATTGTGGCCCCTGCATGTGTCGCGCTGACCCAAGGTCCGCCGGAGTTCACCTTCTTCTTCCAGGTGCATGTCAGTGCTTGATCTTTGTGATACAAATAATTTTTAAAATTCCAGGTTTTTCTCCGAATCGTCGGGCTGTCGCGGCCAGGCCCCCCTCCCAATTTTCTGTTGCTTGCAAGCTGGCTCCGATGCGCAAAATCATCGCAGCGCCAAAATCCTGGGGCATTCGGCCCAAAACGGAAATATTTCAGGAACCCGTATGAAGTGCGCCCCACTGGCCTGGTGCAGGTTGTAGCAACGGATCTGGTATATCCGGCACGATCTGCTGGGCAGGGTTAACATTACACAAAGCACCAGCGCTTGATTCCCCCCCCCCAAATAGTATTAAGTATTAATATATTATCCATAGGATGAAGTCTAAATCTCAGTTTGTAATTCTCACACACTTCAAAAAAAACTACAATGTGTACACATTGGAATAGAGGAAATTTCTCAACCATGTTTGCTTGTGCTGACACTAATAACTAGGGGGTTTCGCTATTGCTGAGTCTTCATACGTACAAGACCATCCAACGAGCATAGAAACTCCCACGATGCCATTTTGTAGATATTCCCTAAAAATCAAAATATGAAGAGCCACTTTCACTCAAGAGGAAGTCATTTTATATTTCAGTGACCCATACAACGATCAGAGGAGGCTACGCAGCTCTCAGCAGATATAGAAGTCCCATGTGGCCTACCTCTATCTGTAAAAGCATAACAGGATCATATGGAAGTGTAATCCGATTCAATATGAACAGTATGTCAATCCAAGTGAAACCATGCTGAAGCATCCTACATCAGATGTTGTATGGACAGTCTATACTTGTGTAATATACTGCAGGAAGAGGCTCACCTGTAGGAACTTTGACTTCCTAGTATGCAGGTATTAGTTTAACTATCTATGATTAAAGACCTGTTGGTCTGAAACGCGTCAGATGGAGATGGCATTCCAAAACTGCAATGCCAGTCGTTGTTTCCTATTATTGTATGACTAAAAGTTATCTAAAGAGATTTAAGGTGAGTGCCAATCTACTCTTTATTCTGCTGTTTTTTAACTATATCCTCTGCATTGAAGGCCAGGGGTTCAACTAGGTCACTAGGTCCAAAGATCTAGGCAACAAGTTAGTGACTAGTGTATGGGACCCAAGCTATTTTAGTGAACGATAGAGCACAATCCATTGAGCCATTTGTGATTATACAGGCCAAGGCAGGACGGACAGGACATGTTGACCTATGACTTTGGAATTTCCTCCTCCTCCCTCTGACCGCCCTCTCTGTTTTTTTTACACTATCTCACCCCGACATAGTCGCGTCCCGGCCAGTAACTCATGGCTGCTTAACCCCCGCCCCTTCAACATTGACTCCGCCCTGAACTGAGAATCAGTATATATACATGTATGTGGACTGCAGAGGGCGACCAGATTCATGAATTGTCTGCATGTTCTTCATGAATCTTGACAGTATGCAAAACAAGTGTGTTACAGATGCCCTTAACATGGGGCAGCTGCAACACACTTCTTGTCAGGTTTGCATGTAATAATGTTTTGGCGCATGGTCTGACTGGGCACTAATTAATCCCTTTATAAGCAGTTTGCACTGAAAAGAATGTGGCAAAAAATCGACGAAACTGGTGCAACACCTTACTAATGTGGCCGGGTCTGATGTGGCATCTGTGCACATGATCCTTTTTCTTGCAGGATAAACTTCATTGTGTCAAAGGTTAATACTGTGGCAATGATAGAGGTACAGAGTCTCACTCAGGCACCTGTGACAAACATTAAACATTAATAACAATAAAATGCACAAAGTATCCCGTCACCAGACAGGACAGACAGTTTTAGCTCTGAGACTAATTGTTGATTTGTGGATTCGGTAAGAATCCAACATTTTTCAGGGACTGAATCAAATCCAAACCATTTTCTGATTCACTTCAGACAAATTGCTAACACTAGAGGCTAACGAATAATGTCATTCATCCCGGAGCCTATGGTGGTGGGATGAGCAAGGGGAAATCTGGAAAAAATCTGTGTATTAGAGGACTAGAGGGGGTTATATACCAAATTCGAGGACAACTGGCGGAACCAAGCATTAGAAATGATGCGATTCAGACCCCAACCAAATTTTTTTAAATAATCTACGATACTTCAAAAAATCGGATCTTTGATGCTCAACCCTAACTGATATCACATAATAATCATGTGATGTGTCATCTGGACATGATGTCACTACCAGGGGAACCAGCCGTGGGGGAAACAGAATGCCGTAGAAAACCGGAAAAATTGTTGGAGTTTCTGGTACAATGAAAAGATTTTTGTACAATTATACTGTGTAAAACACGTCACTTTTGCTATTTTTATCTTTGCAAATCATTTTTTCATAGCGAGTTGCAGAAGACAACATTACAGGAAATTGAAGTGTTTTTCCCTGGTATAGCCTTGGCCTAGTCTTCTTGTAGTGCGATGTCACCGGCGAAGCCTTGTTCTCTTGTGATCTGCAGGGCTATGACCATGGGATTCCCTGCACAGTAAATAGAATTATAGAAGATTTCTGACATGAAACAATGTGACACTCAACTATTGGATTGTCTTACTGGCAAAAAATATTGATGATCTATCCCAAATATTGCTCTATAACAGATTAGTGGGGTCTAAAACCAAGCAACCCCACAGATCAGCTGTTTCCAGCAGATGATAAAAGAAATATATATATATATATATATAATATATTATATATTATATTTATTGTAGAAAACGGGCAGCACTCCAAATTGTAGTGAAAAAAAGTGAGTTCTTTATTCCATTGTCAGCAATCAAACAGCTGTTTGATTGCTGACAATGGCATAAAGAACTCACTTTTTTCACTACAATTTGGAGTGTCTGCCGTTTTTCTAACAATATATATTAGGGACCTACGCCCGTCCCAGGACGCCTCCCCACCCCTATTTAAAATTTGTGCTGCTTGGACTTTTCTTTTTCTATATATATATATATATATAATATATATATATTTATTTATTTATTATCCTGTTTCTAATGATAATCATTGGAAACCTCTGGAGCTTGAAACCAAGGCATCCACTTATGCGGCAGAGAAATATTTTATCCAAACTGTACTATTTTTCCATGAACTTGAATGAGAAATAAACATGAATTTGTAGCTATGTGCAAGAACGTTAGTTCTGATATATGATTCCTTGTGAATCAAATCATTGAAGTCTAAGGCCCCTTTCAGACATCTGTACATTGCGACTGTATGGTAGCTAGACGAACAGCACGGCACAGTACAGTGAGCACACACGTGTGTCACCGTACCTCTATCTTTCGCATGGTGTATTCCCTGGCAGATGCCTCCCTATGGAGTGAGGAGGGGTGAGGAGGGCTCGCCCCTCCCTTCTCCAGCCAAATATGCTATGCCTGGATCCCAGCCGCGTGCATAGCCTACGCTACATGAAAAGACCAGAGTAGTAGCACTGATATAAGGCAATAGACGGATTATATTCTCAGAGATTTACATGCTTTGCTTGTATATAATTAGTCCAGGTTCAAAAAACTAAAGGGAAAATGACAGATCTGAATATCCCAGCAAGTAATGGGTGAGGGGCCTATCTTTTAGGAACATTCCAGGAACACAAGCTGGGTGTGCTGAACACTGCACTCCCATGAAATTATCCTTCATCAGTTTCTCAGTACTGACCTTGTCATCCTTTACTTCGACAGTGATGAGGCATTGAGTTTGTCCAGCAGTACATATGGTATATCCTGATACGCCTTCAGTTCACTCACTAAGCTCACATCGTCCCTGGAAAGCTCAACTGAAGTTTATTAAAGGTGCGCGCCAATAGATCTTCACGTCTTCAAATGCTCTGAAGTAGAGAATATTACAGGATCACAACTAGATGATGTCAATTAGTGTTCTGTTGCAATTTGACTAACTCCACGCAAAGTGAGTGGTCCATGCGAGGCTATAAAGTGGGGATATGTGAGTCAAGAGAGGCCCACAGTGGTGCACTAGTTTTCGCCTGGCAGTGGGCTGCATTGTCCGACGAGGATTTGGGTCCGGCGCAATTCAATAACATTGTGCGCCCCTGCATGTGTCGCCGCTGCACCAAGGTCCGCCGGAGTTCACCTTCTTCTTCCAGGTGCATGTCAGTGCTTGATCTTTGTGATACAAATAATTTTTAAAATTCCAGGTTTTCTCCGAATCGTCGGGCTGTCGCGGCCAGGCCCCCCTCCCAATTTCTGTTGCTTGCAAGCTGGCTCCGATGCGCAAAATCATCGCAGCGGCCAAAATCCTGGGGCAATTCGGCCCAAAACGGAAATATTTCAGGAACCCTATGAAGTGCGCCCCACTGGCCTGGTGCAGGTTGTAGCAACGGATCTGGTATATCCGGCACGATCTGCTGGGCAGGGTTAACATTACACAAAGCACCAGCGCTTGATTCCCCCCCCCCAAATAGTATTAAGTATTAATATATTATCCATAGGAGAAGTACATAAATTCAGTTTGTTTCTCACACACTCAAAAAAACTACAATGGTACAATTTGGAATAGAGGAAATTTCTCGATCCATGTTTGCTTGTACTTGACACTAATAACTGAGGGGTTGTCATCTGCTGAGTCTTCATCAGTACAAGACCATCCAACGAGCTAGAAATCCCAGATGCCATTTTGTAGATATTCCCTAAAATAAAATAGGAAGAGCCCACTTTCACTCAAAGAGGAAGTCATTTTATATTTCAGTGACCCATGACAAGCGTAGGAGGAGGCTTACGCAGCTCTCAGCAGATATAGGAAGTCCCATGGTGGCCTACCTCTATCTGTAAGCATAACCAGGATCATATGGAAGTGATAATCCGATTCATCTGATACAGTATCGTCAATCCAAGTGAAACCATGCTGAAGCATCCTACATCAGATGTTGTATGGAAGTCTATTATCTGTTGTAATATACTGGCAGGACAGAGGCTCACTGTAGAACCTTGACTTCCTAGTATGCAGGTATATTTTAACTATCTATGATTAAAGACTGTGGTCTGAAACCGCAATGGAGATGGCATTCCAAAAACTGACAATGCCAGTCGTTGTTTCCATGTATTGTATGAATAAAAGTTATCTAAAAATTAAGGTGAGTGCCATCTACTCTTTATTCTGCTGGTTTTTTAACTATATCCTCTGCATTGGAAGGCCAGGGGTGTCACTAGGTCACTTAGGCAAAGATCTAGGCAACACAGTTAGTGACAGTGGATGGGACCAAGCTATTTTAGTGAACGATAGGAGCACAATCCATTGAGCCATTTGTGATTATACAGGCCAAGGCGGAGGACAGGACATGTGACCATACTTTGGAATTCCTCCTCCTCCTCTGAACCGCGCCTCTCTGTTTTTTTTACACTATCCACCCCACATAGTCTGCTCCCGGCAGTAAACTCATGGCTGCTTAACCCCGCCCCTTCACATTGACTCCCCCCTGAAACTGAGATCAGTATATACTACATGTATGTGAGTGCAGAGGGCATCCAGATTCATGAATTGTGCTGCATGTTCTTCATGAATCTTGACAGTATGCAACAACAAGTGTGTTACAGCTGCCCTTAACATGGGGCAGGCAACACACTTCTGTCAGGCTTGTGCATGTAAATGTTTTGGCGCATGTCTGACTGGGCACTAGTTAATCCCTTATAAGCAGTTTGCATCTGAAAAGAATGTTGCAAAAAAATCGACGAAAACTGGTGCAACACCTTACTAATGTGGCCACGGGTGCTGATGCTGGGCATCTGTGCACATGATCCTTTTTCTTGCAGGATAAACTTCATTTGTGTCAAGGTTATACTGTGGCAATGATATAGAGGTACAGAGTCTCACTAAAAAATATGTTACATCTATTAACTCCATCTCTATATCTATCTATCTGTCTGTCTTTCTCTGTCTGCCTGTCTCTGTCTTTCTCTGTCTGTCTGTCTCTGTCTTTGTCTGTCTGTCTCTGTCTTTCTCTGAGATGCCACAGTACAAACACTAAAATCAGAAGGTTTACCCCACTATTATGCATATTGAGGTCTTTACTGCAAAAGCATCCAGTTAAGTGCATTGCAGTCCTTATCAATCATCATGAGTACAGGCAATCAGATCAGCTGTAGCCTGGATAGTAAATAACTGCTCTTAGCTATACAAAATAGAATGGGTTAACAAAAAATATGTTACATCTATTAACTCCATTCATCTATCTATCTATTCTATCACGTCGTTCTCTGTCTTCTTCTTGTCTGCATGTCTCGTCTGTCTTCTCTGTCTGTCTGTCTCTGTCTGTTCTGTCTGTCTGTCTCTGTCTTCTCTGTCTTCCGGTGTCTGTATCTGTCTCTGTCTAGGTCTCTGTCTGTCTGTCTTGTATTTCTCTGTCTCTGTCTGTCTGTCTCGTTTTCTCTGTCCTGCTTCTCGTCTGTTTGTCTGTCCTGTACTGTTTGTGTGTGCCTCTGCTCTGTCTCGTATGTCTGTCTCTGTCTGTCGTGTCCTGTCTGTCTCTGCGTCTGTCCTGTCTCTGTCTCGTCGGCTGCTGTCCTGCTTGTCTTTTTCTGTCAGACTATTTTTCTGTCTGTCTCTTTCGCTGTCTGTCTCTTTCTCTCTATATATATTATATCACACATAAGCTTGTCTTATGGTCATGCCTTAGTAACCAGTCAAATATTTGCACAAAGGACGCAAGGCCCCTATCAGTTGAGTCTGCATACATTTCTGAGCATTAAAAAAGCTGCTGCCAGGTTCCTCTGGGAAACAGCTTATTTACCAGGAAAACAAGGGATCGGCGGAAAATGACAGATCTGAATATCCCAGCAAGTAATGGGTGAGGGGCCTATCTTTTAGGAACATTCCAGGAACACAAGCTGGGTGTGCTGAACACTGCACTCCCATGAAATTATCCTTCATCAGTTTCTCAGTACTGACCTTGTCATCCTTTACTTCGACAGTGATGAGGCATTGAGTTTGTCCAGCAGTACATATGGTATATCCTGATACCGCCTTCAGTTCACTCACTAAGCTGACATCGTCCCTGGAAAGCTCAACTGAAGTTTTATTAAAGGTGGCACGCCAATAGATCTTCACGTCTTCAAATGCCCTGAAGTAGAGAATATTACAGGATCACAACTAGATGATGTCAATTTAGTGAGTCACGCAAAGTGAGTGGTCCATGCGAGGCTATAAAGTGGGGATGTGTGAGTCAATAGAGGCCCACAGTGGTGCACTAGTTTTCGCCTGGCAGTGGGCAGTGACGCCCCAATACAACACAATGGGGCAGATTTACTTACCCGGTCCCGTCGCGATCCCGCGCTGCGTTGTCTGACGAGGATTTGGGTCCGGCGCAATTCAATAACATTGTGCGCCCCTGCATGTGTCGCTGCTGCGCCAAGGTCCGCCGGAGTTCACCTTCTTCTTCCAGGTGCATGTCAGTGCTTGATCTTGTGATACAAATAATTTTTAAAATTCCAGGTTTTTCTCCGAATCCGTCGGGCTGTCCGACGGCCAGGCCCCCCTCCCAATTTCTGTTGCGTGCAAGCTGGCTCCGATGCGCCAAAATCCAATCGCATGCGCCAAAATCCTGGGGCAATTCGGCCCAAAACGGAAATATTCAGGAAACCCGATGAAAGTGCGCCCCACTGGCCTGGTGCAGGTTGTAGCAACGGAGCTTGGTATATCCGGCACGATCTGCTGGGCAGGGTTAACATTACACAAAGCACCAGCGCTTGATTCCCCCCCCCCAAATAGTATTTAGTATTAATATATTATCCATAGGATAAGTCATAAATATCAGTTGTTAATCCCACACTTCAAAAACTACAATTGTACAATTGGAAATAGGAAATTTTCTCTAACCTGTTTGCTTGTCTTGACACTAATAACTGAGTTGTCCTATCTGCTGAGTCTTCATCAAGTACAAGACCATCCAACGAGGCCATAGAAAATCCCAAGATGCCATTTTGTAGATCATTCCCTAAAATATAAAATATGAAGAGCCCCTTTCACTCAAAGGGAAGTCATTTTATATTTTCAGTGACCATACACAGCATAAGTAGGCTGTACTGCAGCTCTCAGCAGATATAGAAGTCCATGGTGGCCTACTCTATCTGTAAAGCATACCAGGAGTCATATGGAAGTGTAATCCGATTCAGATGTTACAGTATGTCAATCCAAAGTGAAACCATGCTGAAGCATCCTACATCAGATGTTGTATGGAAGTTCTACTCTGTGTAATATACTGCAGGACAGAGGCATCACCTGGTAGGAAACCTTTGACTTCCTAGTATGCAGGTATTTTAACTATCTATGATTAAAGACCTGTTGGTCTGAAACGCGTCAGATGGAGATGGCATTCCAAAACTGCACAATGCCAGCGTTGTTCCTATGTATTTGATGAATAAAAGTTATCTAAAGATTTTAAGTGAGTGCCAATCTACTCATTTATCTGCTGTGTTTTAACTATATCCTCTGCATTGAAGGCAGGGGTGTCACTAGGTCACTAGGTCCAAAGATCTAGGGCACACAGTTAGTGACTAGTGATGGGACCAAGCTATTTTAGTGAACGATAGGAGCACAATCCATTGAGCCATTTGTGATTATACAGGCCAGGCAGGAGGACAGGACATGTGACCTATACTTTGGAATTTCCTCCTCCTCCCTCTGACCCGTCCCTCTCTGTTTTTTTGACACTATCTCACCCGACCATAGTCTGCTCCCGGCAGTAAACTCATGGCTGCTTTAACCCCGCCCCTTCACATCTGACTCCGCCCCTGAACTGAGAATCAGTATAATACATGTAGTGTGCAGAGGGCGCCAGATTCATGAATTGTGCTGCATGTTCTTCATGAATCTGTGACAGTATGCAACAACAAGTGTGTTACAGATGCCCTTAACATGGGGCATCTGCAACACACTTCTGTCAGGCTTTGCATGTTAAATGTGGCGCATGGTCTGACTGGGCACTTCTTAAATCCCTTTATAAGCAGTTTGCACTGAAAAGAATGTGCAAAATCCGACAGAAAACTGGTGCAATCACCTTACTAAATGTGGCCCGGGTCTGCTGCTGGGCATCTGTGCACAGGATCCTTTTTCCTTGCAGATAAACTTCATGTGTCAAAGGTTAATACTGTGCACATGATAGAGGTACAGAGTCCTCAGCTGGGAATATGTACACCAGATGATCTTTTCCCCACATTTCACACATCATGTTATCCTTTCTATGGCATTTTTTCACTGCCTTTTGTAGTGTCATAGGTTCAGCTTGTGATCACAATTATATATGATACCAGCTGTAGCCTGGGATAGTAAATAACTGCTCTTAGCTATAACAAAATAGAATGGGTTAACAAAAAATATGTTACATCTATTAACTCCATCTCTATATCTATCTATCTATCTATCTATCTATCTATCTGTCTTTCTCTGTCTGTCTTTCTCTGTCTGTCTGTCTCTGTCTGTCTGTCTCTGTCTGTCTGTCTCTGTCTGTCTCTGTCTGTCTGTCTCTGTCTTTCTCTGTCTGTCTGTCTCTGTATTTCTCTGTCTTTCTCTGTCTGTCTGTCTCTGTATTTCTCTGTCTCTGTCTGTCTGTCTCTGTATTTCTCTGTCTCTGTCTGTCTCTGTCTGTTTGTCTGTCTCTGTCTGTTTGTCTGTCTCTGTCTGTCTCTGTATGTCTGTCTCTGTCTGTCTGTCTGTCTGTCTCTGTCTGTCTGTCTCTGTCTGTCTGTCTGTCTCTTTGTCTTTTTCTGTCAGACTATTTTTCTGTCTGTCTCTTTCGCTGTCTGTCTCTTTCTCTCTATATATATTATCTCACACATAAGCTGTCTTATGGTCATTGCCTTTAGTAACCAGTCAAATATTTGCACAAAGGACAGCAAGGCCCCTATCAGTTGAGTCTGCATACATTTCTGAGCATTAAAAAAGCTGCTGCCAGGTATCCTCTGGGAACAGCTTATTTTACCAGGAAAACAAGGGATCGGTTGAGATGCCACAGTACAAACACTAAAATCAGAAGGTTTACCCCACTATTATGCATATTGAGGTCTTTACTGCAAAAGCATCCATTTAAGTGCATTGCAGTCCTTATCAATCATCATGAGTACAGGCAATCATGTGGATAAACATGCTAAATTATGGTTACAGCAGAAATACATTTACAATGACCTCAAATACTACCTCGAATGAAGATAGCTGAAAATGATGAGTATCCAATATCATCTTTCCCATCCATTATCTGAGCTCCTCCTTGGGGATCTGAGAGATAGACATAGAAGATTTCCATCCCCTCCGGTTCCTCATCATCTATGATCCTTAGTGAAACTTCTGTCTCGCTCTGCCCATCCTGGAGTGTGATGAGCATAGCTTGGTCTTCAAAGTCCAAGCCCTCCGTAGCCCATGATATATTTCTGGACCCATGAGTATTTTCAAAGGGAAGGCCCTGTAGACCATGTTGTGCCTTCCAAGCACCAAAAGTTGTCAGTACGACTTGAACAGTCCCACTAGAACCATGCGTGCGTCTGATGTGAATGGTAACTATGTTCAGAGCACTGTGATTCGAGTCTTCATCAATATATGTTATTGCAGGTCCAATGCTTAAAACCCCAGACATGAAATCATTTGCTAAAATTTGTATAGCCGAAAGAGTAAAATCTGGATGTAATCGTGGTCCGTCATGATAAACACCAATAGATTCCACAGATGTTAGGTTCACGTAAAATAGTTCATCAGGTTCATATAATTTATCATCTATTATAGAAACTTGAATCATAGAACTAGTTTGATATTTTTCAAATACCAGTTCTCCATTACTGATGGGCACGTAATCTTCTTTTGGTTTGGCACTTTCGGAAATGGTCTGAAAAGTAACTCGTGTGTTGTTACCACTGAAACCGTACAAGCGTTGAACATGCAGGGACACTGTATAGTTGTCTTCTTGCACTACAATGTACTTTGATTTAGGGGAAAACTGGAAAATTCCCATTGGCTCAAATTCTGCAAATGTGAACCCCTGTCTTAAGAAAAAAAAATCAAGAAAAATCAAGAAAAATTAGCAAAAAGTAAAATCGTTTTCTTTATATTCTCTAGTCGCACAATTATCCACATTTGTCTAATGTACTGAATGTAGGTTATGAGTTATAATGTAATGGGCTTTATAACATGACCGGAACATGAATGGATCCAGGCTCATCTCCAGGCAGCTGTTTTGGGGTAGCTGCCTATTATCTGTGAAGAGACTTTGCATGTTCTTTTAGGTGTAAACTGCTTGCACAGGTATTTAAAAAGTGTCTGCATCGCTATTGTGTGTGAAAGTTTTGTGGCGCAACGGCACTAGGCATCATGCAACACAAATTAGGGGGCATTTCAGCGCTCAGCCCGACCAGAGTTGGTGAACTCTGTTGGGCCAGTGCAGGAAAGCGCCAGATTAATGATTTCTGGCGCACTCAGCAGAGCATGTTTAGTGCAGTTTTCCACATTCTTAGTAAATGTGCCCCATTATGCCTTCTTGGTGCTATCCTTAAAGGTAACAGCTCCCTCAGATACACTTAACAGTTTGTGGTTAATTGCAGCTTATGCAACCTATATTATACATTCATATAATATCCAGAAGCTACATGGATGTCTCAAATTTATTCCAGTCACTGCACTGGTTACCCATTACCTTTCAAATTATATTGAAACTACTCCCCCTCACCCGCAAAGCTCTGCATAGTGCAGCACCGACTCACTTATTTCAGTATATTGCCCTACCCAGGCTTCTCAATCAGACTAATACACAACTTCCAGAGTTTCAATCATGCTCCAAAAAAACTCTATTTTGGCATGTTTTCATACCCTTACTGCATGTAACTTCCACTTTCTTTTTACTTACTAACCCTGTGTACCTCTCCCATCTATGTAATCCTGGAAGCACTAGATACCAATCTATAGGCTTCTCTGCAGTCCTATTCTTGACATCTATAATATGGTGACTGATAACTGGTTCATAAGAAAAGAATTTATTCTGAAACTTCAAAGAATGGCTGGACCATTGTATAATCTCTTAAACCTTCTTTGTCACCCTCTCATAAACTATAAGCTCTTGCGAACTGGACCTATTGTTTATCCTAACAATGTTATTTCTCTGTAATGACTTATTTAGATTGTATATGTACCCCATAATCTGTAAAACACAAAAGAACATGATGGCTTTAAAAAAAAGATTATTATTATCAAAATTGTTCTCCCTTAATAGCACATTCCTCTACATTGGACTCTTACTTAAGACGCGCTCCACTGGGCACACTGCTGCTCAGCTCAGTTATCTGCAAAGCAAAACCTTCAGGCCCACTGGTATTTGCCTCCAAGTACAGTGGAATTGAAATCCGGTTTTCTCCGTGCTTAAGGACAACAACGCCTACCAAAAGATTAAAGTACTTCAATTCAATTGATTAAATACATGATGAACTACATTTGTATATATGGTGATACATTGGTCATGTTCAGCACCTTTAACATGGTCTAGACACCAATAACAATCAGTTAAGACTAGTGAAGAGCAGACTGATAAGAATTTAAAACCCAATTGGGAATCCAACCGGTAACAGCCGTGATCTGTGCCAGCATCAATTGTGTGCGTTAATGGAGGATGTTGAGCCGAACCAGCAAAGTTTGCTACAAACCTAAACTTTGTAGTTCAGTTCTGCTCAACACTAGTTAATTATATCTGTGCCCTACTTTGTATATAATGATTCTGGGATTATGTAATAGAGTAGGTCTCCAAAAATTAAATCAAAATGACTTACCAGATTCTGGTGTAAGTTTACCCAGACGGATGTTCTTTGGCATGAGGCCAGTGGGATATCCAGTCCTCCAGTTTATGGTTACAGCACCATATGACCCTTCTCTGTATATGACAGCATGGCCCATGCCTGATGTGATATTGGTGAGTCGAAAAGCAATGGATTCAAAACCAATCTAAAGCAAGAATGACATTCCTTTTACAACGACCTTAGAAGTAACTATAGTCATAGTAGGCATAGTGATGTCTCCTATATCATGTGATGCAATATGATATAACATATTACCGTACCTCTGAGTTGGCAGCTTCTTTAGGTACTGAGACTGGAGTTGGTGTCTGTCCTTTTTGTATATAGGGTTTAAGAAAAGTACTTTCACCCACTAGTGTGACATTTGTCAGCTGAAGAGTGAAGTTAAAACCAGGCAAAAGGAAAACCTATAAATAAGAGAATGCGTATTAAACCATAATGCATAGTTATTAAATTACGGACAACAATAACGCACAGTAGCTGGACTGACCTGGTTGTTGATTGGCACTGTACTAACTCCATAGCTTGCACCATCTTGAATCAGCACCGTTCCCTCAATTGTTCCAGTTAGATTAACTTTTTCTAACTTTCCAAAAGATACCTGATACCGGACACTGACATTGCCAAATGTTCCAGCCTGCCGTGTGACGTTGACCTGTACATAACGACCCATGTCACTGTCCACAATGATTCGCTGACTTGCAGGGTCCAAAAAGAAAACACCATAAGGGTCATCATTTGCCGAAACAGTGAACCACACCACACTTTTGCCTTTATCCAAATCTGCTCCTCCATCTACAGAGGTCAGCTGGACCATGAAGGTCTCCTCTATTTCTGGTATATCATCTGGTAAGAGCTGAAGATTTATCTCTCCAATATTCTGACCATCGGGAATGACAATCCATCCAGAAGTCTCTGGGAAATCACCATGAATGTCTGAGGCACTAGTCATATGCCAATAAACCTGAGGAAATATACACATATTTTGTTTACTTCATAAATATTAAGGAACACAGTCTTTACAGTTAATTTAGATTCCCAACAAGAACATGGGTTGGAATTTATCATGGCTTATATTAGTACATGGCCAGGAACTGCAACAACTCCCCATCTTTATGCCATGGTGGGCTGTTCATGAGCCTCCTAAAGGTCCTCAATGTAACAGCTCTTGATAAATTCCCCCATTGTTTGATTAGCAGGGACCTCATTTCTATTGTTTCATCTGACCACGCTGTGTTATGTCTTCTTTCATTTGTATATATACCTGATTATCTGTAAAGTGCTCCACACAATGGGATATATATATATATATAATTAAAAATGAACAGAAATTGAAAACATCCATAGTTTGTATATGGAATATATGGAGTATATTTGTATATGGAGAGATTATGTCTAGAAGCAATCTCTAGATTCTTCATTAGAACCTGCTATTTTTTTACTCCCCGGTGACTTATGAGCAGAGTGCACTCAGAGGACAGTTATTCAGAATTATAGAAAATAATCATTGAGACGGTTCATCTCTATAGTAACAGACAATTCCTGTTTTCATGGAAAATTAGACAATAGCGCATAAAATGAGAAGCAGATGAAAGAAATAAAAAAGCAGACCCAAACCCATCATAATATGAGTTTTATTATTGTAACAATTATTGAAACATGATTATGGAAAACTCTTGATGACTATTAGCCATTTTACTGTTTAATTAACCATTGAGGATCAGGCCAATTTTAGAAATATTTTTTTTCTTAAGGTCTCAAAGCCACGAACTGTGTTGAAAATCGTATGACTTCACTCAGTAAAACTGTGCAAGGTTGATCAGATTTTGGTCAGAGTGTATTCAGAGTTCAGTTTTATTGCAATGCAATCATTTGGCGGTTTTTTGTAGCACAAAATCCTCTTTTAGCTGTGTCAATCTCTCTCCTTGAAACATGAACCGAAAAAAGTGACAGCACTTGGATGATCTTAGTGCAGCATTTTTTTTTCACAAACCTATAGACTATAACAGGTGTTTTTTCCTCCTCTGACCTCCATCAAAGTAGATCATCCTCTACTTTTGATGCATTGCAATGCAGACGTACAGCGAGAATATTTTTTTTTAGTGCGATGAGGTATTGGACTCAAGAAACAAGAAAAACGCTTATGGGCAAGGGGCCTAAAGGGAACCTGTCATCTCAGCTACTCCCCCAAAAACCACAAATAGTACCTTGTCCTGCAGTTTTCAAGTCTGTAAAAGGTGATTTTATATCTAGCCAATGTTATAGCATGAATCTTAAAATCCCTTCTCTTCCCTATGCAATCAATATACCACTCCTCTTGATGGCCGTTTGCACATCCCATCATGTCCCCTATAGCCGATGTTACTAAAGTTCTGCTCACTAAAGTTGTGTTGCAGTACAGTTGAGTGGACCCTCTGGTCAATGGGGCATAAACAATCGGCTGTTTGGTCGCCAAATGGCAATATGTCCGGGTCGAACCTGAACCCTGCACCCAAACGGAAACATCTGGTCCGCTGAGAATTGCTCCTGCAAGCTGCGCATGCCTGAGAACTCCAGTGGGCAGGAGAGTAACATTGGTGAAAGGTGGCAGGTTGAACTCCCCCACCTCCTTGACTTTAACTTAGGAAGGAAATTGGATTGACATTTGGAAGCTATAAAAAAATACCCTTTATAAACTGCCTGGGAAGGTAGTATTTGTGATTTTTGGGGATAGCGGTGATAACAGGTCCCTTGAAGTACATAATTATTTTTAGTATACTACAGTAGCAAAAAAAAGCCAGGAATGCGATTTCTGACAGTTTTTATCTTAATGATGTTTTCTGCCATACACAGCATATGTGTCATTAAATCTTCATTAATCCCTTTGATCCCTGCAGTATGATAAAATATATAACCATAGATTCCATTACAAGAATCCCCCCTGATGCACACAGATGGGCTCCTCATTTGTCTATGACTTTCTATGAAACAATAAGATAGAAGGGGTTAAACAGAAGACTTTGGTGCTCTCTCTGCTACCCATCTTTTTAGGATGGCTGTGTCCTGTTGTAAAGCTGTTGTATTATTGCTAGTTATGTAAAAAATACTAGGTCCAGGGAAGAGTTAAAAATTACTCATACTTACCTGGGTCGGAAACTTCCAGTTTCGGGCTGATGGTTTAGTGACCCCTGAGTAGTAATCTCGGCGTAAATGTACACATATATAGTAAAGATGAAGTGTGCACAACCCAAACTTCTCCGAAACAACCCTGCAGAATCCGGGTCCATCAAGGATGATTACGATGAGGCTCATCAGACTCATCTCTAGTTAAATACAAGAACATGGCCTTGGACAGTGACCATAAAAGGCCTTTTTTGACATTAAGCCAACAAACTGGCTTAGTGTCCTAAATCACCCTGACAGGTTAACTTTGAGGAAGGGCTGGTACATTGTAAAGATCTGAGCCACTAGTCATTCTGGTACGAGACAAGCTTTCTTTTTGGCTTTTTTTGTTTGTCTGAGAAGAGGAGAGATGTTTTGTTAGCTAGGGAAAACAGATAAAGGCAGATGCATTAGTACCGTAAGATCTCCTAGCGTTCCCTGAATTCTTTTGATAATGAGTGTTATATTTAGAGGGCCATCAGCGCCTTCTGGCTCGGTGTAGTTCTTCTTTATAAGTGACTCAGCTGCAAACTGTATGATTCCATTTGGATCTCCAAATTTCTGTATCTAAGATTTAAAAAAAAATAGTAAATGCAATGAAAAATAAACTGGTAAGAATATATAGAACTTTAATATTGTATGAATTATTATCACTATTAATACTGAATCAGTACTAAACCCTGATCAACTGTTTGCTGATTTGCTGTTTAAAGGGACTTTGTGGCATAACAATTGGTTCTGCATCCTTGTTTCATTATAACTCATCCTGTTCTACCCTCCCCCATCCCTGTGTCTATCAGTGAGAAAGAACACACTGGGTGACGTCATTAGGACGGACTGGTGAAGTTAGGAGCAGGAAGCTGTGTATATATGCAGAGGCTGAAGGTATCAAAGTAGGCAAAGGTACAGGTATCCATACAAGCAGAAACGTGTCTAATGGAACAGGTTTATTGAAAAGTAGCCAACCCCTTTAAATGATAAATAGAAACACTAAATAAGAAAGGCAAGTTTTAGTCTACATTCACATGTAGGGCCTACTGAAACTTGGAGCCGACCATCTCCACAGGCACCGTATGGCTCACAAACTGGTTAGTGAAAGGCTCCTGCGTTTGTGAGCCAAAATGTCGGCTGTGGAATAAAGCACCATAACCTTTGGTTATTGAAATCTGTATAGTTTATGAGTCATCTGAGAAAGACAAGCCTTGCTGTAAGATGATATGTTGTATGAATAGAACGGATAAAATGGATGGAACAGTTTTGCTCTCAGACACTTCTGATAAATCCCCCCAATTGAGGTTAGGAATAAGTAATAATTTTTAAAATGATCTAGTTTAAAATCTCTTATTTTGCTTATGAGAAATCATATAATACATCCTTACTGTTAGAGTCACATTTCCAGATTTTGGATCAATTTCAGTAGTTCCACTAGCAACACTTAATACAACAATGAATTTTTCTTGGACTTCAATTTCTCCATGAGGTAAAATAGTTAAGGTAATGGCCCTCTCTCCTCCTTCTCCATCCTTATAATGGAAAGATCCATTCAAAGGTTCACTGAAGTCCCCATTACCTGGGGTTAGGATGGTCTTAGAATTAGGACCTAATATGTGCCACAAAATCTGGAAAAAAAAGACAAACCAGTAAAATGGACAAGAAACTCTTTCATATTCCACTCTTAATGAGATCCAGATGAATAATCTGATAGTATGCTGTGTTACAAAATATATTTAGCAGATATTTGTAAAATCCAGACTATTCCTGTACACCTCCATATACACGGATCCGTGAGGCCCCATGAATCTCTATAAATGTTTTGTACATGTGACATGATGCTTGACTAATCTAATGGTGAAGTTTCAACCTTGAAGGATTATTCAATCCAAGAATAAAATCCCTTCTCTTGATGGGCTGTGTTTTCCTTTGACACAAATGGCAAATTGTTAACACCAAGTTATAATTTTGTAACACATTGTATCTCAACCTCAAGATGTGACTATAACCAAATAAATATATTAGGTGGCAGATTCTGTGAGACAATGACATGGAACATCTGGAAGCACTTGATGTTCACTTTGCGCTTCTGTCATTTTACAAAACAACTGTAAGACCAATGTAAGATATGTATAAGAACTGACGAGAAGAAAACAGCAACGAGACAATGTTTATTGTTGCTGATCACTTTCTCAGTTTCTTTTCGATAATTAGCACTTGTGCAGTATAGTAACACTATGACAAGTGCCTGTGACACTTCTGGATGATTAAATAAGAGCCAGTTGTTATCCGGTTATTTTGTTCCATGAAATGAGAACAACAAGAATTCCATTGAGTATTGGACTGCCATTCGGGTGTCTGAAAGGCAGCCAAAAAGATGCAATAAACAACAAAGAAAAAAAAAGAAAAACTAAAGCAAATGAGGCCTATGCATTCTCATTCTGAACTTTAATGCTGAACTTTTGAGCAGGAGTTTATGTGTATTGTTTAAGAGGTTTAGATCCATTTCAAATAAATGAATAGTGGACTAATAAACATAACAGCTGCACCAGACAGATGAAAAGTAACAATTAAGAAGATAAAGACAGATGGATGTATTTAAAGGGGGTCCCCGACTTAAGGACACCAGACAACCGCTAGTTACAGACAGACACCTCTGCCCACTGTGACCTCTGGTGAAGCTCTCTGGATGTTACTTTAGTCCCAGGCTGCAATGATCAGCTGTAAGGTGTCTGTAATAAAACTTTTTTGATAATCCTTGTTCCCATGACAGCACAAAATTTTGAAAATCCAATTGTCACTGGGACCAAAACATTTTTTTGTCTGCAGTTACAATTATAAAATATACTGGTCCTACTCACATACAAATTCAACTTAAGTACAAACTTAAATAGCCTATCATATCAACCTGGGGGCTGCCTGTACTCTAAAAAAATAAATAAAAAAAATAAGGTAAAGATTTTAAAATCTACAGGACGTCCACTTGGTATCTAGTTATTTATGTCATGGACGTATTTCCAGCTAGAGCTGGGATTTCAGATAAACAGAACCAGGACTGAAAATACTTCCTGACATACACAGAACATACCAGTGATTCCTCCATCAACTTCATGAGGGGTGTAAAGTATCCTACTTCCTGAGCAGTGGCTATATTTACGGGACACCGGGAGGTATTCACTTCCCGGTGGTGTTCTTGGCACAACGTGCACCTTGTATCCTTCACAGTGTGTTGTATTCAGAGCTTATATAAAACAGCACATTATGTACCAGTTCTTACATTCACACAATGGAAAAACAATACATTATGTTCTTATTTTCACAAAAATATTTGTGCACAAAAAAGTGGAATGTTTTATACTGTTAGAGGAAATATAATCAAACAGGGCGTCCAAACCCCACAAGGCCATTAAGTGAATATTTACTCTGTTGCGGGAACACAACCTAGTAATGAACAAGAAAATAAACACGAAATAAAGAATATGTATAGTTCTGTTTACCACAGAAATCTATTGTAGTTTGCTCCAAGTCACACCTGGATCAAGTTGTCACAAAATGTGTGAAAATGTGCCAAAGATTTGGCAAATTTCACTCTTGTAATCTAAGCCAACACATTGGTGCAGAGTAAGCTTCATGCACACAAAAGAGTAGGGGACTTATATCCGGCTGCATGGTTGATGGCTATGGTGCCTGGTCATGGTGCGTTGTCTCACGTTGTCTCCGACAGTCCAATGAAAAATGGAGAGGTCTCTATGGAGAGGAGGTTCAACCTCCTCTCTCTTGAGTGTGGCGAGTATACGTTCATGTGCAAGGGGCCTAGGAGTAATCAGGGGCAGCATAAAACTGCTTATATAACTATAACTGGGAAGTGAGAGCTCTCCTTACAGAGACTTTGCCAATTAAGGCTGCCAGACAGGCGTGTGGATAACTAGAAGAGACTTTTTTACCCCTCTGTGTATTCTACTGTACAAGGAGCATAGGGGAGGCACAGGAAGAGAGTAAGAAGGAGGGAGCACCACGGAAGTGAAATAATCCAATAGGACAGTCATTCAATATATTAATATCTACAGATCTCAAAGTAGTTATGGAGATCTTCATTCACGCTTCTTTAATTGACAATGCCCCGCTCTGCTTGTAGGATAGAAGAACACGCACCCCATTTAATAGAGTAGCTAATTCAGGAATAAATGGGGGTCAAAGATGGGAAAGGAAGGTGCTAACTTTGGGTGTGAGCAAAAATTAGGCACAACACTATTTTCCTGTGTTCCCAAATTATTACCGGACCAGTGGGAATACAATCAATAGGTAGGGGAATATTCATAAGTACTCTGTTGAGAGCACAAACTCTTATACAGTTGAATTTTAAATGTTCTAATTTGTCAGGTCCAACAATGATACAAGACACCAAAACCGCGCAGAGTTGTGGCATTGGGCATCCTCCACTTGTTAAGAGGGTGTACACTGGACCTGACACAATGATTTTGTGGATGGTTGTAATTTCTATACTGTACCTGAGCTTCTCCCATATGTCCACCAATTCTTTCCAATATTAATGATATGGTGACTGTGATATTAGGGTTGGGGATTGTTATCTGACTTTGATTAAGGAACCTCACAGCTCCATTTGGTGAGTCACTTTTAGCTATTGTAATGACTGACACAATATTTTGGCCCAGAATTGCTCCTCCAGTCGCTCCCACTAGGCGAATCTCAAATTGTTCTGCAAATTCACTGAAACAAGAAAATAAAAATATCAAATGCGGTGGAAATTATGCAAAATCAACAAAGTATTAGTGATGTCTAACATTTTATTTAGTAATTTTCTTATTAAATTGCTTAAATTGAAAATATATAATACATTCTTTATATTTCCAAATGGCTTTATTTCATATTGTTATCTGCATCAATCTCTGTATATTTATTATTTTTATTTTTATCTCCCAATGTCTGCAACATTCTATCATAATGATGTCACAAATCAATGTTTAGATATGACAACAACAATTCAGTGTGGGTAGTTAAGGCTGTCCACTTGTGTTCTTTATAATAATGTCACAATGGTTCACATCTGACTATTGCATAATGCAAATATATTTGAACGTCTTGATAAGCTTAGCTTTGCTGTGGTGAGGTCAAATTATTGTGGGTGTATGTGCAGGCTGTGATGTAATGTCATGATGTCCCAATCATGTCAACAATTTGTAAGCTGCTCTCTGTTATGGTGCCTTGCACAAAAAAAGGTGGGACTTATACCATCACGGGGGATTTATTGTATGATAAAGGCTACGCCCCCCCCATCCTCTCAAGGTAGCTGTCAGGCGGCCACACCTACACCTAGGAACGGGCTAGGAACACTGTGCGCCTGCCCTATCCACCGGCAGCCGCACCAATCCATGCCCTCATGGCGCGGAGGTGGCAGCATCTCAAAATATTCACAATTTCTTGCAGTTCACGATTATTTCAGTATTTCCATGGTGTACTGATAAATGTCCCCCAAATATCTTTGTGCTATCTGTGGAATCATACACAACACAGCACCATTCATGAGCCGACTGCCTGGGCTGCAAATTATTGAGTGTATGTGGCTCAGACAGTGTTTGCAGGTAGATTATGTGGCCCCAGTTTGTGTGCAGTAGATTATGTGAGATGAATTATAGTATGTTATGCCAGCTTTTCTAATAATATCCCCAATAGGATGTATGGGGGACATTTATAAGGACATGTAAACCTGTTTTTAGAGTACCTGGAATAATAGCAATTACTGGCGATCCACCAGTAATTGCGATTATTTCCTCCTTTCGCCAGCCCCTTGTCAAGTAGGCATGGACGGGTGTGCAAGGGGGTGTAGCCCGCCACTGCTTCATAGGGCAAATTTACACCAGGCAGGATCTCGCACATATTCCACAGTGTGTGTGCATGTCATACCTTTCTTCGTCATCGCTAATCCAGATGCTAATAAAGCTCCTGTTCTGTCCATGCTGAAATGTTACTGAGGTATTAGAGACTGTGAAGTCACTGGGAGAAGCGGAAATGCCACGAGAGATAAAATCAGCTGTCACATATCCAAATGTTCCATTCAATCTCAAAACTGGAAGTAATATTGCCCCTATATCTTCTTCCACTAGGAAAATAATTGTATATTAATCACATTTTTCATACTCAGGTCTTAAATATATACATATGGGGGCACATTTACTAACAGTTTTAACAACTAGTAAAAACTGCACTAAATGTAATGTGCAGGCTGTGCCAGATTCAGAATTTTTGGCACCCGTTCTTCATGAATCTGACGCCCCCTGCACTGCTCCGACAGAGTGCACCACTTTTTTTTGGTGTACCTATAACATGGGGCATGCAACACAATTCTGTCAGACTTTGCATATTACATCTGGCGCATGGTCCGACTGAGCACCCGAACACCCCATAATTTGTGTTGCATGATGCCTAGTCCAGCTGCGCCACAAAACGGTTGTGTGCGACACAATTGTGGTGCAGACACTTCTTAAATAACTGTGCAAGCAGTTTGCACCTAAAAAGAATTTGCAAAGTCCGACGGAAAACTGGTGAATGGTCCTTAGTAAACGTGGCCCCTGTTGTCATATTGCATTAAATAAACAGAAATGGTTCAGTATGGAATTTGAAGGTTTTCTTGTTTTAGTTGACTTTGTCATATACTTTTTTTTTCATTTTTTCTCATTCTTCATGCTTTGTAGTGTGTATACATTTTTCCCATGTACTCAACTCATAAATAAGGAAAAGCTGATAAAGTTTCTGATAAAAACAGAAATGTTACAAATGGGCATAAGAGAACTACACTGCGGGAAGCGACATCCTTCCTGTTACACCTGCAGCATTGCACCTACTCACAAGTGCAGCCATTGCCATACACAGCGGGTGCCATAGGAAATAACTCAGATCACCAGTGTTAATCCAATGGCACATGTAAGGGTCCTATTCTCACTCTGTCCCCACAATCAGACCCCCACATTGCTTTCAGTGGTTGAGTCCGTTGCTATTGCAGCCCCAGTGTTCAATCAAGAACCACACGGTGCTAGTGCCTGCCCCTGGTAGGATCTGACAATGGCAACTGACATGCAGTGCATGCAGTGTTTCATCGGTAATGCTGTCTATTAGATTGAACAAGTACAAGCTAAATAAAATTGAAACATCCAAAATACTACATATTTTTACATAATAACAAAGTAATAAAAATATAACACCCCCCCCCTCCCTTTACAATCACACTTATTTGGTATTGCTGTGTCTATAGTTTACTATTATCTTCCACTATATTGACTTCTGAAACTAAAAAAAAAGTGTTTCATATGTTTTGTTGAGTTTCAATACTCTATAATCACAATATTTAAGCTTACATGTAAAAACTTTTGTTCTTCATAAAATAACACTAATTATTAAGTGACACAAGAAATTACCTTGGAATGAAACAAACTGTGGGTCCAGCTCTATAACTCCTTCCGCATTATCATTTATGAGAATAATGATTCGAATCATAGAATTGTTCCCTATTACAGGAGGTTCATCAATCTGGAGTCCATTTTCTCTAATGACATGGTTGTAGCCTCTGTGTAAAATGTATTACAGATGAAAATATATTTGTAAAATAAATAGTAAAAGCTCAAAACTGTACCACAATTTCACAGTATAAGTTTACACGTTTCAGTAGTATTACCTTTAGGCCTCATGAACACAACTGTTTTTGGGGCCGTGAGCTGGCCGTCATGCGCTATTACCGAGCCAAGCAGCCTCACCATATATTCCTGCCCCGAATTGTGGTGCAGCCGCTCATTCCCCGTGGACATCAATGGGGAATGATGCCCATGTAGCCGCAATGGGCTACAAACAGGGGATCACGCTCCTCTGTTATTAGCCAGTAATGCACACATGGTCGCTATATTGAATCCTAAAATACTATAACTTCAGGATGCATATAGTACATTGACATCTGGTTGTTGTTATTATAATGTACCTTGTCCCCTGTACCTTGCCAACCATGGCAAAAAGACATTGGTGATTAACCAATTCTTACAATATCTGGAAAATTTTCAATTTATAAAGAGCTGGGATTTTTTCCTTCAGCATCAGTCATTTGCACATAAATCTCTGCCTACCTTCCCAGAAGAGTCGCATTTGTGATGATGATGAAAAAATCTTCAGGTCCTTCAGGTAACATATCATTTTTAATTTCTACAGAAACTATTTTTGTTGTTTCATTGGGAGCAAAGACAAGCAGTCCTGAAGTGTCTGTATAGTCCAAGTCCTTCAGTGCAGATCCATTCATAGTTTGGTATTTGAGCTGAACCGCTCCAAAAGCACCACCGGAACGAGTGATGGTTACATTGACCTTTGGGACAAATAATAAAATAAATTAGCAGAACTTATTTCTCTCTATCATTATCAACTCATCCCCCCAATATGCATATATATATATATATATATATATATATATACAGGTGAAACAAGAAGTTTACGTATATAAAAAGACACGTATATTTTTTTCCATTATCTGACATGACATCAGAATAAACCTTTCCTATTTTAGGTAAACTAGGATTACCAACATTATTTAAATTTGCTAAATGCAGAATAATGAGAGTCAGAGAATGTATAAAGCATTTTTATTACTTTCTGCAAAGACAAAAGTTTATATACACTAAGATTACTATGACTTCAAACTATTTGGGAAAGCCCATGTCATGTATTTGGTAACTTCTTTATTGGCAATGTCTGAGCTAATTAAAGATGCTCCTGTGAATGTATTTGAAGGCATGCCTGAATCTCACTGCTTCTTTGTGTAATATCAATGTCTAAAGAAATCAGTCAAGATATCAGAAAAAGAAATTGTGGAGTTACACAAGCCTGGTTCAATCTTGGGTGCATTTTCAAGAAACTTGATGGTGCCTCGTTCATCTGTACAAACAGTTATACGGAAGTACAGAGAAGATGGGAATGTCCAGCCATCATACCACTCAACAAGGAGACGGGTTCTGTGTCCCAGAACGTGCTTTGGCTCGAAATGTGCATATCAACCCAAAAACAAAAGACTTTGTGAAGGTGCCTGCGTAAGCTGGTAAGACTGTGTGTGTCATAATACATAGTGAAATAAATATTGTATTGAAATGGGCTGAAAGGCCACTTTGCCAGGAAGAAGCCACTGAACAAAAAAATGAACATTAAAAAAACAGATTAATTTTTGCAAATACACACAGGAACAAAATTTAACTTTTTGGTCATAAAGACTATTGCTATGTTTGTAGAAAAACGTGCACGCAAGCCTTAGAGCCATCCCAACTGAACGGGAGTGGCAGCATAATGTGGTGGGGTTGTTTTACTGCAGGAGGGACGGTGCACTACAAAAATAGATGCATCATGAGGAAAGAACATCATGTGACAACAATGAAGCAACATCTCAAGTCATCAGTCAGGAAGTTAAAGCTTGGGCACAAATGGTGCTCCCAGATGGACAATGACCCAAAGTATACTGCCAAACTGGTTACAACGTGGCTTAAGGGTAACAAAGTCAATGTTTTGGAGGGGCCATCACAAAACCCTGATCTCAATCTTATTAAAAATCTATGGACAAACTTGAAAAGGCAGATGTAAGCTACAAACATGGCTGATTTACAGCAGTTCTGTCAGGAGGAATGGGCCCAAACTCCGACCATCTATTGTGAGAAGCTTATAGAATAATTAAATTCAAAACATTTGACCCAAGTGATACACTTTAAGAGCAATAGTACCAATTACTGATGAAATGTATGTTAACTTTTGACATTGAAGAAAGTAATTCAAAAAGCTTTTAAAATTCTCTTTCTCATTATTCTGACATTTGGCGAAAATAAATTGTTTTGGTAACAGACCTAAAATGGCAGAGATTTATTCTGATTTCACGTCAGTGAGAAATACATGCATACAGTATGTGTATGTAAACTTCTGATTTCAGCTGTATATAATTCAGTTAGTATTGTGTTAAATAGTCATTTCTCTCTATCTGGAAATTGTCTGATGCAATTTACATGAGATAATGTTCAGTTTAAAAAGTCATACCTTAGCTTCCTATATTGTCCAATATAGATAATATCTCGCACTCAATGGTCGGTAATTCAATTGTGTAATGCTTTATTATCACACCGTAATTTGTGAGCAAACAAATACAAACGTTTCGGTCAATGTGCAGACCTTCTTCAGTTACGGATTGCTATGAGCAATAACGGAAGGAAGGACAAATAAGCCGGAATTCTGGGCCAGAGTGTCAGGTGAATTGCAGCAATGCCGCATAAACGTAGGACGCCAACCATTGAGTGCCAAATATTATCTATTTTGGACATTGTGAAAAGGGTGATTCCCCTACTTATGCACCAAGGAATGACGTGTATTTTACTTATATTAACTTCCTATATTAACTGCAACACATACACTCTACCTGGAGGCAGGAATGACAGAAATGATAAAGTAGCCTATGGTATGTCATTTTGGTAATTCGCATAGAAACCACATAGCTCCAGTGAAGCTTCATGTACTATGTTGTTTGTGTTGATTACATTTACATATATGGAAGTTACGGACAGAACATGACGCAGCCAGTTTTGCTGTTTCTGTAAGTTCTGTAACATACTTCCTAGGATTCCTATCTCAGGCTAAAATTTGAATATCCATACCGAACTAGCCAAACAAGAAGTTTATGGTTATTTACCCATCTCACATCTTCGGAAATCTGCAGCAATGTTTGTGAAAATTGAAACTTTCCATATGGAAGATCACTGGAAACCATGGTTATATTGGCGAATCTAGCCGATTCATTTATTATTCCTCCTTCACTGATTTTACTAAGATGAAACTGATAGTAGCTTTTTTCTTCTGGAACACTGTCATCTAGAGCCTAAATACGACAAATAGGACAGAAGATGGAGAACAGTTTTAGGTGTAGATCGGGTTATGTGCTCTTTATCGCCTCAGTTTTCTAGAGAAGGTCCAAAGACAAATCAACCATGGCACATAATCATGCAAAATTGGACTGTCCTTGCCTTATTATCATAATTTTATAATTGTTTTTTCAGCAAATCCACTCAGTTTAGGGATTAAACAAGATATGTTTCTGCATCAGTGTAGCTACAGCATTCTCAAAGTGTGTTTAGTTCACAATGCATAAAATCAAATGGTAGATTTCCTATAAATATTGTTTCCTTTAATTGAAAAGAGATACACGGACACTGTCATATTTAATGTCCACCTATAGATTCTGTAATTATCAAAAACATTAAGTTTATAGTTCATTATCATTATAACAAATGGCTACAATACTCATTCCGATTTTTCCTATTTAGTGGCATGTGGTGAATTTGGACAATTTAATATCTGCACGCCACATAATGACTAATCATTCATCATTCACATCATTCTACAGGGTAATCTAGGAGAAGATGTAAGTTTTCAATCCAATTATAGAAGAAATGAATCATAGACTTAATGGGGACATCTGATGTGCACTTTCTTGTAAAATTTACATTCACCTTTCTAATGAATATTCTGATACTGTATTGCATAACTGATATGACATGAGGTATAAATAGTTACTTCACACAACATGTAACCCACCTGTATGATGACTATGGCAGCGGACTGCCTGTCTCTCAATGTCAACATTCCTGATGTCTCTACAAACTCATTAGCATGTGCTGGAGTTATGTTCCAGTACACCGTCACGTCACCAAAAATTCCTGGACCCCGGATCAGACTATGGGAAGATATTTAATATCAGTATGAGATATTCCATTTCGTAAATCGGTCAGGTCAAACATATCAGGCTAATGCACTGTAAACACGCAAATTATACATACGCTTATGACCTCCTTATTCCATGGAAGACGCTGCCAAGATTTATTTTGTGCAGCAATTTAACAGTGGAAAAATATGCTCTTACGTTTTCATAAAATTGGTTTGGCGATATTCCAAAAGTAACAGACTGGAAAGATTTTATGTATCGCCAAACAACAATTACGAGCTGTTTACAGCTGTTTTTTTGCTGTTTGGATGACAGGTACTTAGTATCTGCAAAGTAAAATATTGGGAATGAGATTCTTATACAGACGGAGACTTACCTACATAGGGGACTGAATCATTTCACTGATTTCCCATTGCTGTGCAGGGGCATGGAGAACCCATATTACTAGAGATGGGCGAATGGGTTTGACCCGTATCATGACGAATCACATTAAATAACAGGTATTTGCTGGCTGCAGAGAGCCTGTAGGGCAGTGATGGCTAACCTTTTAGAGCCTGAGTGCCCAAACTTTAACCAAAAGTTGCTTATTTATTGAAAAGTGCCAGCACAGCAATTTAAGCTGTGATTTATTTCTCCTTGTTCTTTGGCAACTTTCAATCATTCAGCCTTCTAAGGACACCAACGCAGTTGAAAGGAGGAGGGCAATTCGCCTATCATTGTAGGAAGATTGTACAGGAAGATTCTTTGAGTCCTGTCTGGTGAACTTCATGCTGGGGTGATGGCCTGGGTGCCCAGAGAGAGGGCTCCGAGTGCTGCCTTTGGCACCCGTGCCATAGGTTCACCACCACTGCTGTAGGGTGTTGTCGAACGTTGTGCCATGCTTAAATATGCATAGGGAGCGTGGTTTGGTCTTCAAATAATGCTGTGTTTTAGTATGACATGCACATGACAGCCGCCGCTCTCAGAATTGCTTCACTCTTCACTTCCATGGGCACTTACAGAGGCCCACTTCACCAAATAAGCGAAGTGGGAATGCAGCCTGACAAGGTAACGTCTGTGCCAGCTCAAAAGGACTGAGCTGAGGGCCAAGATCCCACTATGACATCAGAGAGTGCACTCTTTTTACACTGACATCAGATGATTCCATAGATTACGACAGAACCTGTTCTGTTAAACGCGGATACATGTAGAAACCCCCCAAAAGAGTGGAGAGAGTATCGGCAGTAATTTGCACTGACGTCGCTGATCATTTTGCCCTTCTTTTCATCCGTCAGTATCCGCTTTCAATCGGTCAATAATCCATCGTCAGTATTGCTAAAGCCAAAAACAAACAGGAATTGATCCAGAACAGAGATGACCAGTAAATAGGATATTTGCATGTCCTCTGTGTTCTGTATCCACTCCTGCTTTTGGCTATCAATACTGAGGCTTTTCCTCCATCTGGCAGATGAAATGAAGGGGAAAACCAAACATAATAGCAACGTCATAGAGTGGAAGAGGGTGAAAGCAGCAACATCGTAGGTCACAGAGTGGCACAATGAAAAATTCTGGAGCTGGTAGAAACATGGTAGGCCACAGAGTGGCACAAATGACAAAGTGTGGAGATGACAGCAACATGAGGTCATAGAGTGGCACAATAACAAATTCTGGAGCTGGCAGCAACATGGTAGGCCACAGAGTGGCACAATGACAAAGTTTGAAATTTGAAATTTGAAGTTTGAAATGAATTTTAAGTTGACATTTTTAATTTAAATTTGAATTTGAAGATTAGAGACGCCACATGCATCATTCATTGTAATTTCCCTGATAATATTATATGCAATTTGGGGTATACAGGTCCCCCAAAACGGACACCCTGGAATTGGAGCAAAAATCACTCCATAAACTATTTGAATTTTACAGAGTTCTCGCTAGTAACTTCAGGAACAAGAAAGAACTGCAATTTGGATTATACAGATCCCCCAAAACGGACACCCTGGGATTGGAGCAGAAATTGCTACAGCACAGTACAGTAGAAGCAGCTAGACGCTAGAGACAGCACATGCAGTGTGAAATGTCGCGATTGTAAATGTCTGCCTATTTTTATAGTCTGTGTGACATCACATAAGCCTGCCGGTCGCTGATTGGCTTACAGGTCTGCACATGTGATCCAGAGTGTTCCTATCTTCTTCCCAAAGTTTTCTGCCCCAGTTCTTTCCCCCCTTGCTAATAAAGGAGGGAAAAAACTTTGTTCCCATGAATCCCCGTAAACTTCGGATTCCTGACAAATCAAAGTTTTCCTGAAATTCGGAATGAATTCCACTTCGTTCGAAGCGATTCGCCCATCTCTGCTAGTTACTGTTACATATTTTACAGTAGTCAATACTCAGGGATAACAAACAACATAACAAACCCCCTATAGGGGGTATAGGAACGCCACGAGCCCTCTAGACAAGCAATCAGGTACCTTATCTATTATAACTTAACTTTTGATCGGTCTAGATGCGATAGCTTTCACCCCTGAACATATCAATAAGCCTCAGGCACTCATGGCCCTGTTCCTGGTTCACCAGTTGTCCTTGTTTGGACTAATTTCAATAGATACTTAGAAATGTGTATCAAGAAAATCCCAGAAATGTTCTTAGCCAATAGTAAGCTTGTGTCAGAGTTGCTTACATTCCCATGCCTTCCCACACTAATAATGACACAGTATAAGAATAATACACACAGTAAAGTCTTAGTAAAGCGATGATACACACAGTAATGTCACAGTACAGGGATGATACACACAGTAATGTCACAGTACAGGGATGATACACACAGTGATGTCACAGTACAGGGATAATACACACAGTGATGTCACAAAACAGGGACAATACACACGGTGATGTCATAGTACAGGGATAAGACATACAGTGATGTTGCAGGACAGGGATAATAAACACAGTGATGTCACAGCAAAAGGATAATACACATCATAATGTCACAGTACAGAGATAATACACACAGTGATGCCACATTAAAGGGACAATACACACAGTGATGTAAAGTACAAAGATAATACATACAGTGATGTCACAGCAAAAGGATAATACACGCAGTAATGTCATTGTTCAGGGATAATACACACAGTGATGTCACAGTACAGGGATGATACAGACAGTGATGTCACAGTACAGGGATAATACACACAGGGATGTCACAGTACAGGGATAATACACACAGGGATGTCACAGTACAGGGATATTACACACAGTAATGCAAATGTACTGGGATAATACACATAGTGATGTCACAGTACAGGGATAATACACACAGTGATGTCACAGTACAGGGATGATACACACAGTGATGTCACAGTACAGGGATGATACACACAGTGATGTCACAGTACAGGGATGATACACACTGTGATGTCACAGTACAGGGATAATACACACAGTGATGTCACAGTACAGGGATAATACATACAGTGATGTCACAGTACAGGGATAATACATACAGTAATGTATAGAACAAAGATAATACATACAGTGATGTCACAGTACAGGGAAAATACATACAGTAATGTAAAGAACAAAGATAATACATACAGTGATGTCACAGTACAGGGATAATACTCACAGTTATGTTGCACTACATAGATAATACACATAAATGTCACAGCAAAGGGATAATACACACAAATAGCTGGAAATACCTATGTAGTCATACCTGATATGTGCTGTTCCATTGTAGTTTCCGGATGGTTCACCAATGAGGACATTAAGAGATGAGGGGGCTATGGCGACCACTCCAGAAGCCCGGACTCCCGGAGGGCAAATACAGTTGGCTGCTCCTGTATATTGCAATTTGAGTATTTATTAAAAATATACTTTATTTCTAAAGACACTAGTCATCATTTTGCATTCTCAAACCTCCTCAAACATAATAAGGGTTGATGGCTGCATTTGTGTGGCCTCAAAAAATAAAAAGCCACCTGAAAACTGTCAGCAAGCAGGTTACCTATCATGGCATGGTTTTAGCTTGTGCAAATGAAGATGAATACTGTACTTATGCAGCAAACTATCACTTAAAGGAAATCAAGTATGAGGGGACACTTATTCATAGACCCAGGCACCATGACTGTGGTAATCTTTTCATACTTGGCCTCCTTCCTTCTAAAAATCAATTTTAAAAAGTATGCTAATGAGCCTGAAGGGGTCCTGGGGGTGTTACAAGAGCACCACCATGCTGCAGATGTTAACTAAGCCCCTCTATGATCTGGCTTTTAAGACTATTACACTGTCTCCCCCTCCCCCTGCTTCTTCAGAATCTGTGCAGTGAGCAGGGGGGACGGAGAGTTGGCAGAGCTGATATGAAACAGGGCTACAACATGACTCGATCCTCTTTTCTGGCAAGAAGCCAGATATGTTTTATATACTTTGAAAACTGAATGGAACTAAGGATGCTAATTATGAAAGAACATTGATAATTAGTATTAAAATGGAACCTGGAACCTGTTATTAGCTCAAAATCTAAAATACTGTTGACAGGTTCCCTTTAAGACCCTGACTGTTTTTCTCATTAATCAATGCATATCTGATACATTCATCTAACATATTAATACCTAAAAATTGTAAAAAAAAAATCTCATTATTTGTAATTCTTGCCTCAGCTACATGTGTATCTGGCAGGAGCTGTGTTACTGTAGTAATGGACACAAATCCCCTAACATTGTTGAACAGATACGAGGCTATTTCTGCTCTGTTCTGCATGAAAGGTAACTTCAAAATAGGACATAAATATTACAGATTTATATCTGTAATAACCTATTGTCACTGACACAGACAAAGGCATATATAGTATATACATGTTCAGTATGATCAAAGACAAGGGATCTGGTGAGTGGGTGTATAGCAGTATAAGCTTTACCATCTACTGGAGAGATGACAGAATACTCCACTGACATCAACTGAACTATGAACCTCT
This sequence comes from Engystomops pustulosus, assembly GCA_019512145.1. Taxonomy (NCBI): domain Eukaryota; kingdom Metazoa; phylum Chordata; class Amphibia; order Anura; family Leptodactylidae; genus Engystomops; species Engystomops pustulosus. The sequence goes on from CM033641.1 coordinate 278,661,337, forward strand.
CTTCTCCTTCAAGGAGGCCATCTTGTATCGCCTGGATTGTGAATGTCTTTTTGGTATCACTCTGAAAATAAAAATAGTTGAAGAGAACTTGATAAAATAACTCACATACAGTGGGCACGGAAAGTATTCAGATCCCTTTACATTTTTTCACTCTTTGTTTCATTGCAGCCAATTGGTACGATCAAAAAAGTTATTATTTTTTTTTGCTCAGGTTCACCTTCCAGCAAGACAATGACCCTAAGCACACAACTAAAATAACAAAGCAGTGGCTTCAGAACAACTCTGTGACCATTCATCACTGGCCCAGCCACAGCCCTGACCTAAACCCTATTGAGCATCTCTGGAGAGACTAAAAAATGGCTTCCACCAACGTTCACCATCTGAGAGAACTGGGGGGGATCTGCATGGAAGAGGCAGAGGATCCCCAAATCCAGGTGTGAAAAACTTGTTCCCAAGAAGACTTCTGGCTGTACTAGCCCAAAAACTGCTTCTACATAATACTGAGCAAATGGTATGAATACATATGACCATGTGATATTTCAGTTTTTCTTGTTTAAAAACTATAAAAATATCTACATTTCTGTTTTTTTCTGTCAGGATGGGATGCAAAGTGTGCAAAAAAATTACTTTTTTGATCTTACCAATTGGCTGCAATGAAACAAAGAGTGAAAATACTGAATACTTTTTGTACCCACTATATACCATATAGCGTAGCTAGTGTATCAGGTCTTGAGGTTTAGATTGTTTTTCCGCACAACAGGTCTTGAACAGGACCTCTAAACAAGACACCAAGATCTCTTGTAACCACTACAAGATCATTTGTCATTCCTTTCATTATGGACTTGAGTCAGTAGGTGTAATTATGATTTTAAAAAAATCTGGACTACACCTTTTAGTAGCTCGTTCTCTCGCTCTATTCCTAGAAGTGATCTTCCTAGAATCACTGCAGCAGCCATAGCCTAAAATGAATACCTCTCTGTACTAAACGCTTTGCGTTTTAGATTTGCTCATGACTACTGATCCAGTGTAATTGGCAAATCTTTTTAAAGATCTCAGGGCAGACTGACCTGCACCACACGTCTACACAATATCCTTTCACATATAAGTGTCGCACTGTGTCAAAATTGAAAGGAAATGCATTATGTAGGTGTCATCTTATATAATAGGCAGTATAAGCAAAATATGTTACATAAGCCGAGCCAAAACGGCTAAACCAGGGGCTTATGTAATCAGATTGTGTGACATTCTGTACAATGGGAAGTGAGTTCTGTGAAAGAAGTCCTTATCCTTTCATTCTGCTTACGTCATTCTCCACTCTGCCCGGCTGTGTAATACAGCAGGAATTTGTATCACATCTCATACAATAAGACAGGTCTTTAAAATACCCACAAATGTCGCACCTCATTAAACATAAGGGTGCCGTTTAATGGGCTCAGGTCATATTGTGCGGCTTCTTCTACAATCCAAATGATTTTCACAGCGCCGTGACCTCCTGGAGTCCGCACCACGGTCAGAGATACTTCACCAGCCGCGTCTCCTGTTCTCTGAGGTTCAGAAACCAGCACCTTGCAAATAGGAGAAGAGATGAATGTGCATCCAACGTGTGTTATATGTAGATACTGTATCACACTGTAAGCTGCACCATTTACACTAATATGCCAGCTTACTAATACTTGTAACATAAAGGGGCTGCCCGGAAAATTAAAAGCTGCTGCTTTCTTCCCAAAATAGCACCATATGAGACTATGATTTATGCTTGTATTACAGAGATGATTTCTAGAAATGAATGGAGCTTAGTTGAAAATATCAAACACTACCCACAGTCAGCTGCAGAGCTATTTTTGGAAGAAAGCAGCCATGTTTTTAACACCTAGAAAGATAACTTTACAATCAGAATTAAAAAAAATGTGATATATATATAATATGTTTTTGATTAGTAAAAATAACATTTTGGTTCCCTTTACACATCTTTTCCTGGTTAGAGAGAACATACATGATCTTTTCATGTACATGGTAACTGCATTCTGCTAATGCCATTGCTTAGTGTAGTTGTTTCGTTGTTTTACAATCTGGTCTGTGTATAGCCATGTAACTTATGAGAAAACTGTAGGTTACTGTAGGCACCATCTATAAATGAATATAGTACAGTATTACTTTGCCTTGGTGGGGAGGGGGGTGAGCAAAGACAACATTTTTAATAAATGCTTACCACTTTCTTCTCAAAGCCGAACAATCCTAATGGAGAATCATTTGGGGGGATGTTCACCATAACAGTAGTTTCTTTACCAAGTTTGGCCCTGTTTGTTGCTTGTTTCAAGGAGACATTGAATGTTTCCAAAAACTCAGTATCAGTGTCATCCACTATCAAGATCTCAATTACTGCCAAAGACTGTGAAGGCAAAGCATAAGTTGATTTCAGTTCTACTAAAAATGTACTTTATATCACCTCCCTAGACATATACAGATGTGACCACCTATAACTGATCCTAGTAAAACCCTTGCCAGGCTGCAGCTCACAACACAACCATTGGGTGACTGCACATAATGGATAAACGGCACACTACTCTGCATCATCATCACATATGTATATGGTCACATACTGTACTACCTTATGTGTGAGCATGACCTAGCTCCTACTTATTAAGGGACATTAATTACTTTTTAGTAAGGAGGGCGTTATTTAGTGTGAGGGCTCCTTTCAGAGGGTAATATCAGAATGGGGGCCACTATCAGGGGGCATTATTCAGGGCAGGTCATATTGAGGGGGTATTAAATATAGGTTGCATTATTACATTTGAGGCCACATTTGGGAACCATTATCTTGTTTGTGTTTTCTGTAACTGAAAATGATAAATACAGTTGTTTTTGGTGCAAGCACATGTGAGGGGGGGTTATGTACAGGAGTGGACACTAAAGAAAATTTGGTACATATGCACTGGGGCCTATGCTCCAGATCTTTTACGACCCTAGCACCGCCCCTGACCAACAGTGATCATCTGGTGATAATGTGACCAGTCAGGTGGTGGGATGTCAGGCAGCAAGTAAAAGGTTAGGTGTATCTAAAATGTCAGGATAGATGGGATACACATTTTATTTGGGAGCAAAATCTGGTCACCCACTGAATTAAGTCCAGGCAATGACACACCTTACTATTCTAAATTATTCTAAATAATATTATAGTATAAATATTATACTAGTCATCACACTGGTCCTACGCATTACTGCTTCCCTGAGAGTTCTCTCCCCTCCTGTCACAGATCAGGTCTAGTAATCTGTGAGGAAGTAAACCTAGCACTGATTGGCTAGGACTTGGTGTTATATACTAAGAGTGTCAGTTAGCATGCAGCACATCTTCCCAAAAGCAACCTGCGTGCACAATGCTCTCACTCACAGACCAAGTGAGTGACTGTCATAGCTTGTAGGCAGGCGCACATGCGGCACAGCGGAACCGCCGCTGCACATCACTCCCAGATCTGTGAGCTGACGTTGGACATTGCTGGTGGGGCCCCTTATGATTAAAGTGGGGAGGCCTGGGGTCTGTGCCCCTGGAGCTCTCCCCTTAATCCAGCCCTGGCTGTAAGTATCAGAGTGGGAGCATAGAGGTCTGTTGTAAGTAATGTTCTACTGGGAAACCAAAGGAAAACCTTGAGTCTTGGCATTTTTGTGGGTTCTTCCTTTACAGTTGCCTTAAACCCAAGTTGTTGTAGAACAAATATATGTTTTTATGGTAATGATTGGGGCTGGTGTGGGCAAAAATTGTAAGGAAGGGTTTGAAGAACTTAGCCACATCTCAATGTAGCAGGGCATCTGCAAGATGATCTGTAAAGAAAGTCCAATCCTTACAATTGAAAGAACTTCTGCTGCCAGATACCAGAGGACAAATTCAAAGACTGAATAGATCAGAACTGTTTTAGTAACTTGAGGAAACCTACATGTGTATCTACATCATTCAAAATGTGTAGAAGACTCAATAAAACATTGCTACAAAGTTTTTTAACAAAACCCGGACCTGTCCATCAGAGAATGTGAGGTTTCCCGAGGATGGTGTAAAATCTTGATAACTTGCAGTGAGTGGCAATGCTTCCCAATAAACAGTAACAAAGCCAAATTTTCCAGCTTGTCTGACAACAGGGAGTCTCAGTACATTTTGCGGAGGAGGAACCTCGTAGCCTATCACAGCTCCATTCACACCCTGGAACAGAAAAAGTATAACCTTATGGTCACAGGAAAATCGCAGTGAGGAGCCACAGTCCTGCTGAAAGCAGGACAAGACACATCAGGCATTCAATATCAAAGATTTATTACAATGTCAGGGAATAAGAGTCATTATATTGTCAGCCATGTACTACAGTGTTTGTGTTTTGCCTGATGTTAGTAGCAGCCACATGTTAGATAAGGGTAGATGGACGGGTGTATACAGTGCATACAGAAAGTATTCGGACCCATTTTAATTTTTCAGTCTGTTTCATTGTAGCCAATTCGTAAGAACAAACAAGTTATTTTTTTGCTCATTAAAGGGGATTTCCCAGGAATCAAAGTCAACTTGCTGATGGGTGGGGATCTCAGTGAAGAGACCGCCACAGATCACGAAAATGAGGGGTCCCAGTAATCTCAGTTGAGGAAGAGTAATGGAGCAGATGGCCGCGCATCACTGTTCTGCTCCAAACATCTCAATGCAGCCGACGAAAATTGCAGAGCACCGTGCTTGGCGATCTCCATCAGCTCCATAGAGATGAAGCAGCTTTGATCAGTGTTGAGTAGAAGCAGCTTTTGGGCTGGTACAGCCATGAGTCTTCTTGGTACAAACAGTCAAGAAAGGTCACCGAGTTGTTCTGAGTTGTTATTTTAGCTGTGTTTTTTGGGTCATTGTCTTGTTGGAAGGTGAACCTTTGTCCAAGTCTGAGGTTCAGGGCTCTCTGGAAGAGGTTTTCATCCAGGATATCTCTGTACTTGAAAGCAATCATATTTCCTTCAATTGCAACCAATCGTCCTGCCAACACCATGTTTCACTGTTGGGATTGTATTGGGCAGGTGATGAGCAGTGCCTGATTTTCTACACACATACCTGTTAGAATTAACACCAAAAAGTTCATTCTTTGTCCTATCGGACGAAACTCTTTGATCTTGGTGTTCTTCGTTATCCCTCTCACCAAGACTCTTCTCCCATGATTGCTAATTTTGGCTGGATAGCCTAGTCGAGGAAGAGTTGTGGTCGTCCCAAACTTCTTCCATTTAAGGATTATGGAGGCCACTGTGCTCTTAGGGACCCTGAGTGCTGCACAACTTCTTTTGTAACCTTGGCCAGATCTGTGTCTCTGAGCTCCTTGGGCAGTTCCTTAGACCTTATGATTCTCATGTGCTCCGACATGCACTGTGAGCTGTGAGATCTTAAATAGGTGTGTGCCTTTACTAATCCAGTTCAATCAGTTTAATTAAACTCATCTGGACTCCAATGAAACTGACTACCATCTCAAAGAGGATCAGAAGGAAATGGACAGCATGTGAGTTAAATATGATCAAATGGTCTGAATACTTATGACCATGTGATATTTCAGTTTTTCTTGTTTTATAAATTAGCAAAAATATCTACATTTCATTTTTTTTCTGTCATGATGGGGGTGCAGAGGTTGCTTTAATGAGCTTAATCTTACCAATTAGCTGCAATGAAACAAAGAGTGAAAAAAGTGAATACTTTCTGTACTTACTGTATAGTATAAAGCCTAGTGTTTTTGTAGTTGTTATTCTCCAAAATTTTTCATCATGACAAGATTTCCAGCAGAAAACACTGGCCCCATTGATTTAGCATTTATACATTAAAGGAATTTTCCAGGATGGAGATCTTAATATTCTATGCATATTAGTGGCGGCCTGACAGTCAGGATCTCCACTGATCAGAATGCACAAAGAGAATGTTCCTGGAGGAACTTCCTTATTTTCCTAATAGTGGTAAGTCTTAGGAACTGCAAATATAAGGTCTCCTACCATTTAAAGGGAATTTATTAGCAGTTATGAGTATACAAAAATGTAGGCAGTGTTAGGTAGGAACCACAGAGAGCTGGGTAATCAGTGTCAGAGAACACCTATAAAATTAATTATTTGAGCACACCATTGAAAAGCTATGTATAGATATTTTATGACACCCATTCACAAATGCGTATCTGACATGCATTTCTTTCAGTAGTTGCTAGGTCCCTATCCCTTATGTTATTTTCCTGGGATGGTCTATTGGTAACCTGCTCACTAGTTCTGGCCAGAAGAGTATTCTGCTGTGTGCTCCTGATTCAGGACTTAAGGGGCTTCGAAGCTCAGGGACCCACTTGAGAATCCACCTGTTCACCTGGGAGCCAGTAAAGTCTTTTATGTAACCACATCTGCTTGTTGTATATGTTGTAAGTAGCAGCAGGAATGTGAAAATGGCTTTGTATTCCAGCACTGTAGCTTGACTCAATGCACAGGGGTTATATCCTCATACGGCTGTGTTGTAAGATCTCTGCATTGAGCTGTCCCACAGCCCTAAGAGCTGTAGCAGGCATCTGGTTGAGTACTACAGCAATCTCTAATAATGCAGGGGAGGAGCCATGTAACAGTTCAATGTAAAGATCTAACAGCACGGCAGTGCAAGGAGACTCTCCCTGAGCTTCAAGTTCAGCTACAATCCTGGAATATATATCCATTGTTCACAAAAGAACCATGGTAAAAGTCCCTGATTAGTGATTTAAAGTCTGCGTTAACTACAGTCAGGACTGTCATGTGAAAATGTCATCCAAAGTAAAAATAAATCTTAAATCTCATGATTGCTCTGTCTGCTGCATTTCCTGACCCAGACATGTTTCCCGGCAGGTAGTGCAGAGTAAAGGTAACTCTTCAGCTTATAACTTCGGCCGTGAGAATATATGTGAAATGCTCAGATTTTTCAAATCACAAGTTCAAATGCCACACCCCAAGGATGTGACAGGGACGGCTGGTTTATGTTCTATAAGTACGGCTAACAAAGATTTTCATGTAGCTGCATAAAAAAGATTTCTATAATATTTATTAAAAACTTACATATTATTATATGCTATTTGCAAGCTGCATATTGTCCTGAATAAATGTGACTGTTTATCAGAGGAAAAGCTACCAACTTTACAAAAATCATCTAGAATGCTTGTAGTCTGATCATGTGCTGATAGTGGGCTGCCACCTAGTGTATACATGTAAGAATACATGTGTTATAAGACTGGATGGGAGAAGTAAAGTAACACCTCTCTAATACAAACTGCTGACATGTATCTCGATTGCATCTCTTTCCGTGTGAAATAGCCGTTAACAAATTTCCCCCATTGTTTGTAAAGGTAGACATAGGCCCTGAAGAACAGGCCTAAAGCAGAGCAGACGTACCTTAGTAACATTGAACTGAAATATGCCTCTGGGTTCATCATTCTCCAGGATGGTTATTTCGCATATTTCTACTCCAGGCCTCTTAACCAGAGGTATTCCACTTGAGAGGGATGAGTTCACAAACTGGACATTGGTGATGTTTAGGATAAAACCTTCATCTAACTCTGGAATCTCATCCTGAAACAAGAGTTACAGGGGGTAAGGTCATGGTAACAGGCTTATTTCACAAAATCTTAACACATTCAATCGTCTTATATTCTCTTGCTGCATCCACCTCAGAATATGGCATTTAGGATAAACAAATTCATTTTGTCTGTCTTGCAGATGATAAGACAGGACCTTAAAACTGTGCCACTCGCTTATAATATTTTCAGAATCTTCACTAACAATCAATAAGAGAAAATGCTGCAGGTTCGGAAGCAGATGATCACCGCACCAGCAATACCCTGCATACTGGAAGGAAGTTCAACATGTGCCATGACAAGGATGACTAACAAATATGTATGTTATTAGGCTGGGTTCACATTACATTTTTGGCCATGCATTGTAAGGATACTTTGGAAGGATTCCTGTCTTGTCTTTATAGAGGGGTAGGACATAACACACTGTATGCCAATATAGCCAGATATATCCTCCTGTTCCTCCCCCGCCCCTTGAAAGTAGGAGTAGGAGGAGTAAACATTGGCAGCAGCATGGAGTTTCCCCTAGTAATGTAACTGTCCTTATATGGAAAACTACCAGTACGTTTAACAACAAACAAACTACATACACTCACCTACTCTCCTCTTCATCCCGATCCAGGCAGTGTTCTTCTTGAATCTTGACACGCCGGAATCGCCTGGAAAAAAAGACTTATAATTAGCAGGTTGTAGCACGGGGACAAGATGTCCGGCACTCCGGGCTGCTAATTATAAGTCTTTTTTCCAGGGGATTAAAGAAGAACACCATTGGGATTGGGATGAAGAGGAACGTAAGTAAGTATGTGTAGTTAGTTTTTTGTTAAACGTATTGGTAGTTTTCCTTTAATGTACACTGTGCACCACATCTTGACAGAAAAAAAACAGAAATTAAAATATTTTTGCAAATTTATTAAGCAAGAAAAACTGAAATATCATATGGTCATAAATATTCAGACCCTTTGCTGTGATACTCATACTTAACATACTTTGCATACATACTGTACATACTGTACATAACCAGGATGTGGGAAATTCAAGTTCCCTATGGAGACACTTAACCTGTATGGAGTTGGCTCAGCCTATAAGCCATCTCTATACATTCTTAAATGGGTGTTTCAGTCTCCTGTGTACAGTATCTCCTGTGGATATGTCAAAGAAACATGAGGTCCATTGATCCCCTCATTATAGCTGTATGGAGAGTTGGCCATGCTTGCACAGCCACTCTCATTTCATTTCTATAGGAGCGCCAAAAATAACAGGGTATAAAGTGTTCCTATAAACATGAATAGAGAGTGGTAATGCTAATGCGGTTGTGCTACATGAAGGGAGTCAGCAGATCCCTGTTCTCAATATAGGTGCCGTCCTTTGTTCCCTCTGCCATGTATTTATGACATATCCTGTAGATAACGTATGTCAAAAATAAAAGGTATGGGAAAACCGTCAAGTATCAATACTTTAGGTCACACTTCAGACTGTTCCCTAATAGAGTATGCAGTGTATGGGGACACCTTATAAGGCTTCACTCACATGAACGTTAGGGGACGTATATGCAGCCGACATACGGTATATATGGTATGTCGTATATACCGTATGCCCGCCGGCAATGTGGGCATGGCACCGTACAGAGCGGTTCAGCCATGTTTCTCTTTGGAGAGGGGCAGGGGCGAGCAGCGCTCACTCCCTCCTCCTCTCCCGTGCTACGGTACGACGGGCACAGATTCGTGTGATTGTAGCCTAAGGGGACTGTGTAGGGGATACTTTTATTAGGGGTCATTGTGTGATATTTTGTGAAGTTTAAATAGTGTACTTTGAGTAGGGAGAATTAATGGGGAGACTTTATCAGGAAACATTTTACCTGACTGTTACCTGGTGCAGAAGGATGACTCCCGTGCTGACACTACAAGTGTTCTGTCAGATTCAGCTCTATGCAGAACACTTGGTGGTCGGGGGGAGTGTTGTTCTTTTGACCCAGCACTGATTGGCTAGGGCTTGGCTAGCAGCAAGCTCAGCCAACCAGTGCTGCTGCCTTCAGTTCACTTTCCTCCTGTTATGCAGGGTACCATATGTAGGGCAAAGGAGTGCTTAGCTGCGCTAAGTTATAAATCGCCTGATGCCGACCTCCATTCCCTGCAGCATTAGACGGCTGAGAGGAGGAGAGGTACAAAGGGCTGCGTTTACCGCCAGCTTTAGCTGGCAGAGCGCAGCCCGGGTGCCGTCCTCCAGGGTGCCGTCCTCCAGGGTGCCGGGTGCCGTCCTCCAGGGTGCCGGGTGCCTTGCTCCAGCCGGGTGCCGTGCTCCAGCCAGGTGCCGTCCTCCAGGGTCCGGGTGCCGTCCTCCAGCCGGGTGCCGTCCTCCAGGGTCCCGGGTGCCGTCCTCCAGCACATCCGGACTATAAGACGCACCACAGTTTTCCCCCCATTTTCTGGGGAAAAAAAGTGCGTCTTATAGTCCGAAAAATACGGTAGATATTTTTGCAAATTTACTAAGCAAGAAAAACTGAAATATCAAATGGTCATAAATATTCATACTTAACATACTTTGCATACATACTGTACATAACCAGGATGTGGGAAATTCAAGTTCCCTATGGTTAGCTTTCAACCACTGTTATACAGTATAATGGTGTAGGCTTATCAAGTGCATATTCATATTCTGCATGTCCTACACTCTACTATTTTCTGGATTTACTTACAGGCAGGATAGTAATATTAACTTGACCAAAAGCTTTGTTCTCTCTTATAATTACGACTTTATCTTTTATTGAATAATCTTCATATTCCGTGGCTCTACTTGATGGTGGCAGGGAGATGTTTGGTGCAGACTGAAGATAAATGGCGATGTCACCGGCGAAGCCTTGTTCTCTTGTGATCTGCAGGGCTATGACCATGGGATTCCCTGCACAGTAAATAGAATTATAGAAGATTTCTGACATGAAACAATGTGACACTCAACTATTGGATTGTCTTACTGGCAAAAAATATTGATGATCTATCCCAAATATTGCTCTATAACAGATTAGTGGGGTCTAAAACCAAGCAACCCCACAGATCAGCTGTTTCCAGCAGATGATAAACACAGAATGGACCATAAAGCAGACAACTTTGTTCTCAGATAGAGACTGAACTGTGTTTTTGTACTTTGTACTTTGAATGGAGCTGATCTGCAGCAGAAGTAGAATACACCAGGGCCTAGGAAGGGGGGCACATGACTACCCAACGGCTCAGCAAGTTTTATACCACTCTGTAGAAAATAATGAGATTTCAGTCCGGACACCTCAGTTTTCCTACCTTATTTTGCGAATAGGGGACAACACATTATTACTATATTGTATAAATGGGCACTGCACAGTACAATCTCTCTTATCATGCACTGAACAGAATACTACTATGATCTGCATACATGTGACAGCACTACTATCCTTTTCATGACATATTGTTCTGACAATGCTGTGCCAATCAGGCAGTCCCGGGTTACATACAATTTGTTAGGTTTGTTCTCAAGTTGCATTTTGCAAGTGTAACTGCAGACAATTTTCTTTGTCGTCCCTGAGAAATTAGATTTTCAAAATATTGGTTTGCAATGGGACAAGAATTAACAATGAAGCTTCATTGCAGACACAATACCGCTTTATCACAGCGTGGGACTAAAGTTCAGTAAATTACCACATCTAGAGAGCATCGCCGGAGGTCACAATGACACAGGGGCTGTTGTAATTAGGAGTCGTCTGTAAGTTCGGTGTCCTTAGTAACGATTACTATTCTTTATATGGCACAATGCTACATCTCTTATCATGCATTTATGGGCACAGCACATTATACATTCTTATATATGGACACTGCATATAACTGCATATACCTGTATGGACAGTGCCATCTTGTATCTTGCATACACTTGTTTGGCTCTACACAGAATAACAACTAGTAGTAAACCTGCAGTACACAGGCTCAGCACAGATGGGTTTATGTTCTATAAGCAGGAATAAATGTCAATACGATAAAAAGGAATACTTGCAGGGCAAAATTTTTCGTACAACCCTGGGCCCACTGAGTCTCTAATACTTCCCTGTAGAGATGAGCGAGTAACTCGTCCGAGTATACTGCTTGGTCGAGTATTACATACTTGGACCGGCTGTTACTCGGACGAGTATTTCCCCCTGACTCCGCGTCAGCTTAAATTAGTGAAGAACAGAAGAAAAGTGTTTTTTATTGTTTAATAAAATCCTCCAGATGTTTCCTGATGTTTTCTGTAGAAACACATTGAAATAACACTATTCTTCACTTTCCCAGGTCTGCACTCGTGTCTCCCGCTAGGTTCGGAGATGTTCGGAAACATCTGGAATGTGAAGATAGTGTCTTTCAATGTGTTTCGCACTTAAATGGTCTTCACATTGCAGGTGAGGCGTGCTTGTCTCCCGATAGGTTTCGAGATACGCCACATCTGCCAAAGTGACATAGAATTAAAACTTTAAAACAGTGAATAAAGGACCATTTAGTGCAGAACCACATTGAAAGAATAATATTCTTCACTTCCCAGAACATTTCCGAACTTACGGGAGACACACAACGCGAAACCTGCCAAAGTGAAGAATAGTGTTATTTCAATGTGTTCTTACAAGCAAAAACATCAGGAAACAATCTGAAATATTTAATTAAGCACTGTTCTTTACTGTTACGTTTTAGCAAAAACAATGCTCGGGTCTCCCATTGACTTCAATGGGGCTCGTTATTCGCGACAGCACTCGAGCATCTGGAAAAGTTCGTCTCGAATAACGAGCACCCCAAGCATTTTAGGCTCTCTCATCTCTACTTCTCCCTGATCTGCGAACCTGGTCTGAACCACTACCAGAGAACGAGAAGCCTGGCTGCTTTACGTTCTATTTTAAGCTATGTGGTTCGGTTTGAGTTTCTTGGTATTTGACCCCACCAATCGTATAGTACATGTGGTTCTTTATATATCTGTTAGACTCTTCAAATGAAATTCACACAACGAAACCTACTAGAGATGTACAGCTTCACAATATAAACCCTCAACAGAAAACAACATTATTACGTAAGGACTGATCACATCAGGGAAAACCACAACTCATTTGAGGGTGTTATACAATAACATTCCCACGTTCTAGGAGTTCCCAAATTTCAAGCCTCCAAAGATTTGATGCTCAGGCCTTATTTTATAATGTAATACCTACTAAATACAGATGTTTCCTTCAGCTTTTCACTCCTATAAAGCACATGCCCTTAAGGATGTAAGGGGAGTTATTAAACGGAGGTGGAAAATGTGGTACATATACAACTGTGGACCATGCCCCGCATCTTTTACAACCCTAACAACGCCCCTGACCACACGTGTCAGTGTGGTGTTTTGAATCCTTCTTATTTAAAGGGGTTTTCCAGGATGAAAAACAGATTGTTTTCATGCAGAAAACTGTTGTAGCTGTTTTATCTGTATTCACTTCCGTGGAGCTGACCGCAATTGCCAGAAAATAACCCATGTACAGACGCTGCAACTTGTTTTGAAAAAAAGTCATGTTTTTCTGATACTGCAACCCCATTTAAGACTTAAAAATAAAGATTCTAAATTGTTGCATTATTTTATTTAGATGCCATTGCAATGGAAGGATTAGTAAGTGTATGTCTGCGAAACACAGTGGTTTTCAACCAAAGTACTACATTGAGCCATCTGTACAAAAAAGTACCACTAATTTGGAATGAGAAATCAATAGTTTGTCTTCTACACTAGGAAGCAAGAAGTGATTTGCACTAGATAAATGAGACCTTTGTGTGATGTATATATCAGATATATATTGTTGTTACCACCCCCTGAGGAAGTCACCACCGGCAGGTGACATACGCGTGGGGTTCGCTCCTCTCCCTCCTCCCCACTCCCGACCTTGCCTTCTGCCTCTCTCACCTTTACCATATGGATCCACATTAGGACCGTTATACTTCAGGCATTTAGGCTACTATATACAGGACTGTTGGTTCATTTATTTTGCAACGGTCACTTGATGTATGCACATATTGCCTATGCAATTGGATGTGATTCGCTGTATAGTACTCCCCTGCATTGTCCTCATCACACCATTGTCCGTTTTGACTTGTCGGCTGGGGCTGGGGGAGCCCAGGACACACTGGTCCTGAGGATCAAGTACACACCTGCGTGTGCACTTTTTAAGTGTTTTATATGTGGTTGTGTTGTTACTGTGGTTTATGTATTAATAAAGTGTTTTTTATATTACCAGTATCCATCATCCGTAGCCTCTCTTTTGTTCTTTTGTGTACATGCTCTCCTCGATACGTGACTTTTGTTTGTTTATACATTGGTAGTGCCTGTCCTATTCTTTGTTTGGGTATATATCAGGGCTTAATCCTTTCTTGCTTTACTTAACTCACCTACAGGTTCATCCACTTTAACAGAAAAGGAATTGGTGTGCCAACCAACCACCCCATGTGGAGAGTCATTGGGCAGAATGGTTAGTACAGCTGTAGATCTCTTGGGGTCCAGAATCGCTCCTCTACGGGGATCCTGAATATTCATTGTTGTGACATTTGTAAGGACAACCATGATAGTCTCTTCAAACTCAGCTATGTTGTCTGCAACCACTGTGATAGTGATCGTGGTGAGGGCCTGGCCTTCTGAGAAGGTAACCTACAAGTGAAAGTGAGATAAAAGCAAAGCAAATGGCACAAACTGCTATTATGAATAAAAATATAAAGTATGTTATTCCACATTACATAATGTTAGAATAGCACCACCTGCTGTTTGTATGAATTTCCTTTGATGTGTCCACCTCAATAATTGGGCTGAGGTGGACGCACATGCTCAGTCTTATTTCCCTCTATGCTCAACCAGGTGGCCTCTGACGCTGCAGCAACTAATAAGAAAGACTATAAAACAGCATCACCATTGCACTTGCACAGGATCTCCACTGATAAGCTAAGTGCAAAAGTGATGCTGTCTTATTCTCTTATTAGTTGCTCAGAATTGTCTGCAGCTTCAGTAACGCTGAATCAATAGGTAATGAATTTTATCTTCAAAAAAGCAAAAAAGAGAGCAAGACTGTGCATGTGTAACCACCCTAGCACATTAAAATAAGCGTCATCTAAAGACTATTCAGTGAAACATCAGGGAATGATATTCTACCATTACTTTTTCTTCTTATATAAATTTATAATAGGGTATTGTACAGTATATGAAAAGCGTACCACTCCTGATGCAGGAAATATATCAGTAACACTGCCATTAGCAAACCACTCCACCACAACTCGGCCATAGGTTCCATAGAGACGCTCAACGCTGAAGCTGATGAGATTGTCCTGCTCCATCTCCTCTGCTTGCTTCATTAATGAGCTCTGAAGATAACACATAAAGATTATAAAATAACCGGAATTTGTAGTGTGGTATAAGAATATAAATCTAAATACAACCAGATAAATACAATAATATAAATCCAAATATCACCTGAGCAAAGGCAATAATTCCATGGGCATAGTCATTGGTTGGGATGATTATGGTGACATAGGAATGGATACCAATTTCTGCTCCCCCTTTGGGGTTTTTCAGCCTCACTCTGAAAGTTTCATCCTCCTCAGGGATGGAATCATCAAGGATATTAACTGCAAATGTGGCTTCACTCTGTCCAGGCTCAAACTTCAACTCACCTGAACTAGCAGAAAGGTAGAGACACAGCTCAACATTAATACAACATGAGGAACACATTTCTATAATGACTATTATAACAACTTAATCTCATACATGAAATTTCCATAGCATTGGTAGACTTGCCGTGATTTCTAAGTGGTCACATGTGGTACTGTACTGTATTGTAGTGTAATGATATTGCAGTGTTGAAATAGGTGATATGGGTGCCCGGATATACTAAGAGGGGGGATGTCAAGACATGCGCACGATGCTCCCAATCATTATAAATGTCCTCATTCTCCATTGACTCCAGTTGTAAAAACATTAAATTCAGTGGAACCTCTGAGACAATTGCTCTAAATTACATTGGGACTTCTATTGGGATGGTCCTCTCAAGAAAGAAAGATGGCCGGTTTGCACGAAATATGGTGGAAAGGAAAACCTGGCCTGGATGAAGTGTTCTTCTGGAGATGTTTCATTGTATACAATGACTTTTACCATTTTGTGGTGCAACAGTCTGATTTAGTTTTCTTTACAGAGCCTTACACATTACCTTTTTCGTTGATACAATGATCCTGCTCTGCTGACCAGTATTGGCATTATAAAAATTAACACTATTATTAACAGTAAGACAGCTGACATTTACCTGGGAATGAAATCGGACTGATTGGACACTGAGCTTAGCTCATAGATCTGGGTGGTAAAGTCTCCAGCCAGGGCGATGATGGTTTTGGAGACATTTATCGAGGTGACGGTGGAGGAGACGGACTGTATAGAAGGTGGGGCCCTCAGTAATGGAGAGAACTGTCCCTTGTCAGAGGTTGGGTGATACAATTCGGATACATTTCCACCTCCAATTAAAAGATGAGCTTAAAGAAAGGAAACATAATATGAATACATGTTCTTACATCTACTAGATGAGAAGTTTGGTCATACACACTTTTTTCCTATTTCATCACAAACGTCACCAAGAATGTAAGTTTATTTTAGGGCTAAGTTCACATCTGCACTTAAGAGTATCTATCATGTTATTAAAGGACATCAAACATCAGTTTGACTGATGGTAGAAGTGTAGAACTTACATGTTTGTGGAAGTATTTTTAATGTGTAATGGGATGGCGCAATATTTTTTTTAAAACATGCAGATTAGCTGGAGGCATTCAGACCTACATCACCTGAGCACCTCTCGGCATCGCTGTATTTCAATTCAAGCGCTCCCACGCTCCCATCATAGTCCCGCCTGTTCCCACCCCAGTCAGACAATCAGGCAACCTGCCTTCTGCAATCAAGTAGCCCTGCCTCCTGCAGTCAGGTAGCCCTGCCTCCTGCAGTCAGGTAGCCCCGCCTCCTGAAGTCAGTCTGCACTGCCCTTTCAATGCATTTGGCCCAGCCCTGCCTCCTAGATCTCTAGGGTAGATGCATGGATTAGGCAGAGCAGACTGACTGCAGGAGATGGGGTTACCTGACTGTCTGTCTGTATTGTATAAAAGAAAAAAGATCATTTTTCATTCATGCTGCAACCAGGGACATACACATTACAGAATAAGGTACTGTTAGTGGGCTTTGAGGGGGTAGTGTGGTGACAGGTTTACTTTAAGTTTGGCATTGTGCTCCTGCCTTTTATTTAAACTTTACTGAAGCCAAAAAACTTACAAGCATCATAATAATGCATATCAATCATACGAATTACATCAAGTTTGCCCTCGTTAAATGCCACCATTTTTTCCAAAATGCAATTATTATTTACCCTTCTAGACAGTTCAGTAAATGAAATAATATCTGCTGACTTCCACAAGGAGGCTATAAGTGTAATGGCTATTGTAGTTATATGAAAGACTGAATTTGGTTCCAAAAGCCAGAGATCATTGGGCAGGACCAGAAGATATACATTATTGTGCCCTGCTCTGTATGACACCAGCAGCACATTGCCGAGGTATTCGGATAGAGTCTTGACAATCTTGATGGCGTATAGCAGGGCCGGCTCCAGGTTTTAGTGGGCCCCTCCATGGGCCACCCTCCAGTGGCCACACTGCCCCCCCTACCCTGCGGACACACTGACCCCCTCACCCCCCTGTGGACACACTGAACCCCCCCCCCCCCTCCCCCTGCGGACACACTGACTCCCCCCTGCCGACACACAGACCCCCTCCCCCTGCGACACACACTGAACCCCCCCCTCCGGACACACTGAACCCCCCCCCTCCGACACACTGACCCCCCCCCCTCCGACACACTGAACCCCCCCCCTCCGACCACTGACCCCCCCCCTGCTGACACAATGACCCCCCCTGCTGACACAATGAACCCCCTCCCTCCCCCCGCTCTCCTGTAGTGACACAACTGACCCCCTCCCTCCCCCCTCTCCCTTCAGAACACACTGACCCCCCCTCCGACACACTGACCCCCCCTGATGACCAATGACCTCCCTGATGACACACTGACCCCCTCCCTCCTCCCCCTCCCCTGATGACACACTGATCCCCCTCCTTCCCCTCTCCCTGATGACACACTGACCCCCTCCCTCCCCTCTCCCTGATGACACACTGACCCCCTCCCTCCCCCCCTCTCCCTGATGACACACTGACCCCCTCCCTCCCCCCCTCCTCCCCCCCGCACCCTTCCCCTCTGATGACACCTGACCCCTCCCTCTCCTGCGACCACTGACCTCCCTCCGAAGAAAAAAGAATTCACTTTCCTGTCCTCGAGCACGCCCTGCAGCTGTCTTCGGCTGGGCCTCCCGTACTGCCGTCTCTGAAACCGGCACACGTGATCCATGACGTCATCATGTGCGCGCTTCAGAGCCATCGCATACCCTGCGATTGCTGCATCGTGGGAACCGGGACAGGTGAGTTTTTAGATTCTGCCTCTATGCTGCCGCTCCCGACCAGCGCAGCATAGAGGCAGAAAGTGATCGATCCGGATGGTGATCAATTGACATGTCTTACAGCGACACTGGACTTGACCGGGGGCCCGAGTGGGCCCCTCCTACCCCGGGCCCGCCTTGCCCGGGATGGCCGGGTGCTGGCGCCGGGCCTGGCATATAGTACCACCTATAAAGATTTTTTCCTCCTGGTTTCCATATGTGAAGCACATTTGGACAAAGCTTTTGTGATTCTAAACCCTGCTTCCCAAGAGTCAATAGTTATGGACACTCTTAAATCACTCTCTCATCTTTTCAGATAGGTAGTAATAGGGTTCCTATTCAGAGTGGTTATGGCCTTATATGCTAAGCTGATACCTTCAGATTTGTTATCCCCTGCTTTTTTGTGGTAAAAATGAGATAAAGGGGCAGATTTATCAAGCTGTCTGAAAGTCAGAATATTTCTAGTTTCCCTTCATAGCTCCCCTTTAAAATATTTGTGAGCACTGGTAAAATGAAAGCTGAGCTGTGATTGGTTTCCATGGACAACTAGAAATATTCTGACTTTCAGACAGCTTGATAAATCTTCCCCACTGTGTCTTAATCTCAGACATTGGTAGAAGCCATGTTTCAGTACTGAATATCTTGACCAAAGGTCTGAAAAAGCCAACAGATGATCCTTATGCCATATCTCCTCATGAGTGGAAATACCCATGGAAATCCAATTGTTTATATCTAAATCTTCTACAAAATGACAAATCTTAGTGGCTACCCGAGGTCTACCTTTGAGCCAGACATATTTATTCACCAGTTTTTGTAATTACTGAAGGAATCTATTAGTTACTGGAATGGGGACATTCCTTTAGACATTAGTTATTTTTGGTAAATCCATCATTTTTAGCGCAGCTACCCTGCCTACCCAAGAAATAGCTTGTAGGGAAAGAAAGTTGTATGTCAAAGTATGGAATGGATTATGAGTCCCATTGATACGGATATTTTGATTTGATTTGCTCCCCTATGTTATCTGGTACATACATTCCAAAAATGAGAGATTTACCCGCATTAAGTTTGTAATATGAAACTCTACTAAATGGATCAAGTAAATATGAGACAGCAACTACGGAAGATAATGGGTTTCTCAACACGATACACACATCATTGGCAAATAGGCCGATCTTGTGATTTAGGCAGCCCATCTACAGAAGACCTAACAGCCTCCGCCAGAGGTTTCATAACAAGCGTGAAAATCAAAGGTAACAGTGGACACTCATGGTGGGTTCCATTTGGAATATATAAGGTTTTAGAGACGTAACCAGACATGGATTCAAAGGCAGACAACGTCATGTATAGCGCCAGAATCCCTAACATGACCTTCTTGGAGAATCCAAACTTTCCTAGCATGTCTCTGAGATATCCCCTCTATTGAATGCCTTCGTCACATCAAAAGAAAGAAGCAGAGAAGGCGCCCGAGTCAATAAACCGGCATCTTCTGTTCGATCCGTATTGAGAAGGGATATAGGGCAGAAATTAGGAGGTCTATCGGGGTCCTACCAGGTTTTGGCAAAGGGCAAATGGATGCTGTTAGCATTTCCCCCAGAATTAAACCTGTAGTTTGGATAGAGTTGCCTTTTTTTCTATTTTTGCTTTTCTATTGTTCAGATTTGCCTTAGGGGTTTTTCCTTTTTAATACATCTGAATTAAGGTCTTTAGTGAATTTGTGACTTTTTGAACAAGTCTCTAAAAAGTCACAAGCAGCTCTAAGCCATTTCCTACACCTGGCAAAAGCAGGTATGGATTTGTGCAAAAATTAGTGAGCTCATTTGCTGTGTGTCAGACCTTCCTCTATCTAACAATGATCAACTATCCTAATGATAAGATACTATTACACTACTTTCAGTGTGGTAAGACCAAATACTAATGTGGAATCTTAGCCATATCATGAACAGTACAAATTTTCTATCCAAATCTCTGGCCTCTGTAATCTGGGCTCCATAACAGTCCCCTGTTTTTCAGAATTGAGCCATATAGTAAAGTGTCGCTTACCAAGGCCAGAAGATGGAATAAATGTATGAATCATTTGTGCTGCTTTAAACGGAATCACTTGAATTTTTTTCATAGGTGTCTGCCCCGATTCCCACAGGAAAATATGAACAAGTTCTGCTTCTGCTGCAAGAAAATGAGAGCAATAGAATGAAAAATTGAAAGGTCTTAATTTTATCTGACAGTGTGCTTGTTACATTTATAGCACTCGACACATTGTTCATCAGATTTGTGCTTGTCATAAAGTTTTACATCTAAAAAAGAATCTTGAATTCCTGACATCTATCACTTGATAATATGGTGACAAGAAACGCAGCAATGTTTATGGCTACAAAGACATTAGGATTTTTAATAGATCCTTAAAATAGACGTTAAAAATAACTCCTTTACTGCACAAAATGGGGCCAAAGACATAGCTAAAATCTGTATGCTCCGATATAAAATGTCAGAGTAGACAAAAGATAAAAAATAGATTAATCAGATCAAAATATACAGATGCATCTTTCAACTGGGAAAAGGGCTTAAACAAAATCTACGTCAAAATCAAGCATGATAAACCTGTGACACTCTCTTGTAGATGCAGGCACTGTGACTGGTCTTATCTTTTGTATCTATGGGAGGAGGTTACCAGAGCCTCTCCATGCTGCAGATCAGACTGTTCCACCCTCCTCTATACTACCTTAGCACTTCTCCCCTCCCTCTACCTGTGATGCAATTTCACTGCAGCAGAGGAAGTATCAGAACACAGTGGGAAGGGGAAGTGTTCCTACCCAGTATAACAGCCTATGAAACTGTGAGCAAGTACCCCTGGTTTATCATGCTGGCTTTTGATGGCAGATTTGCTTTAAAGTTCCTCCCACATATGGACATCTTACTAATAGGTTAAAAGACAAATGTGATTGTTATTCCTAATGGGGATAGGGACTGATATAAGTGAGGATAATGTTTATACAATGTTACTTAAATTTAGGACTATTTTAATTAATCAACAAACAATAATTCTTAGGTCAACAAGGGTAAGCCCTTGATTATTATTGGATCGCAATAAAACTAATAACTGACGCCACTTAGGCTATAGCAAGCTGCACAGTACTGTACATAGCAATGTCCTGTGTAGTGTGTAGCTTTTTGTAGCCTAAGTGATGCCACGTTTGTCAGAATCGAGCCGCCGGTCGGGGCTCCTCCGCTCTCCATGCATCGTATGGTACCTCAGACATTGGACATCGGATCCCCAGCTTTACCAGGACTCCTGCTTTCTACTTAACATTAGCATTTGTTTTTTCTTTTACTTGTTCTGCGGAACCCTTATGTTCATGATACTATAGGTATCTAACTGCACTCACCTAACCCGGGTCCATCAGCACCATTATACAGATGAGGGCCTGTACAGACAGCTTGAGGTGCTCTTTTTGACTAAAGTTGCCCGTGCAGGTGTAATTTGAAACACAAATCATGGATTGTTTATGGACTTTCGGCTGCTTGTGCATCACACCCCACTTTTTGTATTGTAGTTTAGATACTGACTGTGTACAGAGCGAAGTGATCACAATCTAGTTACATCTGGTGATATTTATCCAGATTGTAATGTAATGGTGGGAGTTGAATAAAATCTGCATTTTAACTCAGTGATCTCGCTCTAGAATTCTGTATCAAATCTCTACATTGTTCTTCACAACATCTCTTATTTACACTGAAATTCTGCTACAATTGATGTATCATAAATCCTACAGTCTGCAGAGGATTTACCATACATAAACTGCCAGTCGTCAAAGAAGATCAGAAGATCAGCGGGTTATCAGCCGGGTCGCAGTTGTGACCGCTGCCACCCCTGTAGCTATGTCACTCAAAGGGCCTATTAGAAGATACAATTATAAGATCAGTAACTCAGGGCAAAAGTGTTAAATGCCAATGCAGTTGGGCACTAGTTGAAGCATCATCGATTGGTGCTCATGTTTGTTTAACATCAAATAATGTTAAATCACCCTATATGAATCCCAGGTTAATATTATAATTATAATCGATGTATACACTATGCATCCACAAGATCAAGTCCATAGATCATAGCTGTTACACAAGGTTACATCTAATATCAAGCTGACAGTACTGCATGTTATCTATTCCACTACAGACAAACAAAAGATAAAGTTTCCACCTGCCTACCTTGTATAAATACAATGTAGATATCTCCACCAGCAGCAAGAGACTCCACGCCCATTGTACCAGTCATTGGCACTTCTTGTGGGTTTCCAAATTGACTATTGGACCACAAGAACATTAGAGACTTCTGGTCATACCCTCTAAGAGACATCACCATGTAAGGAGTTCCTCCACGTGTAAACACTGTGACCCCCGTAACACCACGGCTTGGGAGGTTTTGGTGTTGTAAAAACATCCCATTGCTCCATTTAAAAACCTAAAAAAAAAACATTATTGGCAAAGTCATTCCAAAACTTATTGTACATAATAGCCTGCTACCATTAATAAAGAAATCCTCCCCTGAAGTGTAATTGTGAGCTTAAAATAAGCAAGCGGGCTGTAACCCCGCAATGAAAGTAAGTATGTGATTTAGCACTAGTCCTCTTTACTGATACAGTGTACATTAACCCAAATGTACGTTCCCCAACTCAGCTGCAGCAGATTTACAGATTGTGCACCTGGTTCTGCTGTTTCATGGGAAAGAAGGGACTCCATGAATCATATTACAATTTGATGTACAGAGTTTCATCCCAAGCACTGGAGTCGGTCAGTGATATCTGGCCAGTGCACAGAACTTTATTCTAGGACTGACTATGGTTGTGTGCTGCTGTCTTTACAAAGCCACAATGGGAAAAATCATATCAGAGCTTCTATGCCAGAAAACTGGCATAGAAGCCCTAAAGTAATCGCCAAGCCTGGCTAACTGTGAACTTGCAATTATTATGCCCTTTGCACCAGCTCTGCGCCAAGGAGCCATTAAGAAGATTGGAGCCGGCACGGGTCATTCCTGCCCTGCACCAGCACACTATATAGACCATGTGCACGTTCACCTTGAATGTTAGCATAAATGTTAGCATCAGGGGGTCTCAATTTTTTAAATCTGCTATGGCATCTCCAGTATTATAGTCTGTTCTGGGGGGTCTCCAGCATTATAGTCTGTTCTAGGGGGGTCTCCAGTATTATAGCCTGCACTAGAGGGGGTCTCCAGTATTATTATCTGCTTTGGACAATTTCCATTATCATTGTTGGGTTTGTGCTCTGTATTTGTAGTCTGCTCTGGAGGTCTATTCAGCATTTGGTTTCCGGAGTGGCATTTTGTGCTGTATTTTAGTTGTTGATGCATCTAGGGTGCTGGTTACTAGTGTGACCCCGTGAAGTTGAGTGGTTCGCAAATGTGTCCCACGGACTGATAAAGGTTGTACACCTCTGGTATAGAGGATCCAGTCCTACCCCTTGGTGTGCACACACAGTCAAAGCTTGCTTTGTGCGGTTTGAAGCTGTTGGCTTGTTAGGTAGACAGACATATAGACAGATATACAGTTGGACTGATAGGTAGGTAGATAGATAAATAGCTAGAAAGATAGATAAACAGTAGAAAGTAAGCAGATCTATAGATAGTTCTGATAGTTGAGAGCATATGACACAAGACAAATAAAATGACATAAACTAACCTGAGAACTGCTTGAATTACTTCCTACGATCAGATAATCTTCCACACTGCCCAGTGAGAAATGTTTTAGGCTGGTTGTTTCTAAGACTTGAAGAGTCTGTTTCTGAATATGGAGGTATATGAATTATTTTAGATGTTATTTTTATATATACACCAGTAAAATAAAACAATTACTCACTTCTGTGTTAACCAACTACACAAAAAAACACTTCCATCCCAGCAAACTTTGCACAGACAGAATAATTTTATTTGCAAATCCTACTCTTAAATACTGTAGATACAGGCAGTCCCCGGGTTACATACAAGATGGGGTCCATAGGTTTGTTCTTAAGTTGAATTTGTATGTAAGTCGAAACTGTATATTTTATAATGGTCGATCCAGACCAAAAATTTTTTTTGCCCCAGTCACAATTGGAGTTTCAAAATTTTTTGCTTTAATTGGACCAATGATTATCAATAAAGATTCATTACAGACACCTTATAGCTGATCATTGCGTCTGGGACAATAGTAAAGCATCCAGAGAGCTTCACCAGTGGTCACAATGGGCAGAGGGGCCGCCTTTAACTATGGGTCATCTGTAAGTCGGGTGTCCTTAAAGGGGTATTCTCATCTGGACACTCAAATTCAGTTTCATTAATCTGCCATATATAAACATTTCTTCATTTAGATGTTAATTAAAAAAATGTTCCTGTGTGAAGATAATTTCCCATAAATGTAGTCATATGGTCCCTTAGAAACGAGATAGCTTCCTCGGATACGGCCACCTCTGCTGGAGGGATTGCACAAAGAAACAAAAGGTTATTGTATATAAAATGTCCGGAAGTTACTACATGTCGCACAGCCGTCCTGTGGTAATGATTGCTGAATCCTGGTGATCCGTCAGGACTCTATGGCGCAAGCCTGGGCACCGCTGCCAGAGTGTGACGGGGTCGTATCCGAGGAAGCTATCTCGTTTCTAAGGGACAACATGGCTACATTTATGAGAAATTATCTTCACACAGGAACATTTTTTTAATTAACATCCAATTGAAGAAATGTTTACATATGGCAAATTAATTTAATTAAATGTAAATGCCCAGATGGGAATAGCCCTTTAAGTAAGGGACCGCCTGTATATGTTTAACTATAAGATTTTTAAGTCTAAAAGAAAAACGGCGACATATTATCTTTAACATATTTAGAAGAAGCCTTCAAAACTTTGCTGGCAGAGAACAGAGGAGAAGATCCGCAGGTTCATAGACTGAAGTCTCAGAGGAACCAGTTAACGCTGATGAATGGATACAACAGATCTTTCCTTAGTGCTTAGTTGCCCACGGTAACCAATTACAGCTTCGCTTTAAAATATTCATGAGCACTGGTAAAATGAAAGCGGGAACTGTAATTGGTGGCCATGGGCAACTAAGCACATTATTACTCTTAGGCAGCTTGATAAATCTTCCCCAATGTATTTTATTTCTAGCTGTCATATTGCAATAGAATAATTGGACTATTTACCAGTAATAATCCATTTTTACGCGTGAATGTATAGACCCTGTTAGAGGAAGGCAGATGACCAGCTCCACTTGTGATAACAACAACCTGAGAGTCATTTGTGGTAAAAGCAGCACATCGCACAGGGTTTTCAATGGCCAAGTCCTGAATGAGATGAAAATGAAGACAAATTTGGATTATACACATACATTTACAGACTATTCTAAAGCTTTCTTTCATAAATGCATTATCTGCCGCTAATTCCTCTATAAAAGGGCTTTCAGTATTCTGACGGTCTTTGCACATAAATACCTGTATTGTGTCGCAGCTGCACTGTGTCCACTGCACCAAAATATTGTGCACCTAATCGGGGGAGTCCCAGTGTGTAGTAGTGACGTGCCCCACATTTATGTCAGAAGTCTGCATGTCTTACATGCATTACTGCATGTAATCTGCAAACACACTTTCTATTGATACGGATTACATGCAGAATATATTGAGAAATTATGTAAGATCCTACGTGAGGGGAAAAAAAGTCCAAAGAGAACCTGTTCCCAGTGACCCCCCCCCCCCCCCCCCACAAACCACAGACAGTCATTATACATGTTCCACTGATGCCTCTATCCATGGGATTAGAGCCATCATTCTTCTAAAAAAGGACTTTTACTGATGTCTTCTCTGAAGTATACAGTCCAGCTAGTTCTTCTCCTCATTGAGTGGGGAGGAGGGAGGTTTGTTTCTCTTCACATAGCCAGCATCACTCTCAACCCCTTCCTTCCTGAGGGAGTGGTTAAATCAAACCTACCATCTCGGATCTACCTATTAAGGTAGATCCGGTGGCAGGTTCATCTAATGAAAAGCATCAGAGCCCTTTTTAGGGCTAATCCCTTAGTACCCTCTAGCTTTTGATATCTTTTCTCACCCTTATATGCAAATATGTGAAAGAGGCTATTGGGGCGTGAAGTAGCCTGAGCTGAAGCTACTCCATGTCTTGGCTACTCCATGCTCTCCATAGCCTACTCCATAGCCTCTTTTGATCATCTTACTATGTCATCTTCATTATCGTCCGCACTTTGCATATACTAATCGTATCTAAGAAGAGCTGCCAGCTGCTCGGATGTGCCCACATGGCATGGAGGTGGTGTAGTTGCATAATAATCACTAATTCTTGCAATGCGCAAGAATTTGCAATTATTTCACCACTTCTACACCATAATACTGGCATAGAAGCAGTCATACGTATCCTCCATCATATGTATCCTCCATCCTATGTATCCTCTAGTTGGAAGTTACAAATCTTGGAGCCTATATTTTGTTCTTACTTAGGGCTCCTCTGCCTTCGGTCTGAACCGATCCTCTCAATCTTTGCCTCCATATATTTTTCTACAAAAAGTACCTACCTGAATAGCTACAAATACCCCGCGCCATTCATAGATTGTGCAAGTAGAGTTTGTCGCAGAGTATTTTTTCAGCAAAACAGCATATTGTAGGTCATCATAGGAGAAGAAACACCAGGAAGAAGCAGACTCGTTGGGGAAACTTTGCAAGATGGACAGCACTGTGTTGGGACCCCCTAAATCATAAAGGATTTTATGGTCAGTATATTCTTAATCAACAATTCTTCACTGTATAGTGTACAAAATAGGCAGATTTGTTTGTTGGAGTAAATATATACAAAAAATTTTATTTAATAAAACGTTCAGTTTTTTTTTCTAATAAGAATAGTGGGGGAATATAACAAATCTGTATGTACCTGTATATGTGATAAAAGGGAATACCGAGCTTTTCCTATAGAATTCCAGAACCAAAGAAATCAGCATCTAAGTAGAACTGCATTTTACCAGATGCAAAGGTAGTCATGAATATCCCTGAACTTTCAGCCTTAACCCTAAACTTTAGATTAATAATGGGACAGATTTATGAAAGTCATAAGCTCCAAGCAGCTGCCACATTTTTTTCAGCATACTTTGGACGTCTGAGGTATGTATAACATCTAAAGTACGCAGAAATTCTGTCTTATATAAGGGGAGTGACAACTTCTCAAGAATTCTAAAAATGGCACCAGCATTGTTCAGATTGGTGACAGTTTTTACATAGTTACTTGTTTTGCTTGTTACTTTTCATTTCCATATATCTTTGATGAAGAACATTCACTGGATTGATACTTTGGAGCTCTTTTCTCTCATGAGTTTGATATTGTATGATAAGGCAGTGTTCCCACAATGAAGAACGCTCTTCCCCAAACACACATAGACCTATAAATTGTGTTTAGGAAGCATCAACGGGTGATTTGCCATTTAACCAGACAAAACACATGTAGCTACTTTCTGAACCATGCATAGGTCTAAAAGCATATATGTTTTGGGAGACATTTTTCTCTATGCCCTTAAAACTGGTTTCAAAATGTAATTCAAGCGCATTGTGTGAACACAGCCTAAAGTGTTGATTGCTAATTGCATGCGTCTGTGAAGACAATAGTTATTAGATATATATCAGATATGTTTATGTGAGGGTATAAAAGTCCCTTGCACCCTAAGTGCTCTTATGTCTAAGGTCTCTGCCCTGAAACCCAAACATTAAGAAACATCTTCTATGGCAGCTGACCAACCTCTTTCAGCTGTCTCACATATCTAGCTCCAAATTCCATATAAAAAAAACTTTCTGGATGTGATGTTTGCAGTTACTAAAAAGGGAAAACATCATTTACATCCAGTGATATGATGTCTGAATTGAGCAGCTGCCACAGCACTAAGGATATTTGGAAACAGTAGGTCTATGTCTTACTTATGCCAAATGCACTTCCGGATACTGTCTCCCACTCCACGCTCACAGACATGTTCAGGCCATTGCTGCGCGACACTTTCAGATAGACCGTCACATTGTTCTCTTCAACCGTTAAAGAACTTGTTCTTATTATCCAGAACAGAGAGAGAAATACATATAAATGAACATAACAATTGGTGTTGTTAATAATTCTATTTTGATAAAGTATATAACCTATTACAGGGACTGCCTGTATATTAACACTGTATTACCTGTTATTTGTGGGGAAGATACTGAACAGTCCTTGGGGTGCTTGGTTCTGCAGAACAGTTATCTGTGTGTGGATTCTGGTTCCTAGTCTAGCACCCCCTGTGGGGTCAGACAGGGTGACAGTAAAATGTTCATCCATCTCTGGTTCTTCATCCAGTACTGCGGCAATTTCCAGGGTCTGCAATGAAAAACAAATGAAAGAATCCAATTCTGCACCTAACAAGAGGAATGGTGTCCTTTGTGGGGTAGAAAAGTGATTGTCTATAGGTGGAGGACTAACTCTTAGAAGTTCCTGCAGTGTAAAGAGTATGCTCATGTAATGCTGAGGCCTCTTCATGATATACTATATGATATACTACATGATATACTATTTAATAATAATAATCTTTATTTATATAGCGCCATCATATTCTGCAGCGTTTTACAAATCATAGGGGACATATACAAATAAAATATTACATTACAGAGTACAAACAGTCATATGGAACAATAGGAGTGAGGGCCCTGCTCACAAGAGCTTACAGACTATGAGGATGAGGGGGTGACACAAGAGGTTGTATAATGGTCCAGCCATTCTTTATAAGGGAACAGTGAAAAATAATTTAATAAATAAAAATTCTGCTGCTTGAACCAGCCATCAGCCACCATCTCATATACAAGGTCCAAGGTGAAAGTGACATGATATGATATACTACATGATAATGCTTATGGGTTTGTTTGAACAATTCCTTTAACAGTATATTCACATGGCAGGAAAATATTTGCCATATTTCTCCCATGAATTGATAGGACGATTACCCGAATTCTACTTTCAGTATCAGCCACAGCTCTAATACAAAGGCAAGATGGGCAGGATTCTTCTTTATCAGTATTTAAATAAAATTAAGGATCCTTTACTACAAAACAACATATCCAATAAACAGTATATGAATAATGCATCTTATTATAAACTATGTCCTAAATACATATTTATATTCATCACTCAAAGACTGTAAGTTCTTGGGAGCTTCCCATTGATTCATATGACCATGTCTTCGCTATGTAATGTCTTATTGTGTTTGTATATCTACCCCATGATCTGTAAAGCGATGCAGAATTTTATGGCACTATATATATTTATTATTATCATTGATATAACTAGATTCCATCTGGAAATTACTTGAGCAACCAAAGCTTCTTGCATAAGAAACTGCCCTACATTATTTCAATAATGTAATGACCTCTATGTATTTAGGGGGGTATCACACTTTAAGGGTTTGTCTTAAAACGGACTTTTAGTAAAGTTAATAGCTGCTAAAAGAAAGTTACCTTGAACCTCACTCCTTCTTCTAGAATGACATAGCCTTCTACTGGATTTAGATCACCCGAAGCATCAGAGCCGTTCTCTCCGGAGATAAAATACTGAACAGTGACAGTCCCAAATATTCCTTGAGGGGGGTCCCTGATAATACAGAGGACTGCAACGCTCTCTGACAAGTACAACGCGGTGGGTTCTCTCAGGAAGAAGTGCTCAGAGTTATTAAAAGCAATAACCCCATGGCCATCATCATTGGCAAGAATTGTAACAGTAGCTGTCACAAATCAAATACATAAAATAAATTAATTAAAAAAATGATGAGAATAATACATAAAATATAAATACAAAACTGGAATTAGGAAAACAATGCAAGATATCACATTGTAACTTGTATACATTGAAATTGACACAACAACTTATACAGTGTATACAGTATCACCTGTTGTATTCCTGCCTAACTCCAGTCCATGGGAAGGATTTGCAAGAATCAGCTGGAATTTTTCATCTCCTTCTGGGATATCATCATCATTGATAATTACATCAATGTACTTAGATTTTTCTCCATCCGCAAATAATAAAATCTGAAACACAAATTTGATGTGTTTTTTATGTTTTAGAACATGTAGGGTACAGACAACGGCCCACATTTACTAAGCTGCCTGCTCCAGTATGTGAAAACTGCTTGTACATGTACTTATGAAGTGTTTCTGCCAGTATTTTGTCATGGCCACACTATGCCCGCCGCGACACTACACTGTGCACGTCAATGGGTTTTGCGGTGCGTATTCACTTTCAAATTTATATTTTTTAAAATTAAAAACCTGGTGCACTCAGTTCATGCACTTTGGAGGCCCCCAGGGTTGCTCCAGATTCATGAAGACCATGCTCCGGACTTGCATGGAGTCAGGGGGGTGGAGCACAGTTATCCTGGGTGTCAACTCCTCACTTTATTTATATTCTAGTGACTTCATCCCATAACAACAACTGGTGACAGATCTTAAAGAGTATATTATATCAGCATATTATATTTCAAACTAGTCTTGGGGACACTATTTAAGCCAAGAGTGCACCTCAACTCATAGATTTGTTTTCTATGTAATGCTGAAACTCCAAAAATTTAGAATGACATCCTTGTAATCCCGACCCTTTTTTTGATAAAAGGCTGGTGGTTACTTGTGGGTCTATATCTTCATGAAAGTATCCCTTTATAGAGAGATCTTGTATGAAAAAGTCTCCTAACGTGACTGGAACACAGTTCTGCCAATGAGATGAATGAAAGTAATGAACTTCTAGTGAGTGTTGCCCTTCTGCTGCAATGAGATACATAATTACAATAACCCATAATAGAATTTGCATTATACAAACAGTTCAAATAATTCCAACACTTTTATTCCAAGACAGAGAGATTCACCATCTGGCAGTTTAGAATACATTTGCTTAAAGAAACAAAATCCTACCATTGAGGTAACATTATAATCAATTCCTAGTTGGGCCCCAATATTCTGTGCGTAGAAAAACAAGGACACATTTCCAAAGGTTCCTTTGTTCCGATAAGCAACAAGTGTTAAAATACCGTGGGTTTCATTGACTTCATAGCTGAAAGACAAGAAAGAAAATATATATATACTACTGTACATGTCACTACTGAGAATCTGCTGAGCTGGCATCACAATTACGAATAGATCTGTTCCTTCCATTCCTTTTAACTTCAGAACTGAAATTTAGGATCTGGCTTAGATTTTGATTAATTAAGTCAGGACGCAGTGACCCTTCCCATGTTGACCCAAACTCACTCACTTTTTTCCAAGTGAAGCAAGCAAATAGTTGTCCATTTTTAAGCCAAATTTGATGCTCGAAATTTGCACCTCTTTTTTTTTATCGAACTCTTATGTTTTGATGGATCAGCCAATGCCTAACTATCCAATGGATTGTTGATTACATTTGCTTCTTGAGGATATTTTTCTCTTCTCCCCAATGAAGTCAAAACTCCTCAGAGGACTGTGCATGATTATGGCAAAATCTGGAAAATAATTTTTCCGGTTGTAAAAAGCATCATATAAGAAGCACATACCTTGTCCTCTGCCACTCGATAACTCCCTGGACTCCATCATTTGCTTCAATAATAATCTGGGCTGCCAAGCCTTCAGCATCTATAAAGAGATACATTCAATATAGATAGTGTATATGTAATAGCAGATCAGGCCTAAATTTAAAATATTGGCACAGCTGCAGTCTATAAGGGTCACTAAAAATATTTTTTTCTATTACACCTAGATTATAACCACTTTGCAGCCAATTTTCGAAACTATCAATGCAAGTACTTTCAATGGTTGTATTACACAATGATGTACTGTAAATTCATAACCTTAGTCAATACCAAAATTCAGCGATGAGCGGTGATAGATAGTTAGACAGACTTTTTAAATTACCTTTCATCCTGTAAGTTATAAATTCTATGAACATGCACGGAAGAAAGTATAAAAGAAAGAAAAAGTAATTGTTAAAGTCTTTAGAAAATAAGTAGGTACTTTGCAGGTTATTAAGTAGAAGAATATAATAAACCCAGCCCAAACCTGAACCAATTATACATTTAGCCATGATAGTGTTTACACTACACACTTATTTCTAACAATCTCTCACCAGCCAATGTGATACACCACAACATTATCGGAGCAGACATCTAAGATCCTTAGATTCCACCGTGGAATCCATAGAATCCCCCGTGGTCCACAGTGGAGTTAAGTTGCAATTTGTAATAATTATTGGTGGTAATAACACTATTCTGAGCTGCTATCAGCACTTATGACAAGTCTGTATTAGCATCTGCTCATCACCATTCTGGAACAAAATTGTGCTATTGTTCCTCACTCTTGTTCCTCAATTTATCTTGTTAAAGAGATGTGTTGCAGCCTGGAACTTCTACAGTAGCATTGCCTTTGATAGAACTTCTGATCCATACTGTTACTGTTTTGATAAAAGTATAGTCAGGTGGAGCACCCGAGCTTGCCAGCAGTGGCATAACTAGGTGAGACAGGGCCCCCTAGCAGGCTTCTGCATGGGGCCCCTCTTCCCACATAAAAAATATACATATTAGTATACTCACACATGCGAGTTACAATCACATAAATACACTCATGTGCACACACAGCATATACACACACATACAGTGCCATTTGCAACATACTCACATACAGTGTATACAGACACCATATACACATCACACATACTGCATATATACAGTATATGTTATATACATATTATGCTGGACATGTGCAGTACAATATAGATATAATGGTGCACATCTTCCATTCTGTATTGTGTTAGGTCAGATGATGGGTCCCCCTGACACTGTGGGCCCCATAGTGGCTGCTATGGCTGCTACAGCTGTAGTTACACCCCTGCTGTGAACCGTTACCCTAAGAGGACACCAGGTAATCCACATCTCAATCACAACTGTGGACCTCTAAAAGACCTTTAGTTTTCTGTCATAGAGACTCAAAAAAATAATATACATACTGGAGTAATCCCCTAGAGGGGCTGTCCAGGGCTCAACAAAATAGTTTACAGCTTTACAAACAGGTGCTCGGCCGAGGAGACTGTGGCGCGGGACAACACAAGCTACTGACGAGGTGAGTAAATGTTTATTTTTTCATGCAGCACCTCCCCATCCACATTGGTTTTTTTTCATATTTTCGGACAACCCCTTTAAAGGAAATCTACCATTTGTTTTTATGCATTGTAAACCAAACATACTTTGAGAAGGGGTGCAGACTGGCTGCTGTACATAAAACGCCAGGAGAAATTGACTGGAAATGGCGTAAGGGATGGTAGGTTGTGTAGTATGGAAGTACTCCACGGAATAGATTTGTATCTTAAAACATATTTTAATTATTCAGATTATTCGGGTCACCATGCCGTACATAAACACATTACTTCCACATACACAGGAGCTACCTGAATTTTCCAGACAGGACTACTCAACCTGAGCTGGATGACTCATACACAGCAGCTGGGGGATGGTGCAGTGATTGATTACTTCTGCCTGTCAAGTCAGTGATGACGTATTCACGGCTTATGCTGGGCAGGACAAGGCTGGAGCAGTGCATAATTGGGGTAAGGAGAGCATCAGGGCAGCCACAGGAGCGCTAGAGCCTCATTATCATAATTTTAAAAATTAAAAAAAAACAAACATTTAGTTCAGATAAGTTTCTGCATCAACGTAGCTGGTATGTTTGGTTCATAATGCATAAAAACAAATGGTATATTTCCTTTAAGCTGCAGGTGGAGTTGATTGATGAGGAGCTAATGGACAGAGATCAGAGTTGCTGTGTGCTGGTCTGAAGACAAGACCAACTGCAGAGGTCAGGGTTTGCACTTACACAGTGAGAGCAGAAGCCACTGTTGGACTGTCCCTTTTGTACTGCTACCCCTGAAACTAAGGACATGTTTAATAAACCTTTGGACTATTAATCTGACAAAATATGTGACTTTGTGCCTGAGGTGTCTGAAGGGTCCCGTTTCATACACTGTACAGAAATGAATGGAGCTAAGTTGTAATACAACACACTAGCCACTGTCAAGTTTAGAGCTGTTTTTGGAATAAAGCAGTCATGTATTTTACATTGCTATATGTTGTACTGTAAGTTCAAGTCTCCTCGTGACACAAAATTTTCTAAAAGTATGTTTTTTCCTATTTTTAGGTTTGAGTTTTAAAATAAATAATGTATAAATCCAAAACATTAATGTACTTAAATATAATATTTACGGAATTTCTATTTTGTCCCGTGCAAAAATTGTTACCTTGCATCTACAAAAATTAAAAATGTGCCTTAAAAAAGTACCAATAATAACTGAATTTCACCCTACAAATAAACAACCCTTGCAAAGCAACATAAACCAAACAAATATGTTATGGAAAAGAAAATGGCGTCCCCAATTTACAACTCATCACACATAAAACAGCCCCTCATATGTCAACAATATATAAGAGTTATGTAGATATTTATTGTGCACATTTGAACATCTGATGTCATAAAATCGGCTATGATACCTAGGCGTGGAGGGGAAGATGTCACTAACTTCGTAGTCAGTTCCACGGACACTAGAATAACTAAGATGTACTCCTGCAGCTCTGGGATTTCATCCTAAAAAAAACAGAATAAATAATTTTTTGATTAATTTAGTTATAGTGGATGTCACTGGTGTCACTTATGAAGAGCAATATGAAGACATCATATGTTGTGTTTCCTCTATGGAAATATCTTGTAGTAGAATTAATAGTAGTCCACATAAACATTACCTCTAAAATAGTCACATGAATGGCAGCAGTTGTTTCTCCATCTAAAATGATAAGAGATCCAGACCTGCCAATGTAGTCAATGCCTGGTTGTGCGGGGCTCATACTGGTACCATTCAGAGGAGGCGCCATAGATGTGGTGTAAGTGATGTTAATATCTCCTTATAGAGGATAAAGTAAAACACAGTGAATTGAAACAATATAAACATGGTCAGTCATGTCTATCTTTGTCATAGCTTTTAATCCACTATTTCACCTATCAGTGTCTAGCCACAATTTATAAAACATTCATAACACTACAAGTATTTTTTTCACGTCACACCGACCTAAGGATCCATATTCTCGGTTGATATAGAGCTGAATGGTTTTATTAGCTTCTTGAATTAGCACAGTCCTTGAGGAGGGAGCAAAACTTATCAGTCCATGTGGCTCATCGCTGGCTTCTACAGTAAGTACAGCTTCATATCCTTGTTCATCAAGAATGGCCGCACCAGGGCCAGTAATTCCTATGTCAATGACACATGAAAATAGACATAAATAGCTGCGGGTGAGTTTTGCTCTATACTACATACCAAAGCCTTATAAATAATCATGGTCCATGCAACATTTAAGCAAAACTTAGAAGCTCTACTTCCAGACACCAATTTGCATCTATCGAAGGCTCGGGAACCTGGCCGAAAGGCGGTCTGCAAAGTAAGATTTTATCACCACTGGGTAAATCTCCCCGCAAAGTTTTTAATATATATATATACGGATGCTGAGGCTTATTATCCACAGTTCTTCCAAATTGTGCCTTCTAAGAAAAGGAACAGTCACCAATTTGGAAAGGAAAGGGAAAACATGGGAAAAGAAAGAATTATTTTTGGGGAGAAGATACAGACAGCAACCTTGTTGAGATTTTTGATTACTCATAGACAGAATATATGGCAAATTAGAGCTTTGTGGGCTACTGTCATAACAAATATGTAACCCCCCTATTCAGATTGAGAAATGATCCTAAATGGGATCTGAAACATCGCACTTGGGTGAATAAAGTACCCACCATTTTTACTTTATTTTGGAGTGCAGCCTTATTTATTGGAGCCTGTTTAACATGGTGAGTAATAACCATGGGGGCATGCACAGTTTGGTTTTGAAGTTTTTGTATGGTGCTGCTGAATTTTTGATTGTTTTTTCAAATAGCAGATAGGAGATTTTACAAAACTATTCAAGTAAATTGAATAGTTTTGTGTCATATATCAGAGAACAGTATTTTTCACCTTGAGTTATGACGTTGTAGAGGATGATTCGATACTCTTCTCTCTCCTCGGGAAGCTGATCGTCCAGCAGGTGGACAGTAAAACTTGTGTTCAGTGTACCCTAGTCACAAGGATAACAATACATGTCATGTACTAGTTTTACTGTAAATGTGCAATTGCTTGGATGAAATGTTGAATTACTGTATAAAGCAGTCACCAGAGTAAATGGTTGATGAACACTTAAATGAAAGATATCCAGATGTATTGTGCACACACTTACGTCTGGGAAGAAAATGAATCCTGTGCTGTTTTCAAAGTTCAGATCTATACGATGCCCCATTATTTTCCATTGGACAGTCACATTGCCATGGCCAGGCGGAGTCCGTGATACACTGAACTGAAGCTTTTCACCTATAATATCCAACATTACACACAAAACATATTCAGGTACAGTCTCTAACATCTGAAAATTATTAATAGATTTTACAGTAGTTAGAAATTAAGTAAGACATATGTTAATGAAATAGAAGGATTAGATGGGATAGCCACTTTATTTTTACAAAAAACATGCACAATAAGTTCTGCACAACTCTCTTCATATGCAAGATTTTTGGTTCAGAAATGGTATGTGATCCTAACTGTCCATGACTGATCTAACTTCCAGGATCTTATGATATTATTCATAAATACAAGCTTCATAAATACAAGGGGTATTTTCATGAAAACAAGATTCCTAAGTATAACAAAATAACATATTCTCTAATTCACTGTAATTAGCAAAAATACATCGTTTCACAGATATAATTCCAACCTGTCTCTATACAGTGTATACAATTTTGGTTGCCCCTGGAAATGACTGTAAATATTGTGACTATGGTCAGATTCTTTCATGAATAGCTTTTCTTGTCGGCACACTCTAGTGCTCTCTGCCTCCAGTCCCTACCCCCACTTTACAAGACCACCTCAGACACAGGCACTTCCTGCCAGCAAATAGCATGCAGAGACTTACTCTACAAGATACAGACAGATCATGTTTTTTATTCAGGAGAGAGGCATATAGACTCTGTGTGTTTTATAAGTGCATTAGCAGAGCTGAGTGTGTCATTGTGTTTTATATCCATCTCTCATCTCTGATCTGTCTCATCTCTCTTCTTCTATGTGTCAGATCCTAGTAGAATGTTCAGAAGCTCAATAAAAGTGTAGATAAACCCTGGACCCTGATAATCTAAGCACATTGTCAGCACACAGCATCTCATAGCACAGAGGAATCATTAGAGAGTTCCTGCCCACACTGGAATTTTACACTGACTATCACTGAGTTATAGAAACTAAAACATCAATAAAAGTGAGTAATGGGTTAAAAAAATTATCTTTATTGTGTAAACATCACTATGAGATTCAAATTTGAGAACTTTCTTTCATGGGCAAAACCCTTTAAAGTCCTAGAAAGGTGATCGGTCATAGACAGTTAGAGATCATATGCCCCTCCATCTGGGGTCACTTTATGAAAATAAAAGACTGGCTGATTAGGTAAAAGTCATTTCTGAACCAGAAATTATACTTTACATATCAAGAAAGCAGTGTAGAACTTTTAATGGATGTTTATTGTTAAATTACCTAATTTCCCCCCAACACTTACACAAATTACAAAAAACATGAGGTAAAGTGGTGTGAGGAAAACCCCTTTAACACCACTGTCAGAACTCTCTGAATGTATATTTGTTGCAGTGTTTTTGTGCTTGCAACCATACTCAGGGCTAAGCTCAGCTTGAAGATGTGATAGACATCTTGGGGGTAATTTATCATACACCGGCGCTCGTGCGCCAAGGTGTGATAAGCCCCCATCTGGCGTAGAAATAAATGCAGCCGGCAAATTTTTACAGGTGAAAATTCAGCAGCTGCAGTGAGTGCGCAGGCTTGGGGACAGTAATGCCCCGCGCACCAGGCCGCGCCCCTCCCCCCCGTCATGCCCCTTCACGCCCCACTAGTGTGAAGGCGGCGAATCGGGGAAGATAATTGCAAGGGCTAGCAATATCCCCCCTTGTTTCTCAGTTGGGGGTATGTCACAGGTGGTAACCAATCTGCTCCTTTCTGTGCATCAGGTGCCTGATCTTGCATCTTCTGAATCAGTTGTATTTCTCTGTCTCCAGTTGCTAGTATGCTGACCATTTCCGGATTACCTGACTTTTGCCTGTCCTCTGATGAGTCTATTGCCTGCTGTTTTCATATATCGCTGCCTTCTTGGTTTTGACAAGCTTTGCCTGACCTAGTTGTTTATCTTTTTCTCGTTTGTCTGTCTTGCTTTTCTGCACCAGATAAAGACCACTGCCCAGTTGTCACCTGTGGCTTAGCATAGTGCTGGCAAGTAGGCAGAGGTTTTGGGAATTGCAGGGCTCATACCTTTTCTTCCCTGTCCTAAAAATCCCACTTGGGAAATCCATAAACACTAGCCATCACCACTGGACTGCTCCATTATTGAGGCAGACCAATAGCAGAATGGGAAACAGAAGCACCAGATGCTGTAATTGACAGATACCAATGGAACAGATTACATTGACAATGCTGGGATCTGTTAGGCTTCCATTAGAAAATACTGGACTATAGCATAAAATTGTTGCAGAGACGTCACTGTAGCAAATATTCTGCTTGTTAACACACCCTCACTCCCCTTCACATTTTTTGAAGAAATATAAACAGAACTTACCTTCCCGACCAATGACCGACCTTGAAGCTGTTTGAAAACCAATCTTTCCAGCAACATTATCGTTTGCCAAAATGACTATGGTTACAGTGTTGGAGCTGGGAAGAATGCGGCTTCCTCCTTCAGTATATGTTAACCCGACTACAATGTCTTCATTATCTTCAGGGACTGCATCATCCAGTATCATAACTGTTACTACTTTGCTTGTTTCACCTATCAAAGTAAAAAAATGTAGATAAAACAAGACTAAGTTTAAGGAGTGTCAAGAGTTGAAAACCCACTGATAACGGAGCATGTCTGACTTTGAGTAGCGTACCTTCAGCAAATACTAATATTCCTCCATCTGCTATAAAATCATTGTTTGTGGTTGCTGTTCCTCCAGTGATGCCCCACTCTACTATTACTTGTCCTAGACTGCCCTCTCTGCGCTCTATTACCAGCTGGACCATCGTATGTGGTTGTTCTTGCACTTCCATGCGGTGCCCTCCATCAGTCGCATTTGGACTTCGGATGTAAATAACAAACACCCCAAACGCATCTCCGTTCATCATGATCACCACCACTGATGTGTTCGGCTGACCTATCATTGGCTGATTGTTAAAGCTGGCAGAAATGTTTAGCAATCTGACCTCAAGAAGCGACACAATAAACCGCTCATCTAGTTCAGGAAAACTATCGGTTAGGATGGAAACTGTAAGATTTGCAAACTCTTCTCCTTCTTGCATTGTGAACCACTGGCCCGTGACAGTCTCGTAATCGCTCCCGGCTATGGCTTGTGAGCTAAACAACACAGACACGCCAGTACTGTTCTTCTTATATGTCCTGAACTGCGAGCTGTTTGAAAGTTGATATGACAGCGCTGTTATCCAGAAACACTGGAGATTGCCAGAGGCATTGCTAAAAGAAAAAGAGGAGCAGACTTGGTTTTTAAGACATGCAATTGCACAGTCCTGAAGGGGGTTTCTGGCTACGGAAACATTCACAGCTATTCTCGAATATCCTAAAGGGATTCCTGGGAATGGAGATTCATAGTAAGACAGCATGTCCTGTCCTTCTTCAGCTGCAAGGCGAACGACATCCATCTCGGTGGTACTGTATAATACCTGAAGCCGGCCAAATCGTCCTCCACTAAAGAGAGATACATACAATGGGGGTTATTTATCATTGACTTTTTGGGGAAAAAAGTGGCAAAAAAAATTGTAAGTACTCCTTCCTGCCACAGAAATAGTGGCTTAAACATAAAACCACTGCTAGTGCAATGCTGTGTAAAGCCAGATTTATGACTTTTTTAAAAAAAATTAAATACAATTGCAAGGTCACTCCACTCCCCGCCCTGGTGTATGTGTTGCTGTCATTATAAAGCACCATTGTTTTGTCTCTCATATAATCTATTATGTCCAATCCCGAAAAAAGCAATGTATGAGTATGGTTTAAAATGCTGACCATGGTTAACAAGGGGGTACACAAAATCCAACTAATAAACAGTAGGATATTAGTAGAGAGGTTAAACAGACCTCCTCTTGATGGTAATATTTGCAAAAGCGCTCTTCTCCAATGGTTCCTGAATCCTGTATACGGCTTTGTAAAATGATATGCTTCCATAGGGGTTGTCATTGGGTGGAATAATGATTTTAGCTACTCCTTCCTGTCCAATGGTCCCTCCATTTGAGGCCCCCGTAAGCTGTATGACAATTACCTAGTAGGAATAAAAAAAATTATATTACATGTATGTTATGTTATTTTATAATGAGTCATTTAAATTGGTGAATGAGTATGAACAACACAGCATGGTCATTAGCAGGGGCGTAACTTAAGGGGGGGCAGAGGGTGCGTTCGCACCTGGGCCCAAGAGGCTTAGGGGGCCCATCATTTTTCACTTTACCATACGAGAAGACTAGTACTTTAAACCATACATTGTAGTCAGGGCCCTGGCACAGACTTGTCACTAGGGCCCATCCGCTTCAAGTTACGCCACTGGACATTAGGGAAAATTTATCAGAAGTGTCTGAGACAGGGGCGTAACTACAATGGTAGCTGCCATAGTAGCCACTATGGGGTCCACAGTGTGAGGGAGCCCCAGCATCTGTGGTATTGTATGGGTATTAGGTGTATGCTGTATTTGTGTGTGTGATGTATATAAAATGTACTGTATTTGTGTGATATTGTATGTATGTGTGTATTTGCTGTATATGTGTGTATATGTGATTTGTATATGCCGAATGGGTGTATATGGTACTATATGAATGTGTGTATATGCTATATATGTGTATATGGTATGTATATGCTGCATGTCTACACCATGTCTACATACTGTATATATACGTAAGTATATTAAGTATATAGTGTTTTTATATGAGTGTATAATATGTATTTTTTAAGGGGGCTCAATTCAGAAATCTGCTATGGGGCCTAGCCTCTCCTTGTTACGCCTCTGGTCTGAAAACAAAGCTGTTCTAGTTACCCAACCAATCAGAGCTCAGCTTTTATTTTCCTACAGCTGTTTATTAAATGAAAGCTGAGCTCTAATTGGTTTACATGGGAAACTAGAACATTTCTGCTCTCAGACACTTCTGATGGCTCTCCCCCAGCATTGTGTTCAATCCCCCATAACCCTCTCTGATCCTGTTAGAATTCTGTACAACCACATTGACTAGTTATGACTGTCAGTGTCACATTTGCAATCTAAATACTGTGTAATTTCTCTAACAATTTTGCAGCAAATTGTCAATTGTGTTTACGCTTTTAGGCAATTTTCTGCCTAGGGAGCACACATCATTAGGTGAACAACAGTCAGAAAATGTACTAGACCAATAATAAGTCTAACTTGGGAAATGATAATATAACAGCAAAAAAAATTCCCACTTATTTTAATTAATAAATGAAGGAATATGCTATAAATGCATTCTTTATTTTCTCACCTCTTCGATTTCAGGAACATTATCAGGCATGATTTCTAGTGACAGGGTCTGAACAGTTTGCCCCGCAACAAAACTTATATTACCAGATGCCACTCGTAGGTCATCTGTGGCCAGTTTTCCATTAATAGTGGCAGCCCACTGAACAACAATATTCCCAAGAGTGCCAGCATTCCGAATTACTGGCAGATTTATAGGTGCTGGGTTAAAGTCAGGCTCATCTATAGAGACAGATGTCACCTGAAAAACTGAATGTAGAAATGTACAGTTAGCACAGGACTTGCTTGACATTTCGTATTATTTCTAGGTCACATAAAACAACAATTCAGTATACACCAAATTACTAAGGAATATATCATTCCTCGTTAAAGGACATCTACCACCAGGTTGAAGGATTGTAAACCAAGCACGCTAACATACTGGTGTGTGTCCTCTCTGGCAGAATCTGCACTTCTTTTATGTTCTTATTCCCTGGTTTTTACAAGAAAAGGCTTTTAAAATTATGGAAACGAGCGTAAAGAGCTCTAGACTCCATAGGTGTTAATGGAGCCTGGAGCCACTAAGACTCATTTGCATAATCTTTAAAGCCTTTTTTACTTAAAAACAAGGGCATAAAAGAAGAACATATCCAGCCAGTGCGGACAAGCACCAGTATGTCAGTGTGCCTGGTTTACAATCCTTCATCCATTTTTAAGAAAATTCTAGATTTAATTATTTTAGAGGCCTATTCACATTTACAGGGGTTTTAAAACTTCCCCACAAAGTACCATATTTTTAAATTGCACCCCTCAAACTATTTAAAACAGCCCTTATTAAGCTTGTTAACTGTTTAAGCATTGAAAATGGGGGGTTCTACACAGAATTTTGGAATTTTGGACAATAAAATGTTTATTTAACGCTAAAATGTACATGTTCATGCAGGATAACATAAGAAAACACATCTCAAAGTTTGTTGTGCAGTTTCTCTCGAGTGGCAATACCCCGTATGTGGATGTAAACCACTTTATGGGCCCATAACAGAACACAAAAGGGAAGGAGCAACATCACATTCTTAGAAGGAAAATTTTGCTGAAACAAATTTAAGGTGCTATGTGGTATTTGCTGGGTCTATAACATTCCAAAACAAGAGAAAAGGGAGCCCATTTAAAAAAAACTAAGCCATTCAAGGAGTATACTAACACTATTTTTGGGGTGGAATAACCTATTGATTGCCTTTTAACATTTTTGTCAGGAATGCAAAATAAAAATCTGATTTACGGGATTCACCATACGGGTTCAGTAATGATTCTAGTTTGTTGTAAGTTACTTACGTTATTGTTGTTACAGAAGTGTCTTTTTTCACTTTTTATTATATGTGGGAGTTTTATAATATATGGGACATTTACTTCCATAATTTTTTAATTTTATTCTTTGATTTGTAAAATGTTATTCACTTTTTTATACTGTCGCACTCTGAGACTATGCAGATTCATAGGCTGCCATGCCAAGTGACAGATCCTGTCGGAAACAAGTTCTGTCACACAGCAGCTGAAGACAGTCCGAGGGTCCTTCATCTGAACCCAGGGCTGCCATGGAGCACCCCCCAAACCCAATGACCAGGGAAATTGAGGTGGACAGGTGAAGAGACCCTATAGACCCATGACCACCTGTATCCCCCAGCTGTTACAGCAGATGCTCGGCTGTCGCATACTGCCGGGCTACCGCACATTGTCACTGTTTGCAGTTGTCACTAGAGATGGTGAAATTCACTTCGACCTGATTCACTGAATTTTTGAAAAATTTTGATTCAACACAAATTGAATCATGACGAATCACGTTAAAAAAAACAGGTATTTCCTGGCTGCAGAGAGCCTGTAGGGTGTTGTAGAATGTTGTGCCATGCTCAAATATGCATAGGGAGCGTGGTTTGGTCTCCAAACAATGCTGCGTTTTAGTATGACACGCACATGACAGCCGCCGCTTCACTCTTCAATTTCATGGGCACTTACAGAGGCCAACTTCCCCAAATAAGTGAAGTGGGAACAGAGCCTGACAGGGTAACTTCCGAGCCAGCTCATTTCACTGATCATTTTGCCCTTCTTTTAATCCGTCAGTGTCCGCTTTCAATAATCCAGCAGTATTGCTAAAGCCAAAAACAAAAAGGAGTTGATCCAAAAAGTGTTTACACAGGGCTGTGGTGCCAACATTAGCTCCCTGGCCACGTTTCACTTTCTGCCCGCAGATTCTACATATACACACGCTCCGCTCCTCTGGTGTCTTAACAAAAAACTGCCACACCACTGAGTTGGTAATTTTACTTCCAACACTCTGCACTGAGTGACTACTAGCGCTTCTGCCTCACAGAGCCTCTGTCCACTGCTTACTTGGACCTGCAAAGCAGGTTTGTACCCCACGGTCGTTTGGCTCCTGTCCTCACACTGCAGCCACCCTGTTGTCTCACGGCCACAGTAGCGACTTGCTGCCTGCTTCGCTGCCTGAAGCGCAAGCTGGCACCCCTTCTCCCGATGATGATGATGATGTCCTTGCTTCATCCGGCTCCCAAGTGGCATCGGCTACATCATCATCGATTTGTGTTTCCCTATCACTGCTATTCTCCTCAACGGTGTCAGTATGCACAGCCTGACTACTTGCAAGTGCAACATAACCTCAGGTGCCACTCTCCCCATCTCTTCTTTCCCACCTACTGCACAAAGCAGCGGATATCTGCCCCACCTCTTTATTGCCAAGCAGCTGCTGACTGTCCTCAAAGACTTTATCCTCGCTGTATAGTGGTGCTGAGCCCAGACCACCTAGTAGATCTCTGGCCGAGGGAAATGAACAGGACAGAGGCTGGTTTAGGACAGGTGAGGGCTGCTGAACTGCTCCGAGCCATGCCAACTAAGAGTTGTATCTTACAAACCCACGGACTCTAGGCTGGGGTTGTCAGATGTCATTTGGGAGGAAGTGGATGACCTATTCAACCAATCGACAACCTTTGGGTTGTTGATCAACACACTGCCGCTAGATAACAACGGCAGTTCTGGCCTCACAGACTGATCCCTGATGCAACGTCCCCGTGCTGCGACCTCTGCCTGCTCCACCTGTCACCTTTCTGTCTGACATAGTGGTTAATCAACTACGTAGATTTGACACGTATTTCTTGCTCTCAACTTCAGCAACAAAAAAGAACTGCTATTTGGGGTATACAGATACCCAAAAACGTACACCCTGGAATTAGAGCAAAA
The DNA here is from genome assembly GCA_019512145.1 of Engystomops pustulosus. Classification (NCBI taxonomy): domain Eukaryota; kingdom Metazoa; phylum Chordata; class Amphibia; order Anura; family Leptodactylidae; genus Engystomops; species Engystomops pustulosus. The sequence continues at coordinate 278,706,258 of CM033641.1, forward strand.
ATCACTCCATCAACTATGTGGATATGACACATATTTCTACCTAATCACTTCAGCAACAAAAAAAGAACTGCAATTTGGGGTATACAAATCCCCCAAAACGGAAACCCTGGGATTGGAACAGAAATCACTATAGAAAATATGTGGATTTTACACAGATTTCTTCCTATTCACTTCAGCAAGAAAAAGGAACTTTGATTTGGGCTATACAGATCCCCCAAAACCGATACCCTGGTATAGGAGTTGAAATCACTACAGAAACTATGTGGATTTTACACAGATTTCTTTCTTTTCACTTCAGCAACAAAAAAGAACTGCAATTTGGGGTATACAGATCCCCCAAAACGGACACCCTGGGATTGGAGCAGAAATTGCTACAGCACAGTACAGTACAAACAGCTGGATGCTGGAGACAGCACAAGCAGTGTGAAATGCCACGATTGGAAATGGCTGCCTGTTTTTTTAGGGCTGTGACATCACATAAGCCTGCCGGTCGCTGATTGGCTTATAGGTCTGCACATGTGATCGAGGGTGTTCCTTTCTTCTTCCCAGAGTTTTCTGGCCCATTTAACACGTTGTGCTCATGCCCATTTTGGTAATAAAGGAGAAAAAAAACTTTGTTCCTACGAATCTCTGTAAACTTGGATTCGTGACAAATCGAATTTTCCCTGAAATTCGGACCGAATTCCACTTCGTTAGAATCAATTCGCCCATCTCTGGTTGTCACGGTTAAAGTTTCGTGCAGGATAAAAATGTACGTCTAGTTGTGGGAACTACACCCTGACTTTCATGTGCATTTTCGTCCATGGTTGGCAAGGAGTTAGCTTTTGTTTTTGGTTTTATACACCGTATATATAACATGTTATTTGTGTTCTGTGGGTCAGTACGATTGCGGCAATATTCCATTTATATAGCTTTTTATGTTTCAATAATTTTGCATAATAAAATAAACACATTTGAAGAGAAAAATCACTTCACATTGAAGCTTATTTATATGTCCAAATGTTCCAACTTTTACTTTATTATAGACATGCTTTCATAAAAAAGGGTTTCCCGTGGTTGTCCAATTTTTGGCCCAAACAAGTTAATGGTTTTAACTTATCACAAATGAGCACATCATGAGCCACGTTTCAATGTGATAAGCCTGATGTACTAAGAGTCTCCCTCAAGTTGCAACTACTTGAAAATTTCCACTTCACAAATCTGTCTACCACACCTAGATTCACTTGATGAGTGAGTGGACTCAAGTGGAAAATGGAGTCGGTTGGCAAACATTGCAAAATGAAGCAATTTTTTTGTGCAAATCAGCAGGTTATGGTCACTTGAAATAGCAATCTGGCAAAAGAACAATGAACATATACAAAATGTAAGTAGTCAACAAGATGGAGTTCTGGTTACTACCTGTGCTCTTTCTTTAAAGAATATTCTTACCAAAGGAGCCATAGGGATCATCTGATGCTTCAATCACTATGATCGCTTCCGTCACATCTCCTACTAATGCTCCGCCTGTTGTCTCATTTAACAGCAGGACACGGAATGACTCTTCTACTTCGGGGTAGATGTCATTGATGATATATATTGGCACAGCTTTGCTTGTTTCTCCTTCAAGTAAAACTACATCTGACGAAGCTACAGTGTAGTCTTCACCTTTAATAAGAGTAAAATAGGTATAAAATATTAACACATCATGAATACCATTATTGTGATACATGCTACTGGGATATTCATACCTGTAAATGTAAACTTGGCCATACACATTAGATATGGGAATACTTTGGAAATAGTGACAAATTTAAAGCCATCTGTCTAAGCCCTCATGAACAGGGGTTGTTTCTGTCCATAGGTTATCTGTACACTCATTGGATAGCAAATAGACAAATTTACTTGGCCTCCTACACAAGCTGAAGAATTTAGAGCAGCTCCTATGCCTGCCCATGTTTGTGGCCCACGCAGTCTTTTCTACTGTCGTCGGACACGTAGACAAGCAACGGACCGCGGATACGCACTTTTCAGTTCCAGAAAGCACCCAATCATGTGCATTTTGGGCAAGGTAAGGAGATGCAAATTTGGTAGTTTTAGAAAATCCCTTTAATCATATTAAAATAAATCTTAACAAAATGAAATAAGATTGGACATACCGGCTGTAGCTGTTATTGGCACAGCTTTAAATTTCACAGAGACATCAGCAAACATCCCACCAGTTCTTGTGACATTAATTATTGGCCCAACATAACTTTCTGCAATGCGTACATAGGTGGTAGAAAGCTGAAGAACACCAAAGGCATCATCGCTGGCGTTTATAATGACCTGTGCCACTGTTTCACTTCTAGATCCAAGACGAGGGGAATTAAACACTAAAGAAAAGTGCAAAAAAGATAAAAAAGTATAAAATGTGTATGTATTGGTCTACTCATAATAAGCCTTATAAGCCTTATAAGTTGTATATATTCATTTATTAGTTAATGCCATGTCTAATGTGTATCAAGCTTAAAATTAAACTTTAGGCAAATATTTAGAATTAGTAAAATGGAAGAATTAGAGTAATGTGACATAGCTAGGACCTTCTCACTAGCAATATTTAACATTAAAATAGGCAATAAAACTAATATGTTACTGGACTATACAGGGTCAAAAATCACGTCCTCTGCTCTGACATCACTTCCTGTTGTGCAACAATTGGCTAAAGCTGCACTTCACAGACCTCCTGCCCCTCCTACCTTCTTCATTCACTGTTCTCCAATGACTAATAAAATGTAGAGCCGTTTGCATTCTTAAAGCATCATTGTACAAATGGGCAAGAGAGAAGTGAAACCAAAGGTTTTAAGAGGCCTATAAGTTCACTATTATGAACTTGAATATTTAACATGTTAACTGAGGATGGGTTTTGATATAAGGATTTTGCTATTAAATTGTATCCCTTCCCTGAATGATGGCCAGGACCAACTACCTATTCCAGGTCATTCTTGGTGTCCTTCCTCCTTGGTACAGTGTAAATGCCTGAATGCTTTAGACAAGAAAACTGCCAAGACATGTGTTTTTAGTCACACTTGACGATGATCAATTAGTCCAGGACACATGATTAGCAGGACTTAGCTGCAAACTATAATAATCACATGGCGGAATTTACCATGTGCTGCTGTTCATCTTAGGTTGGATTCACCTAATTTTCAGACTCTAAGAACTATATATATTTTTATTTATTTTAGAAGTCAAAGTATTTTTTTTCTTTGTAATGGTATATGGTATAAATCGAAGGAAAACTTACCAAGCCGACTTTGTACTTTTTCCACCAACGAGACATTGAACAATTCAACAAAAAGTGACTCTGATCTCTCTGGATCATTATCATCTAAAATTGGGAGAAAAATATTAACTTCACTGATATTTGATGTGAATAGAACGTTTCCATTGATGGGTCGGTAGTCTTTCCACTGAGTGGCTCTTGCAATATTTGGAGGAAAAAAAGAAAGAGTTTCTGAGTCCATCAGTGTTTGATAGGTAACCATGACCGATCCCATTAGTCCACGTAATCGTTTAATTGTTAAAGAAATAGTTTGATTTTTTTCTTCTACTTTGATAGGCCTATTAAGTTCAGAGAATATGAAAAGACCATATGGGTCATCATTTGCAAAAATGGTAAGTAAAGCGCTGGTAAAATTCCCCAATCGTCCATTAGAAACATTTGTGATAACAATGGAAAAATTTTTATCCATTTCTGGGACATCATCAGGAGACACGTACACTGTTATATTTGCATCCATTTGTCCAATTTGGAAAGTTATGTTGCCAGAAGTGTAAGCCAGGTCTCCAAATGGGTCGGATTCTATTTTCCAAAACACAAATACCAAAGACAAGGCACCACGATGACGTAGAACCTGTAAAAAGCACATAAGTTTTCCATTACATTAAATTTTGGCAGTTCACTCATTTTACTCAGAGAACTCTGATGAACTGTGAAAAGATAAAAATAAAGGGATTTCAATGTGCCTTGTCCTACAAGATGGAATGAAAAATTCTGTCCTTTTTTTCAGTTTACAGGAAGGGGAGTGCGGCATATTGGACCTTCAATGCCCCAGCCCTCTGCTGGAGAACCATTAGAGACAAAAGCTGAACTCTCTACTAGGTCTGACCTGGTGGAGATTGCTTTCCAGCGATTATACTTACCACAAGACAGCAGGGATAATATTATGACTGATGCATAAGTGCTTATCTTAATACATTACCCCAATGTCTAAATACGGTCATTCAGTTCTGCAGAATTATGAACAATTTAACTGAAATGCTTGCCTTACATAACCCAAAAATCAGTGTCCATTTGCACCACATCTGTCAGTGCTTCTGTTATTTGAGAGGAAAACTGGACATGTGCTGCGGGGCTTTTTTGCCATTTCAAGTAAATAGAAGTGGTGCAAACGGACACTAACAAAAGTTCAATGATTGGACATTTTAACAGACCTGTTAGCCTTCCATTTTTATCTTTTAATGATGGAACAAAATAACGAAGGCCCGGACGTAGATGTAAACTGTGCCTTTACATATCAAGATAGTGGTGCATAACTTTATGTTTATTGGTGAATGACCTAATTTCCTGACCCTCACACTTACACATTACAAAAACTTGAGGTAAAGTGGCCAACCCTTGAAAAGGTTAGGGATGATTAGCTACATGAGATACAGTGTTCTGATCTCTTACGATAAGGGGTAAAAAGCCGGAGAAGATCCATTCAAACATAAATTATCCTGAAGTCATCGGTAGAACCTGAACCCACTGGGCTCCAGTACACATATCCTATCATTAGGTTATCAATTGGTTGCACTTGCCTGAAATGAAACCGCGCTGAATCCAGATTCAGGCTCAGTCGTGTTCAAGGACAAAGAATCGCGTCTGAATTCAAACACACCATGAGCATCGTCAGAGTCTTCAATGATGACAATTATATGGGAGGCAATGCCTAGGCTAGCTGCTCCAGCAACAACCATCAAAAGAGAAATATTACAGTGAGTATGGTACAGCAAAGCCGTCTCTAGTAACTAGACATTGTGGGCGAGATTTATCAGAACTGTTGTAGTTGCTCATGGTAACCAATCAGAGCTCAGCATTTAATTTTTCCATAGAAGTTTATAAAATGAAAGCTGAGCTCTGATTGGTTGTCATTAGCAGCTAGAACAGCTTTGATCTCACTGATAACCTATGAGAATGTGCATCCCATAAGAAGGGATAGATACAAGTGCTCCTCAATAAATTAGAACTTCAGCAAAAACATTTTTTTTTCAGTAATTCAATTAAAAAAGTGAAACTAATATACTATATACGCACTTTTTGGAATTTTCAAGTGTTTATGTTGATGATTATGGCTTACAGCCTAGGAAAACTCAAAAGTCATTGGGGGTCATTTACTAAGGGCCCGATTCGCGTTTTCCTGACGTGTTACCCGAATATTTCCGATTTCCCTAAATTGCCACGGGATTTTGGCGCACGCGATCGGATTGTGGCGCATCGGCGCTGGCATGCACGCAACGGAAATCGGGGGCGTGGCCGAATGAAAACCCGACGGATTCGGAAAAACCACTGCATTAAAAAAAAAAAGGTGTCACGGGACTCGCGCTTACCTTCACCAGGAATAGGCCGGTGAACTTCAGGGCATTCCGGCAGGCCTCGGTGGACTTCAGCGCAGCAGCGACACCTGGTGGACGTCGGAGGAACTACCTTAGTGAATCCCGGCCGGACCAGAATCCACCGCAGAGAACGCACCGCTGGATCGCAAATGGGCCGGGTAAGTAAATCTGCCCCATTGTCCCACAATTATCAAAAACAGTGCAAAATACAGTAGGTGCAGTTTGACTGTGTTATGTGTACGGGTCGCCAGATTCAGGAATTGTGGTGCACATTCTTCATGAATCTGGCGCCCCTTGCACTGCTCCGACAGATTGCACCAACTTTTTTTCTTGCACCTTTCACATAGAAAGTGCGCCAAAATTCTGTCTGGACACTGCTTGATAAATGTGGCGCATGGTACGACTGAGCACCGGAACGCCCCTTTCAGTACAGAGTCGGACACAGTGCAGGCCTAGTGGACACTTCTTAAATATATGTGCAAGCAATTTGCACTGAAAAGAACGTGGAAAGTCTATAATAAAGTTGGGCCATCTTAGAAAATTAGAATAATTACCCCAAAACATCTGCAAAGGCTTCGTTAGCATTTTAAAAAGCCCCTTAGTCTGGTGCTGTAGGCGATACAATCCTGGGGAAGATGTCCAGAAGGCAGTCGTTGACACACACCACAAGGAGTGTAAGCCACAAAAGGACATTGCTAAAGAAGTTGACTGTCCACAGAGTGTTGCATCAAAACATGATAGGATTGTTAAGAAAATGCCAAAATTTGGGGGAGATTCACAAGGAGTGGACTGCTGCTGGAGTCGGTGCTTCAAGAGCCACCACACACAGACGTATCGAGGACATGGGCTAGAAGTGTCGCATTCCATGTGTCAACCTCGCCTGACCTACAGACAACATTAAAAGTATCTTACCTGGGCCAAGGAGAAAATTAACATTAACAAAAGGTCTAACATAAAGTCTCTATAATCGGTGATGGTTTTGGGACCACATATCATCTGCTGTTGTAGGTCCACTGAGTTTCAAGACCAAAGTCAGTGCAGCCATCTACCAGGAAATTTTAGAGCACTTCATGCTTCCCCTTACTGACACACTTTTTGGAGATGGAACTTTCATTTTTAAGCTGGATTTGGCACCTGGGTACACAGCCAAACGTACCAATACCTAGTTTAATAACCACAGTATCACTGTGTAGGTGTGTAACTACAGTGGTAGAAGCCATAGCAGCTGGGGCCAACAGTGTCAGGGGGCCCGACATCCAACCCGGCACACTAAAGAATGAAGGATGTGCACCATTATATACTTATAATGCTGCACACTGTACAGCATAATATGTATATAACAGTGCCTATTGTCAGGCCCGGCGCCAGCACCCGGCCAACCCGGGCAAGTGCCGGGGCCCCGGGGTACTGGAGGGGCCCACTCGGGCCCCCGGATCAATTGTACCAGTGTCGCTATAAGACACTGGTACAATTGATCACCATCCGGATCGATCATTTTTCTGCCTCTATGCTGCGCTGGTCGGGAGCGCAGCATAGAGGCAGAATCTAAAACTCACCTGTCCCGGATCCCACTTCTACCATCACCATGGACAGGGGGACAAACTCTACACCTAGAGGAGTGGAGATTCTACCATCACCATAGACAGGAGACATCCTATACTCCTAGAGTAGAGACACTTCTATCATCACCATAGACATGGGGCATCCTCTACACCTAGAGGAAAGGTGGTTCTACCATCACCATAGACAAGAGGCATCCTCTACAACTAGAGGAGAGGAGGTTCTACCATCACCATAGACAGGGGGCATTCCCTACACCTAGAGGAGAGGAGGTTCTACCATCACCATGGACAGGGGGACAAACTCTACACCTAGAGGAGAGTAGATTCTACCATCACCATAGACGGGGACATCCTATACTCCTAGAGGAGAGACACTTCTATCATCACCATAGACATGGGGCATCCTCTACACCTAGAGAAGAGGCAGTTCTATCATCAGCATAGACTGGGAGCATCCTCTACACCTAGAGGAGAGGTGGTTCTACCATCACCATAGACAAGAGGCATCCTCTATCACCAGAGGAGAGGAGGTTCTACCATCACCATAGACAGGGGGCATCCTCTACATCTAGAGGAGAGGCAGTTGTACCAAGACAGTAGACACTTGCGTCACTGCCACTTTTCTCAATACTTCAAAACTATTATCTCATAATACAAACTGAATGCCACTAAATATTATGTCCTCTCTAAATATATGCTAAGTAGACTCCAGACGCGTCGCATCATTACACTATAGGCTGGCAACAGCACCAAATTGCTTACCTGGATTACAAATTACTGCTTACAAAACTTGAAATTGTGTATGGTCTCAATAATGTGAGATAAAACCCAACATCAACCAACCCCATCCCCGCTACCAGGTGTTTGCTATATGTTAAGGCATCAGATGCACTTTGAAAAAGTCTGCTATGTACCACCAAAAAGGACACAATGGGGCTCATTTATTAAGGGTCATGTGCAGGCCCGGCACCAGCACCCGGCCAACCCGGGCAAGTGCCGGGGCCCTAGGGTACTGGAGGGGCCCACTCGGGCCCCCGGATCAATTGTACCAGTGTCTCTATGAGACACTGGTACAATTGATCACCATCGGGATCGATCATTTTTCTGCCTCTATGCTGCGCTGGTCGGGAGCGCAGCATAGAGGCAGAATCTAAAACTCACCTGTCCCAGTTCCCACGATGCAGCGCTCCGCAGGGTATGCGACTGCTCTGAAGCCGGCGCACACGATGACGTCATCGGATCACGTGTGCCGGCTTCAGTGCCGGCGCGTACGGGAGGCCCAGGCCGAAGACAGCTGTAGGTGCTGCGCCGGGGGAACCAGGACAGGTAAAATACTTTTTTCCCGGAGGGGGGGTTTCAGTGTGTCCGCAGGGGGGAGGGGGGAGGGATGGGGTCAGTGTGTATACAGGGGGAGAGGGGTGGTCAGTGTGTCCGCGGGGGGAGGGATGGGGTCACTGTGTATACAGGGGGAGAAGGGGGGTTCAGTGTGTCTGCGGGGGGAGGGGGGGTTCAGTGTGTCCGCAGGGGGGGGGGGGGGGGGGGTGTCAGTGTGTCCGCAGGTGGAAGGGGGGGGTGTCAGTGTGTCCGCAGGGGAGGGGGGGTGGTCAGTGTGTGGGGAGGGGGGGGGGAAGTGTGGCCACTGGAGGGCGGCCCACGGAGAGGCCCACTAAGGCTCTGTCGCCCAGGGGCCCTCTAAAACCTGGAGCCGGCCCTGGTCGTGTGCTACACTTTTGCCGGACTTCAAAATGGTATACAGCACATTTCGCTGCACCCTTGATCAGGAATCCTAGCAGTAAAATGAGAGGTTAACTTTGTGTAAGTGTTTGTTGTACTTCTGTTGTAGGAACTTAATTTTATGTATAAACAACTGTATCTTGGGTCTCCCTTTCTCTCTTAACCTTGATTCTTAACCTTGCACAAACCTTGTAGACCGGTGTGAAGACATTCCAATGTTTCTCAACCAGTTTCTGTACATTTCTAATGTTCTCTAATGCCAACGCATGTGCAGTGCATGGAAGGAGGAAGCCGGGGACCGCCCTTCCCTCTACTCCATGTCACTGCCCACAGGTCTACAATGTCAGCCATGCACAGTTCAAGGAAGGAGGAATCCGGCACTGTGCGTATGGCGTGGTGGGTTATTCTAGTGTGATAACTGGCAGAGAGGAAGCAGGGGAGAGCTCCAACCTCCTTACCTTGATAAAGTCATGAACGCAAAAGGAATATAGGTCATTTTTAGAGAACATCGGAATTGTACAGAAACTGGTGAAGAAACATTGGAACGCCTCTTAACTGCTCTGTAAGGTATCAATGTTTGAGGTTGGGACACAGCTGAAACGTTGCTAGAGGTGGAATAAACACCACGTTTGTATCCAAGGGAGGACTGGCCATTAAGCGCAACAGGGGAAATCCCGGTGGGTCGACTGCTCCGTGGCTGGTATGGGGCTGGTCTGGGGTCGGTCTGAAAATAATAAATGCTGTACTCTTCCTATCCGGAGTTCCCCCCGAAGCTCCACATCTTTATCCTGTCCGGCCGGACAGGATGAAGTTGCGGAGCTTCAGGGGAATGCCGGAGGTCAGTGTGTCAGCGGGGGGGTCATTGTGTCAGCAGGGGGGGGGGGTTCAGTGTGTCTGCAGGGGGAGGGGGGGTTCAGTGTGTCCGCAGGGGTAGGGGGGGTGAGGGGGTCAGTTTGTCCGCAGGGGGAGGTTGGGGGGGTCAGTGTGTGCGCAGGTGGAAGGGGGGGATGTCAGTGTGTCCGCAGGGGAGGGGGGGTGGTCAGTGTGTCCGCAGGGGAGGGGGGGTGGTCAGTGTGTGGGGAGAGGGGGGGAGTGTGGCCACTGGAGGGCGGCCCACGGAGGGGCCCACTAAGGCTCTGTCGCCCAGGGGCCCACTAAAACCTGGAGCCGGCCCTGGCCACCGCGGACAAGTCGCACCTGTGGAACGACCTGGTGGTACCACGCTGCAGCAAGACCATCCTGCCTTGCAGTGGGCTCTGGTGAAGATCGGGTGCCACTTAGATTCCGGTCCCAGATGTGGACTTGTGTCATCGTCCGTGGTGGTCCAGGGGGTTCCCTACCCCAGAAGCCTGACAGTCCTGACAGTAATATTTAGTATAGTATAATCTCACGTTTTTCACATTCCTAAGCAGTTACCTTTAGGCAATCTCTTCTTCCATTGCTGTTTATTGGCTTTTCTCTCACTGTGGCAGCTGTCTGTTGAGGCTTGTTCTGACTTTTCTATTTCTCCCTGTAGAGAGAGATGTATGAGATCCACCTCCACAAACATACACATTCAATTATACACCACTAGCTTTAAATATATACATATTTGACCATAAAACGTCCATGTCACCCAAACATACCATTTTTCACAGGAATGTCCAGTGAGGCTTGTTAAAATTAACATAAAAGTAAACATTGCTGCCCAATTGTAGGGATTTCCAGGATGGGTAGAACTCAAATTGAAATAACGGGTGTAAAAATTTTGGGAGGTGAGCACATCTTTAGCCTGTCTATACTTAACTTTAAGGCTACATTTACATGACCGTGTGCTCGCTGTACTGTAGTACGGCACACACAAGTGGGCGCCTGGGAGAGGAGGAGGGGTAAACACTGCTCACCCCCGCCCCTCTCCGGGGGGGGGAAGTGTGGCCACTGGAGGGTGGCCCACGGAGGGGCCCACTAAGGCTCTGTCGCCCAGGGGCCCACTAAAACCTGGAGCCGGCCCTGCCTATTGTCCACATGAATTCTCATCTCAGATAAGAAATGTAGACAGAGAGGGAGGGGACAGTAGAAAGGAGGTACTAGGGATCATTTAACCCCAATTCCAGCCGTGTACTTCTCACATGTGGTCAGCAGCTACTGGGACAGGTCTGTGTCAGTGTATAAATGCATTATTCAGTGCATATATGTGTGTGCATAAGTGTATAAATATGTGTATGTGTGTATAAATGTGTGAGTATACAAATAAGTATATTTTCTGGGAGGGTACGGAGGGGCCCATTCAGAAGTCTGCTATGGGGCCCTGCCTCTCCTAGTTGTGCCCATGCTTAATACCATAGAGAATGTAGAGGATTGTGAAGAGGAAGATGAGAAACACCAGACCCAACAATGCAAATGCTGAAGGCTGCTATCAAAACAACCATCAGCTGATTGACTCCATGCCACGCCGCATCGATGCAGTCATTCATGCAAAAGAAGCCACGACCAAGTACTGAGGGCATTTACTGTACATACTTTTCAATTATCCAACTTTTTTGTGTTCCCAAAAATTTTTTTACAGTTGGCCTGATATAATATTCTAATTTTCTGAGATAATGACTTTTGGGTTTTCAGTACCTGTAAGCCATAATCATCAAGATTAACATAAATAAACACTTGAAAAAGTTCACTCTGTTTGTAATGACTCAATTTGAGTTTCACTTTTTGAATAGAATTACCGAAAAAAAAATAACTTTTTGCTGATATTCTAATTTATTCTAGCACTAATTGTAAGCTTACACTGCCCCCTGCTGCCACAAGACCTAACAACAGCCAAATTATATCTCCAATCGCTAAATCTTACTACCGTATAGATCTCTAACCAGTTACTTAAGACATGTATATAACTGAATATATACCTATACATGCACATTCTTCAGTGAATTGTTCATATTGCGGTGAAATATTTCGTTAAAAAAAACCTAGCTCTTTGTTGTAAATATAGTTTGAGAATAAGTAACAGCTGGATGACCTTTATGTCCTGTTTTATGATCACTTAAAAGATTATCTGTGATCATAAACATGCAGAAAAAGAAAACTTCATTGTGACCCAAATGCTATATAATGGAGAGTGAGATGACATGTCCACTAGATTTATAGAGTACATTAGATGTATACAGCTGTATTGTGGCAACACATAGATAAAGTTATGCAATGACATTACATAGCTTTACTCCAGTAGGAAGAAAGGACTGAGATTGAAGTGCTTACCCCTTTGGTGTACAGCGGGGAGGAACAGATCCATGTCACCATCACCACTAGCAAACGCATCGTCCCTAAAGAGTTCAGCCACTTCAGGAAGAGACACACAGAAGACACATATACATATATACACATATAAGAGATGACAGGAGACTGACAGAATAATTACAGAGAAGAAACTATATGAACTGACAGGCTGCGACACTAGAGAAGGTGTAAGGTCACCACAGAATAACCCTACGGAGGTAGAGTAGACTGTTTCCAAATACTGAACTAACATACAGCATTTCTTATTTCAGCTTAAAGGGGTTAGCCAACAATTAGAAATTTTATCAGGGTAAGTACAATACCCTAATAGGGTCATCCATATTGTACTTACCTAATAAAAATTCTCCTTCTACCCGGAGGGGCCACGGGTCATGTGACCCACTGGCAGGTGCTTTTAGGACTTCCTGTGTACTCCAGGTCAAGCGCTAAATGTGCAAGGACATCCAACCGCTAACATTAGATTGGTGTTCATTACAGAGGGGTCTGCATTCCATAATGAACATCCTACCCCATGACCCACCAGAAGGATGTCACAGGAAGACCCAATCACATGACCCACTGCTCCTCTGGAGGGAGGACACTTACCAGGTTAAGTACAATATGGATGACCCTATTTAGGGTATTGACCCTGGTAAACTTTCTTATATGTGGAACCTGATGTGTGGATCTGAGACATCATACATGAAATAAGAAGGTCAGGGAACAGACTAAACACCACCATGGTGTTACACGCTCTCAGGTGACCAAGATTTTAAAAAATCAGCAGTAGCCGCAAACTGACGTGTCTGACATATACTATACCTATGCAAACAAGTCACTGTTTTTATGTAGCAGAGCTAAACATGTAACTAGGGCATTGGGGTACACGGAAAAGTATTTATGTATGTGTGTTTTTATGTTTTGTATAAGTATTTTTAGATTTCTGTTGTGAATCCTTACAAAAGAGGGCTACAACATTACCAACAGTAAGCACAGACAGTGGGATATGCACCCCTGTTCCACACCATCGCCATGAAAGTGGGAAGAAGAGGGAACATCAGCGGTAGAAGTGATTTGCTGCTTCACATGTTCAGGGTGTTTCCCGAGTGATGTAATTGTCCTTATATGGTTACATCACTGGGGAAACACCAAAAGCATTCGTTCAGTGGAGGCCGGGGATGGAAGCATTACTGTTGCATTGAGCGTATGCAAGGCTCATCAGGAGGTAGCTTGCCGCGCCTTTCCATCGTGTGTTTCCTACTGGATGACATGTATACAGGTCAGATGGAGGCAAAAAGGAGGAATCTGTCAGGCTGTATATGTCTGTGGATACTATCAGTGATGATGAATGTAACCAAATACTACTTTATTTTAAAGGGTTTTGAATTGTTATGATCAAATACTATGATGGTTAGCTAGATCTTTCACATACATCTGGTAAGTGAGGGTCCAATGGTCAGACCTCAACTGCTTAGACATTCCTGGAAAATGTAACTGATTGGAGAAATCCCTTTATGATTACAAAGTAGAAGAACAAAGTGGTAGCTGAGAAGACCTATGTTACCTTACAGGAATATCACCTGGTTCAGGAACACTGAGTAGTATTGTCTTTATACAGTTTTAGAATGTAAATTGTGCAGCCAGGCGCTAATAGCATATCATGAAAAGCCCCTTTAAATTGTAGAACACAATATATAAAGTTATCTACAGTAGCTATTTACTGTAAATATGTCTCGATAACTAGTATGTATGAGTGTGTTTTTGTTAGTGTGTGAGTGTCCAGTTTCGAGCGCTTCAGTAAGTGGGTGTTACCCAATCCCAATGGTTCCCTGTTTACTCATTCCCGTAAGGACCCCTCACTGCTATGGCTTGCAAAGTCCCATGTTCATTACTGCTTAAAAGAGATAGGAGCAATGTGTTTATAGCAGAAAATAAAAGTGAGAGTGTCAGCATTTCTGACAATAAATGGAGGGGGCTTTGTCTCGCTTACCACCTGCATTTGCGTTCCACAGTTCAACTTTAAAGGATTTGGCCAGTTCAGGGACAGCATTATCAGTGATGTTAACATAGATGTATTTATATCTCTCTCCAGGCTGGAATTCCAAAAAATCTGCTGTTTCCTAAAAGTACAAAAAATAAATAAATAATATTATACTTACCGTGTTTTAAACTATACATGAAGCATGTATCTTTCTATGCCAATCACCTGATAGTCCTGTGGGCTATACGCGGTCATTGGAGATGTCCTATATTCAACCCTTATATGTCCCAAAAGTCCTTGTGCTCTGACCACCAGCAGCTTAACTTGTCCTATCTCCTCTTTGACTTTGATAGAAGGAACAAATTTAGCAGGAACGGTCATGTTATCACCTTGCCTTGGCGGAGGGTCCACAGAGAACTGAAGCAGTCCTGTACAGATAAAAAAATAAAATGTGTAACATGAGACTTTTAGATCTTGGCCTCTGTACAAAATCTGGATAAAGGTTTCCTACATATACCAGTCAATCGTTGTCTGATCCCATGATGACATTGTTTGATGTGATAGAGTATGTGAATGCACCATTTTCTCTTTTTGTATAAATACTATAACAAGACTTTTAGGGACACATAGTTTAGGGCAGTGATTTTCAACCTGTGTGCCGTGGCACACTAGTGTGCCGCGACACATGGTCAGGTGTGCCGCGGGGAAATTTCCCCAAACTATGGTGCCCCCTGTGTTTTGTTTCCCGGCAATGCGCAGCGATGCGCAGTCACGGCTTCTTACAATGTAGGAGACGTGTACAATAACAAATGCGCAAGCTTTGAACCTCGTGCGACAAAATGACGTCACCAAGGCCGCCGCATCATCCTAAGAGCGGAGAGACTCCCGCATTTGCCCACCGCCAAGGTAATGCCCACCAATAATGCTGACTATATGAGCTTTTGCCGGAGTATATGAACTGTTGGCAAAATACTCAGCATATGAGCTGGTACTTTTAGTACTCCAGCAGTATACTGCATATAACAATGAGAAATACTATAGTCATGAGGCTGGAGTACTACAAGTACCAGCCCATATGCTGAGTATATGAGCTGGCACTTGTACTCTGGCCTCATGGCCTTAGTACTTCTCATTGTACCCCTTTATTTTGCAGTATATGAGCCACATAATAATCAGCACCATATACTAAAAACAGGGAGAAACTGAGAACTGTTGAGGAAGAGCTTCGTGTGTTTCTTTCCACCATTCCTGCCAGGATATCCCTTTTGTGTTTATCGAAACAGGCCCAGGTTTCACACTGAGTAAAATAAATTTAGAATCTATATTATTAACTATATGTATAATATGACTGTTTTAGTGTCATTTTGTGCTATTTTGGTTGGTGGTGTATAAAAAGTATAAAAAGTGTGCCGCGGCTCAAAAAAGGTTGAAAATCACTGGTTTAGGGTATGTGGATTTACCTCTAAATTCAATGGGAGGCAAATTTCATGCAAATGAAATCTAGCATCAATATAAAGCATGAGAAACCTGGTACACTTAGGCTACATTTACACGAAGGTATGGGGGACGTATATACGGCATATATAGTCCCCTATACACGACAACAGGCTCACAGCAGTACAGTGCAGCACACGTGTGGCACCATAGTGTTCTGTAGCCGGGAGAAAGATAAGACATGTGCTATTTATGTGCTATCCACATGCTGTGTACCTCCGTGTGCCCCAGCTTCTGAACTCACCTGTCCCGGCTCCAGCAGCGATCCCCTGTGCCCGAATAAATTCCAGCCCCTTTCTATGTTCCCTTCCGGATCTTTGTGCTTTCATGCCTGAGAAAAAGCTGTATTCCAAGCCCTCTGCGTTTATTCAGATTTCCCATTGTGACCTCGATACTGTTCCTGACTCTGCTGCCTGACCTGACCTATTGCTACGTCCCCAACTCCGAACCTGTGCTGCCTGTCTTGACCTTCTGCCTGTCCCTGACCACCAGTTTGCCTCACGATTCTGCACTACGCCTTGACTGCCACCACGGGCAAAGTCACACCTGTGGAAAGACCTGGTGGTACCAAGCCGCAACAAGTCCAACCTGCTTTGCAGTGGACTCTGGTGAAAACCGGGTGCCACTTAGACTCCGGTCCCAGGTGTCGGCTTACGCCATCACCCGCGGTGGTACAGAGGATCCACTACCTCTGATCGTGACATGAGCAGAGAAGGTCTTCCCCTGAGAGAGCAGAAGATTGTGTGAGACATGGTCTGCTCATTGTAACAACCTGTGAATCTGCAGCTCTAGTAATGACCCCTTATTAGCATAATGTTAAAAGTTGATTTTAGAAGGAAGGATGTCATGAATAATAAATATAAGAAGATGACCACAGTCACAGTGCCTATAAGTGAGTGCCCCTGGATTATAGCTTGATTTTGATGGTAGCTTTTCTTTAAGCATATTACTGCTAGATAATTATATTATGGACATCTGGCATAATTAATAATAAACATGTTGTCCCTTTCTATAACACTTTAGACAAGCAATTGTGTAGTATTGTTATATGTTTAATGAAAATGATTTTATTTTTCATATACTTGCTAAATGCTGAAATCTAAGATGAGGCCAGACTATGGATGAAGATTGATAACAGACTCCTGTGCAGTAAAAGAATGTGGCCCTGGCTGATTTACAATACCACCCATTCCAAGAAGAAACAGAGCCTTTGTTTCTGCGTTGATCATATTATAATTTACTAACGAATGAACTACGGACATTGCTCCTTATCTTTAGCTAACCACGCCAGGTCCAGCCCACTGAGAGTTTCTGTATAATCCTTTGTGACGTGAATAAAGTATACACATCTGCCTAGCAGTTCGCAGAGGTTGAGATATTATACCATACGTTGTTTGGTCTAATTTCTTCTTCTGAGCTCACCTGTGACTGTTATCAGTTATTAGAGAATCTGAGGTTGTGTGAACAAGGGCAAAACTTGTCACAATCCTCGCAATACTCTCTTACCATATGGATGATCGCTTGCATTGATTGTAATGTCTTCTGCTTTCGTATCAGGATCTATGCTGGCTCCACTGTTAGGAGTGGATCCAGGTTTCCCATCAGCAGATACGGCATGTGTGAGAGTTACACGGAAATGCTCCATAAGTTCTGGGATATCGTCATCTAGAACATCCAGATTTAACACCTATTACAAGCAAATTGCAAATGAATAAGCATATTATTATGCTATGTTTAAATGTGGTCCAAAAATATTCTGAATGTTATTGCATAATGGACAAATAACAAAATCTTACTGTATAATCAGATATATTAGGTTCCCTTGTTGGTCCAAGACTAAGTTGACCATTATTATTTTAAAAGGGGTTTTCCCACAAAAAACAAGTTAGGCCCTATCCACAGGAAAGGGACTAACTGGCTGCCCCATGGTGGTCTCAGTGATGAGACTCCTACAGGTTACAAGAATGAAGGGCCAATGCGGTCCCAGGTACATCCATCGGATCCCTCAGCAGTTTCTGAGATTAATGAAGCAAACTGCCTAACTTGTTTCGTGGGAAAACCCCCGTTCTGGTAAAATATTCTAATCCTTGACTAGGCCTAGGTTATTTATATCAGATCAAAAGGTCCTGCGGCTCCAGGGCAAGAACTGTATCCTCTGATGTGTTATATACAAGATAAAATAAATAGGAGTATTGACTTCTGGGCAGTTCTATACAATTACCTTTGATCTCTGAGATGGTAGGAAGGTGATGTTTCCACTGTTGGTGGTAAAATCCACTACTGGGCCATCAGCAGCTCCAGGGTCTGTCTGACTAATGCTATAGAAGAGATACACAGTGTCCAGCGCTCCCCGTGTACGTTCTACAACACATGAGATAGTAGACCCTTCTTCTGAAGACTGGAAACACAAGACACACAACATCTTGTCATCTTTAACAATATGAACACATCTTTGTATTTAAAGGTTCTCACCGCATTTCTCACCTGAGGAATACACGGTCCGGTAAAGCCAAACAAGCCATTGGCGTTATCACTTTTTAGGATCCTTATTAAGGCTGTGATGTTCTCCTCTGGTATCCTAGCTCCACCAAACACAGATACAAGTTTTAACATGAAAAGTTCTTCTCCTTCCTCCTCATTGTCGTCCCGGGCAGAAACAACAAATGACTTGTGTATTTCTCCTTGTCTGTATTCCAAGTAGCCAGAAATTGGATGCAGGTCACTTTTGGCTGGAGTACCATGAAGTTCTGTAATCTCTGCTCGAGAAAGCCTTTGTTCATACATGCGCACATCTTGGAGTAGGCCAGTGTACCTGCTTCCTCCATTCACTCCTGCACCAATACGCAAGGTTCCTGGACCTGGGACAGAGACAACTATGTGTAAATAACTTATGTATACTGTATATTAGGGCATTCTACAGATTTTCTGAAGAATGTTCTTTGACGTACTGATACAAATCACTTTATATTATAAGTAATGTAATGACCTATCCTAGAAATAAACAAAAACATTTCATTTCTTTTATGAATGCTGCCCATTTTTTCTTCATCATAAACATTGTTTTGCCACAGGAACTTACTGTCATTCACAGTTTCTTAAATTTCCTCTACAGAACAGTTATTTAGAACTTTTTCTATTTATTCCTTCACTTCTGTACTAGTTTTTCTTCTAGGAAGGCTAGCAGTAGATACGTTTCACAAATGGGTGGAGCAACAGATCAAGCATGAAATCAGCTGCTCTATTCAAATGGGGACAGCACTCGACTAACTCAGGCAATCCTATAGACAGTGATTGTGAGTGCCAGACATAGCCGACCGATGAGCTCAGCAATGACTTCTAATAAATTAAGCAGCAGGACATCTGCTTGACCTGCACTCCATCTATTAGTGAGACACAAACCCCCGTTCTCCTGATTGCTGGGGATCTGTGGTTGTGGTCAGTGAGGTCTCAGCAGTCACAGTGAGCACAGGCAGGATTTGTGGAGAAACAAATTGTGGAGAGCAGAGAGCACTTCATCGTTAGGAATCCCCATTTGGGTACTTGCTGATGATAATAAAAGCATCCACACAGGTATCTTTAACCACTTCTTGCCCGGCCTTAATTAGCCCTGTACGACCCAACCATGTTTTGCATTTTTATGTCATCCCAACTCAAGAGCCTTCATTTTATTTTTGTTTAGCTGCAAAACACGAAGGGGTTTTTATATAACCATTTGAGGGTACACATATTTCAATGATAAACTTTTTACATACTTTGTGAGGGAAAAAACTGCAAAAACAAAAAAAATTTTGTCTTCTTTTTGAGACTTTTTGTTGCAAATGTTTCAAATCCACATGGGCACAAGCCATGTGAGAGGGTTATATGGAGGAGTGGACACTACAGAAATTTTGGATTTGAGGCCGCATCTCGGGGGTTAACCCCTGCCGCTCTTCCTGCTCCAGCGACCCGCAGCTCCAGCTTACCTGTCCACGCTCCTGTTCCCCGGTCTGGCAGTGAGGCTCGCGCGTCCCCGACTCCTAGGGCACATGCGCACACCGGCTCACGCAGATTTAAAGGGCCAGCGCACCATTGATTGGTGCTGGCTATTCCCGAGATTCTTCATAAGCCATCCTCTTCCTGCACACCCCGCTGGATCTTTACGCCGTATAGCCATTGAGAAAGCTTTGTTCCAGATGCCCTTTGCTCTTGTTCTGAATTCCCGTTGTGACCCTGTTTCAGATCCTGACTATGCTTCTGTACTGCCCATCCTGACCTCCTGCCTGTCCACGACTACAATTCTGCTCATCGTCTCAGTACCTCGCCTTGGCCACCACCGCAGACAAAGTTGGGCCTGTGGAATGACCTGGTGGTACCACGCCACAACAAGACCAATCTGCTTTACGGCAGGCTCTGATGAAAACCGGGTACCACTTGGATTCTGGTCCCAGGTGTCAGCTTACGTCTTCATCCGCGTTGGTGCAGTAGGTCCACTAGCCCTGGTGACTGACATGAGGCTGCGGTTGAACGAGGTGTGAAGGTTGAGCATACCTGTTGCGTTTTGGTTGAGTTTTCTTTGCGTTTTCACTGTTGACATTTGTGTTTACAAAACACTCATGTTAATGCATTATCAACGCATATGTTAACACATTGTTAATACATGGGTTAACATACATTCTGTTTGCATTGCGTTTTGAATATGTAAATGTTAACAGAAATGTAATTAGGCAAATCACCTCTCCTTAGCTGTTACCTCACTCTTAGAAGTAACAAATAAAAAAAAAAATGTAAATGCAAAAATGTATGAATTTTAAAGAAAAACTGGTAAATGTGAAAAATTGTAAACATTTAAAGCATGTAAAATAATTCCAATTTACATGTAAAAACAGGGTCCATGAAAAAAATCCTTTCTTTGCACCTGCCCTGGACAATGCGCAGATTTGCGACTAAAAAGTTGCAAAAATAAGAAAAAAAAGTGATACATAAGTGAACGGCGGAGACCTCCGAGGCGGGAAATGGCGCCCAAATGTCCGAAATGCGACTTTTACACCTTTTTACATCACATAAAAAATGAAATAAAAAATGATCAAAATGTCGCACAGACCTCAGAATGGTAGCAATGAAAACGTCGGCTCATTTCGCAAAAAATGACACCTCACCCAGCTCCGTGCGCCAAAGTATGAAAAAGTTATTAGCGTCAGAAGATGGCAAAATTTTTTTTTTCTTTTCTGTACGTATTCGTTTATTTTTTGAAAATGTATTAAAACACAATAAAACCTATATAAATTTGGTTTCACCGCGATCGCACCGAACCAAAGAATAAATCTGAGGTGTTATTTTGAGTGCACAGTCAAAGTAAAAAAAACTGAGCCCGCGTTTTTTTTTCAATTTTTCCAGATTTGGAATTTTTTTTCAGCTTCGCAGTACACGGCATGTTAAAATAAATAACATTACGGGAAAGTAAAATTTGTTACGCACAAAATAAGCCCTCACACAGGTCTGTACATGTAAAAATGAAAAAGTTATGGATTTTTGAAGTTGGAGAGCGAGAAATGAGCGGAAAAACCCTGTGTCCTTAAGGGGTTAAACTTTACTGCTTGGGTCAATACAATTTTGGTTATACCAGATTTTTTTTTGTTTGTTTTAGTTTTTTTGTTTTAACTACTTTCTCATAGTTTTTCTCTTTTTGTGCATCAATACTTTCAAAGACCTGGAACTGGTTTATTTTCCTATTGTCGGTATTGTATGAGAGCTTTTTAGTTGCGATATTAAATGCAGTGCAATTTTTGTTAAAATTACAAATTTTTATTGCTTTAAAGGACATCTAACACCATGATGTAAACCAAGTACACTTACATGTTGGTGTGTGTCCCCTCTCGCAGGATCCGCTCTTCTTTAAGCTTCTTGTGCTCTTGTTTTTAAGAAAAAGAGGCTTTAAAAATTATGTAAATGAGCCTGAAGCCATAGGTGGACCCTGGAGCCCCTCAGGAACATTTGCATAATTTTAAAAGCTTTTTTGGTAAACACCAGGGCATAAGAAGCTAAAAGAAGGTCAGATCCTGCCAGAGGAAGCACGTACCTGCATGTAAGTGTGCTTGGTTTACAATCCTTAAATTAATTTCCAGTGTTTACTGCATTGGATAATTATTACAATAATATCTGCACTTTCTGGGAGGATTCATTTATCAAATACTATTTATTTTTCTGAAATATTATATGCGGTAAGTTAACTTTGGGGCCACCACCGTCTACACTGGCTTCTATGTAATGACACTAGAACACCACAATCGCACACATTTCTTAATGCCAGTTGATGTGACAGAAATATGGTTAATTCAATATTTCACAAAATTCTACATTCAGATAAGTCGCAGAATTATCTGTTATAAGTGGACTATGAGGTATTTCATCTACAGGCATTCCCCGGGTTACGTACAAGTTAGGTTCTGTAGGTTTGTTCTTAAGTTGAATTTGTATGTAAGGCGGAACTGTATATTTTATAATTGTAACCTCAGTCAAACATTTTTGGTCTCTGTGTTAACTGGATTTTAAAGCTTTTGGGTTGTCATAAGAACCAGGATTAACAATAAAGCTAAAAATAACTGTTACAGCTGATCATTGTAGCCTAGGGCTAAATAACAGTAAATTATAAATATCCAGAGGTCAGTTTGCAACTAGGGATCGTCTTAAAGAGAACCCGTCAGGCAAAATAACCCTCCTAAACTAAATATATTTTCATAAACTGCCATTAGAAAGCATTGCCTCTATCCCTTCATTGCCCCTCTACATGCCTGTAAACTTAAGTAATGAGGTCCTAAAGCTGTATGCAAATGACCTGTGAAATGTCCAATGAGTCATTAGCATATTCAAGCTGTCCACCTTATTCATGAGTGGGAGGTATAGCCACACCCCCAGTGCATGACTGACAGCCTGTGTAATGATGTGAGGCTGTATAATGATGTGATGGCTGCTCCATGTGCTTGCTGGTGGCCACGCCCCCTGAAGCCTGTGTGTGCATGTGTGTGTGTGTATGGGAGAGATACAACAGCTCCAGGTTGCAGCCATGTTATAGCAGAACATGTCAGGTACTTGTGTTCCTGATGTCTGTGTATCACACATGTGTATTAGGAGGATGCAGCATGTCAGCAGATGCAGCACACACACTAGCAATGCTTTACTATACATTACACACAGACATGAGCAGGGGGAGGAGAGGGAAGGGGGAACAGGGGTGACATCACTGCCTCTGACAATGCGACCAGCCTCATTTACATAATAAAGAAATGATGATTTTATAATGATTACTGATTTACTAGATAAGGACTGGGATGGGATCCTTGTGAGCTGCTCCAACAGGTAGAGGCAACAGAAAAAGTGACCTGATGACAGGTGTCCTTTAAGTTGGGTGTTCTTAGGTAGTGGACCGCCTGAACTTAATGGAGAGCTAAAGAGATTCCATATAAATTTGTTGTACAAATCCATGAGTAAGGCCTCATGCACAAATAGAACATGCAGTTCCATTGTGTATGCACCATGTCTTACCGCAATGTGAACGTGCTGAGCGGCCACGCCACACATTATAAAGTAGGTCCTATTCCTGGCCACGCCACACATTATAAAGTAGGTCCTATTCCTGGCCACGCCACACATTATAAAGTAGGTCCTATTCCTGACCAGATATGTAAGGCAGTCGATGCTTACCTGCCAATGTCATATGGGCTGCAAGCAATGACACACAGCCCATTGCTTGTGGCCTTTGGTTTCGAGATATCGGCATATACAATATGATACCTTTATCTATGAGGATAAGATTTGAATATTTATCTTTATCTTACCATTAAGTATGGCTTCTCCTTTAAGACTTTTCACCCCACCAGGGACAAGGTTTCCATCAATATAAAACTCTATAAATCCATCATCTAATGTAATCAGTACATGGGTCCAAATATTTTGTTCCATGAGTTTTGAGACTCCAGCTTTAGCCACAAATGTAGTATTAGATCCAAAGGTCACATAGTATAGCAGGATCATGATATAAGAATCGTTGGTTTCCACCTTCACCCCATAATACATTGTTCCGTTATCATTGTCCTTTGAAATGATAAATCCATTGGTGTTGGTGCTTGGCATGGTCCATGCTGAGAAAGTAAAGTTGGTCAGAGTGATATTCAAGCTATAATAACTATGTGGCTCAATGACTCCAAATGCACCTTCGTCACCGCTGAAGAATAGGGCGTCTGTCCCACTGTGGTGTCGGCGCATATGTGGCTGTAGCTGCACAGTCGGTGGGAATGAGCTGATGAGTAATATATCCACCATAGGAGGAAGGCCGGTTTTGAAAGATGTGGAGTAAATTTCCCAACCAATGCGAACATCTCCAAATGTTCCTTGACGTCTCCAAATGGAGATGTTGGTGACATATCTCATATCGTCTAGTGAAAGGACATCTTCAGCCACCTCCTGATTCTGTGTTTCTGGTTCAATTACAAATACTCCAAATGGATCGTCATTGAAAGGAATCATCACTGTAACATTTAGGTTTGTTTTTGCCAATTGACCACCAGGACCCGGAACTCCACCTGTGTAATGCAAGTATTATTTTGAGCAAATGTTAAAAAAAAACTTCAGCAAGGAAACAAAGTTCCCCCTTTTCAGTGACTTTATTAATTTTATTTATTTTAAGTTAATATATTACTTGAACAGTTAAAATTTAGAATCCTGTACCCACATACCATACTAAGGGACTAGTGCTGTTGGCAACAGCAGACAAAATCTAAAACCCCTCTTCCTCTGAGGAACCTGTCCTTTCTTGAATTACACAGATGACCATTGATTTCCATAAGTGCTGTGTAATACTCCATGACCCCTGTGGTGGTGCTCTAAGAACGTTGGTCAATTACTACTGGATTTCAACAGTCTGTGGATCCCAGTAGGGGTCAATTTCGGATGTTGTTATGGTGCAGAGACCAGTCTAAGCCTACCTTTACATAACTAGGAATATAGGAAGTGTGCTAGCCCTATTTTGTACAGCATGCACATATCCTTATTCACTTCTATGGATTCCACAGCCTCGTGCATGATCTGACTGGGCCAAAAAAAGATAGGCAGGTTCGATTCCTGCCCATATTGGGGCCTGTGCAGACTTTTATTTTTGTCATCAGCTGAGCTCACCCGCCAATGACACAGGTCCGCTGGACTGCTTTCTGTATCCTGTTAATACAACAACCTGTTTTCTAGAAGCCTTATAAATGTGACTCTTTTAAGGTGGAGAACTACACATGCCACAGGTACTGTAAATGGGCCATGTAAGTGAAAGGGGCTTTACTGTGGCTGTATTGGCAACTATCCATCTGGGTGTTATCTTAGCAAATCTTCTCCTGACACATTGTATCCACCATATTAAGGAATGCCTAAATCTATCAAATACCACATGACAAATTGGCTAAACTCTTCTCATATGATTTCTTGTACATGTTGTTGACATTGTTTAAGATACGCACCCGAAATATTCATTAGTTTCAAAACATAGAACTCGTTGAACTCTGGAATGAGATCAGAAACCGCATGGAGTGTTATATATTTAAACGCTTCTCTATCATGAAACCAAAGTGTGCCCCAGGTTTCAGCAAATTCTTGGCCTGGCTGTAAAACCGATCCATTCTGCATAATCTGCCAGTGCAGGAAAACACTGCCAAAATGTCCTCTGTCTCTCAGCACCCTGAAAGGATAACAATGCTGCTAAGATGTATGTGTATATCAGAAATATCACAATAGTTTTACAAAAAATACTACAGATATATTAGAAGAATAAAAGTCAAACATACAGTCATTGTAAATGAATTCTAAAAATTCTTACAAAAAGCAACAATTGTTGATGAAAAGAAAAAACAAGTCTTATAATCTGTAACATCTGTGTGATATCCATTCTTGATGGGTAACCCTTAGTGGTTTGGACTTACTTGAACTGGTTATTTCCACCTTCTTCAACAGTTTTATCAATGGGTTCAATGTAGAATATTCCATTGGGATCGTCATTGGCCTTGATGATTATTGTGGCATTTCCATTTCCGCTTACCACAGTGTCTCCTATTTAACAAATAAGTATTACTATGAAAATTGTAGAAAATTATAGAAAAATATATTACAGCCCCTGCCTCAAACTTTATTCAGTTTGGGAATGTGACATGTGAGGACCTGCATTTGTCCACAACTCATTTGTATATTCAAAAAGTGGGTGCAACTTAAAAGAAATCTACCATTTGTTTTTATGCATTGTATTGTGAACCAAACATACCTTGAGAAAGCTGTAACGACACTGATGCAGAAACATATCTTGCTTAATCCCTGAACTGAGTGGTTTTGCTTTAAAAAACAATTATAAAATTCAGGACTTTGGGTGCAGAATGGCTGGCACACATAAACACATTAGTTCCACATACACAGGAGCTGCCTGAACTGTCCAGACAGGACTAATCAACCTGAGTTGGATGACTCATACAAAGCAGCTGGGGGATGGTGCAGAGATTGATTACTTCTGCCTGTCATGGACAACACATTGATGAGGTATTCCTGGCTTATGCTGGGCAGGACATGGCTGGAACAGTGCATAATTAGGGTAAGAGGAGAGCATCCAGGGCAGCCATAGGAGCGACAGAGCCTCATTATCATAATTTTATAATTGTTTTTTTTTCTGTTTTTTTTCACTCAGTTTCTGCATATCTCTAGCTACAGCATTCTCAAGGTATGTTTGGTTCATAATGCACAAAAGCAAATGGTAGATTTAGGTCAAGAGTTTCATAGCGGGGGGCATAATGTCACTAACTAAATAAAAAGGACAGGTAGAGAAAGCCTCTTTCATTTCCATATCATGGGAGCAACAGCTATTGCCAAGCACAGAGATAAGGTATCTTTCACACTCCCATTCACTTTTCTAAAACAATTTTTGATGCTCCCAATGTAGTGAATAGAGGAGCAGGACAAATTGCCAACTTCCCACTTATTTGAATACTATAGGGGGCATTGGGAATTGCTGAGCTCTAGTGAGAAGAGGACCCCCCATTCTTTTGATATCAGGGGTCTGTTCTTGTAATAAGTGGTCCTAGCAGTTAAGCCCCCTCCGATTTGATTGATATCACATCTACTATAGGTTTCTTATATATTTGTGGATGCCTTTTACTTGCATTGGTTTGGAGAGAAAACATATACTTCGCTCTGGCTGTCATGACATGACATACTAATATGACATATCATAAACCACTTACCTGTACAGTTAAAAAGTTGTACGTAAAAATATTCATCTGTCTCAGGTGTATCATCTTCACTTGTGTTCACAGATATGTTTAGCATCCTTTGGCCAACAGCAAAGAGCAATATGTTTCCAGAGATGTGAGTAAAATCTCTTTCCTGCGCGGTGGCTGTTCCACTGACAGTAGCGTAAGTGACCGAAGACTCAAAGTCAGCTGATCCGTTCCGCATAATGGTGAGGCTCGCAACATCGCCTTCATCAACCCATAAAACAACTGGTTCTAGAGGGGCAATAAGAAATTAGGTCAATTTCTGCTGATAGCTTCCCTTTCAGCCTTAATGTGTTTTCACAATAAACATGTTAAAAGTAGGTATATTTCTTTATACAATCTATTTGAATTTTGTTTCTGTTTGCTTATATTTTCCCACATTCATTACCTCAATAAGGAAAATTGTTATATCAAAATAGGGTTTTTTCAGATATCAGATACACATGCAGTAAAGCCATTCTAGGAACATTCAACAAGATTTGGATTTATACGGAAGCTTTTTTTTACCACATTAAAGGACATATACCATGTTCCTCAGGACTTCTTTTGTTACATCTCTTTAGGTCGCAATTGCAGCAATACAGAGTTATAAAAATGATTTAGTCTAATTAGTCTGGGGTTCTCCAGCTATGTCACCGGAATGCCTGAGAGCGCCTCGTCTTTTAATTGATTCACTCCCCCATTCTGATACCAGGCACTGTGAACGAGCAGGACTGAGCAGGACTTGTATAGGAACAGGGGGGTAGTGAACAAATTAAAATCAAGGTGCTCTGACGCAGCCGGAGTTCCCCAGGCTAATTAGTATAATATTTTTAACTCTATAACTTTATACAGTTATAATAAAAGAAAACCGGAGGAGCATCGATCGCCAGGAAGTTCTTAGTAGGACATGTCTATTATAAGTAAAACTGATGATAGATGTCCTTTAACATAGTGAACAACCTCCACAAATGAACTTGAAAGCCCTCATAAATAACTAAACATTACAGTACCTGCAAAGAAAATGGCATCATCATTTTTATTTATTTCCAGTGTGGCGGTGGTAACAATTCCCATCCTGGCTCCACCCATGGGATTGAAAATGGTTAAAGTGAATACTTCCATCTCCTCCGGAATCTAGATATTATTAAAGATTTGTTACAATCATGAACATTGAGACGTAGAATATATTCTGTCTATGCATATCGTGTACTGCACATGTGTATTCAGCGCTGTTAAATTACTATATTATGCGATATTGTTTAGGAAAAAAAATATTACTGTTTACTGAAAGTGGTTTTATACTATTATAACTATTATACAATTTATGGGGGGGAGGGGTTATCATTCTCTGGTGATGGTTGTATTATGTAAACCCCACCCTTCTGCATACTACTGCACCCTACTGGCAGGACCTGGTGTAGAATTGCAATATAACCTGTGACAGCTCCTAGCACAGACTTTAACTAGTGAGCATCCCCAAAACGGCTCACTCCCCCGCTAAGCATTCCCCCATCACACCCTTTCATGCCCACTTGGCCTGCAGGTGGCGTAAAGTAAAAGTAGAGAACTGGCATACAAGCTCTGATAATCCCCTACCAATTAATGCAGATACTAGAGATCTGTTTATCTAGACCAGAACAATTGTACTCTGTGTACTGTATATGCTTGAACAATAAGATTTTAATCATAATCAGTTGAAATGCTCCTAATATCAATTGTTGGTTTCCAATGCTGAGCCCCCACGATCACGTAAATGGGATCTCTATGACTTGGAGGACGGGATCCCGCTCTTACATATGGATGGAGCGTCAGGAAATGCGTGCGCACTACTGCTCCATTCACTGACTATGAGAGCAGTCTCTGTGCTCGACTATTTTTGTGACTCCCATAAATTGAATGGAGCAGTTTGGCGCATTCCGCATCTGCCACTCCACCTATTAATTAAAATGGGACCCCCATTTCCTGGAGCACAGGGATCTCATTTTGTGATCACTGGGGGTCCCAGTAGTCAGGGATAGGGGGGTAACTTAAATGTTTGGGAGACAATCCCTTAAGTTGCCTGGTAAGCCAGATGTATAAACTTAATTCACCTTTAAGTATCTGGCAAAACTGGCTTCTAAATGTCAATAAATTACTCCCACAGTGATAAAAACTAAAAAATACATTGGGCACAAAATACATTAGGTTATTACCATGAAAATGTGTTGATGCGAAACTTGTGCAAAATGTATTATTACAGTATAAAGGCAAGAAAGTATCTTCCTCTCCCATTGTACCTAAACATAAGGATTATTGAATAAAGATGTAGAGGCATGGCCAAACGGCTAATAAACTAAATTCTGCATGAGACGTCTAAAATTACACAGAAAATAATTTAATTTTTTTACCTCATCTGGACTGGAAGAGATGGTAATGGTTTTCATAGTTTCCCCATCATTAAACTGCAGTATGCCATGTGCTGGGTAAACATCAGAGGGTGAACTAGGGTTTACAGCCCAGGACACATTAATGTCGCCAAAGCTGCCTTGTCTTCTCAATACTTCAAACACAGCTAGAAATAAACAGAACCGTATCCACATTGACAACAGTGAAGATGAGGGAAGGGATATCATACATACAGTGCCCCCATATATATACAGTCACCCAGATATATATATATATATATATATATATATATATATATATATATTGTGTCTGCGCCCATTTTTTAGTGTTTTCTTCGCAACAGTGACCCCACCCCATACACATCACACAATAGCATGTAAATGTCTTAATACATATTCCACTGATCCATGGGATTAGAGTCACCATTCTTCTAAAAAAGACTTATATTGATGTCCTCAGTTTCAGTCATGGAGTTGGGGAGCTGCAGTATGCAGTAAAGCTACTCTGCCCTCCTCACTGACACTACTGACACTGCTAACCAGGCTGAAGAGAACTCATGAGATGGGGGAGCAGGTGTGAGAGAGACAGTGGCTTTGTGTTACTCGGTTCTGCTAAATCATTAAACACTCCAGAAGGAAGGAAGGGGTTAGAGTGATGCAGGCTATGTGAAGAGAAATCTTGCTCCTTCCCTTGTATTCTACAGCTTCCTGCCTCCATGGCTGGAATAGAGGACATCAATAAAAACTTATTTTAGAAAAATGGTGGCTCTAATGCCATGGATCATTGGAACATGTGAGAGGGTTGCTGGTAAGAAGTTCAATTTAAGGCTCATGCACATGAACAATGTTTTTGGTCGTAGCAGGCTACAAGGCTACGTTCTCCATGGCTTTGTGTTTGAGCCCACTGCTCGAGCCACAAATTATTAAGCAGGACCTATTCCTGCCCAAGTCTGCATCTCTCATTACACCTGAGATCGCACATGTGCTTGTGTGCTTTATTGTGTGAATTATCCTCCTTGTAAAAACATCCTTAAAATAAAATTGAGCAACTCTCGCTACCTCATACTTACCATACTGAAGGTCATTTCCTTTGCTCTCATTTATGTTCCGTACTATTCCTGGAGAGATGAATTCAATAACTCCATGGGGGTCATCATTCTTTAGGATAGTTATGTTGACTCTTATGGCCTCCCCCAGTGTGATAGGAAACGCTCCATGACTGCTCAGCACCACTGAGTACATCTCATCCAGCTGTAAACACGAAAAAGCAAAGAAGATATGTTAGATTATTTCTTACATTATATTTAGTATAACCGTAATATCTACATACAGTTGTAATATAATGTTATATGAATTATTGAGTATATTCTATATCAGAAAATTGCATTTTGCGTCTTGGGCACTATGGGTAAGAGTCGTAGTGCAACCACCACTTCTCACCTATCCCTGGCAGCCAATGGATTTCCTACATTCTCTGCTGCTATCTCCCATTGGCCCACAACCTGCCTGCTTCTTAAAGGGAACCTTTTTGCTTGAAGACAGGTTCCAATAGCTTATGACATGTTTAAAATGCCTTTGTCAGCAATATGAATAAATCTACTGCTTTTTAATCAATTATTTCCCATAGCTGCCAGCAGCATATGGAGAGTATCGAGGGGGGAGGGGTGGCAGGTTGATTGTATAAAGTGAAGGAGGCAAAGAGTTTAGCACTGAAGTCAAGCTCTCTGAGCCTCAGAATGTTGCCTGTGCTGTGATTGTCATCATACACCAGAATTCAGGAGAGTCAGTTACACTGTAATGTCCCTAAGCCAGACCATCAGTAAAGGGGTGGGTTTTGAGCTGGGGAGAGCTTGACTTCAGCGCTCAACTCTCCGCCTCCATGATTGTACTATTACACAACCAATTTACATTTCACTTCAGAATTGATTTTCTGGATGATGCCAATAAACCGGATCATGAAAGAAACATGATGAAGGTGTTAATTCAGTTCTAAATTTTTGCCGTGGTGGTTTCTGGTTCAGGGTCTGTTGATATCTGTATCTATCGACCTTTATGTTCTTTAGATGCACTAAACATTCCTGCAGCTGAGAGGGATGTTGATTTCACATAGTTCCTTTCCACCCAGCTTCGTCCTTAACAACAGATACACGGCGGCTGAAATTCACATGCATCTCACATGTTCTACCAGAAGCCAGTAACAAAGGAGCGGAGAGCCCTAGCCCCAGCTCTGTGCATAGCAAGCTGGTGTAATTGGCAAATGATTGGTTCTTTATGCTAAATAGGTGTCAGGGGATTTTCACACCATTATCAATCCTCTGTGATCTGAATAGTGGTTCACAGGTTCTTAATAACTACTTAATCATGTATTGCTCCCTTTGTAGCATGTGGCAGTGTATACAACCTTTCCTTGAGCGCTGTAAGTGTTAGTTGTGGACAAAGTTAACCTTTGCATAAAGCATTCAGGAAAGAAGTGCAGCCAGTGAGTGAAAAAGTCTAATACCTCTGGTATCCCATCCATCCTTGTTAACAATGTAATTACAATCTCCTTTTCACCAGCCTTAAACTCCAGGATCCCAGTGTTTCCATAGAATTCATTGCTGTCCCTTGGTTCAATGGTATAACGCAGAAACTGTTTAACAAGAAGACCCTTGGATCGAGCAATTCTGAGTTCAACAGAGTCTCCCTCCTAGGGGGAAAGGGAAAAAAAATCAATATGTTAAATGTGTAATTCATTTAGAGGGAGAAGACTATCAAAGTACAACACATAATATTAATAGATATCTGCTGTGAGCATGTGTCTGCTACTGAGGATGCTGATATTAGTTATAAAAATACCTACTTTTACACTATAAGGTCCTCTATATGACGGCGAAAATTCAAAAACACCCCCAGGGTCATCATTTTCCAGTATAGTTAGTTCACAGCTTGTAAATCCAGACTTGAGGACTTGATTTTCCACACTTACCCTTAAGTGTTCAAAACAGAAAATTTTAGTACCATGTAATAATGAATAGTCACACAAATAAATTTAAAAAATAAATAAATTATGTTTGAGTTGCAGTGAGGACCCAAAAAACACCGTCCTTATCATGGATTTGTGAATCCCTAAAAACAGAACTACTTTCTTGTTATTCACAAAAAAAATAAATAAATTTGGAAAAAGAAGGCACAATAGAAGGCAAGCTAGAAAACAAGCAACAAATCAGGTTAGAGGTACATATTGTTAGATCTACTGTAGTAGGAGGTTGGTTGGTTGAAATTCTTGCCAAAACTTTCTGTCTTGGTGGAAGTTGGAAGTTAAATTAGATTCATTTATTATAAAATGAAATAATAATAAATCAAAAATTCTAAACTTTCTCAGAAACCTACTAAGAGTAGTAGCCATATTATTCAGTACAATATGACAGAATGCACTGTAAATATAAAATATACTAGTAAACAAAATAAACTGATGGGATTTGTCTTTACACACAGCTGAAAAAAAGGGAATACTACAAATACCACATCATAAATCTCAATGATGAAATATTCCAGTTGCAATTCTGTATGCATAACATAGAGGAATACGATGAGAACAATTAGACATAATAATGATTAATAAAAGTCAAACTTAATTTCCCATGGAGCTCTGGATTTAGAATGATACTCAAAATGAAAGTGAAAAATAAAATTTCAAGCTGGTCCAACTTCAGTGGAAATGACTCAAGATAATATGGCACCCTTAATTGGCAAACTCTTCATAAGGAGAACTCTTACTTTCTGATCCAACCAGGTCAAAACAACGCTGTCTACAGTTGGGAGTCTGTTTCTTCTGGAATAGAAATACTGTCTTGGCATAATCCCACATCATGTTATTAGTCCTCTTTTAAGCCAAGCTTGGTGTTAAGATGGCTGCCTTTCAAGGTAGCAAAAAGAGACATTGTTTTTTGCTACTGACTTCCTACTAAGGAAGTGAGTCTTAGTAGTGTGTGTGGCAACCACGTGCCTTTATCACCACCCTACAATGCCAGGGCATGCTCCTGATGAGGTGGAGGATGTTCTCCTGAGTAATCTCCTCCCAGACTCCAACTCATAGGGCCCACAGCACCTGTATATGGTCTCATAATGAAGTTAAGGATCTCATCCCGGTACCTAATGTCAGGCTACCGCTTGGCTAGCTCATGGAGGACTGTGCAGCCCTCCAAACAAATCCCTCTCCTCACCATGACTGACCCACTGCCAAAGCGCTCATGCCAGATGTGAAGGAAGCTGTGAGGTTTCGGACCCATGAAGGGTATGCAAGGTCACTTAGTTACCCTTTTATAGACACTCCCAGAGCGCACGGGTTCTGAGAGGCACAGGAAGTGATTTAAAGTTGTCCATATAACTTCTGGATATGACACAACAATAAATTACAGCCCTGAACAGCTATAAGACCCCTTTCACTAGCCTTAGTAAAATACAATCTTATCAACCCAATTTAAACCACCACCAGTTCTTTAATATAAGCCCGGTCCATAATGAGATTATATGGGTTGAGGAACCTCGCTGGTGGGATTTGTGGATCGAGATAAAAGAGCAATGCAAGTTAAGTTTTATATTCAATTGCCTTAAGGGCACATTAGACAAAACAATATATACAATAGAGATATATACAGTTAAGCAGAGTACAAAATAGAAAGGAAGCACTACAAGTATCAGCAGTTCAATAAATAAGTTACCTAATGTGTTGGCCTAATGGAACCTGATAGTCCACTTTAAGGTCTTCCTCTGCACTTGATGTTAAATTGGTCCCCAGACAAAAGACAAGGTGCATTCAGAGGTGTCTGGTTATATCTGATGCAGATACACCCTGTCCACCCCTAGAAGGGGTCATGAGTCCCTCCTACATGGTATTACATCCCAAACCTTGGAGAAGCCATAGCTTCTCAAGGGGAAGTCGTAGGGTCCGGGTTCTGATATCATTGGATCCGGGTGAATCCCTGGATTGCATTGATACCAAACCTGACCCATTTGCTATGACCCAAGGGTGTTAGAGCCTTGGGAATCGGACCACTGTGATTTACTGACAAAAAGTAATCCAAAAATGTAGTTGCCTTTGGGCTGAGATGGACCATAACTCCATAACTGTCCCTAGTCAATGTATTGGTTTAAGAGTTTTTATGACTCTTTTTATGATCATGCCTCTGAAGTGTTAGACAATACTAGCTAGCTCCATTAAGCTAATTACGCTGAGGCTGGGGGGAAATGAGGGATATGGGTGGCTTGATGAACAGGACAATATCTGGCCTGTGAATCTCCCTTGTACCTATATGTTCATCACACCAGAGACTGTTTTTCACCACGTCTCCAGACCCTGTCACCCCTGTCACATGTGCTCAGTGTGAACCTGCTCTCACATGTGAAAAACACAGGGTCCCAATGTCGAATCTGCCGATCTTGGTGTTTTCTGGCAAACACCTGCTCGCTGTCGGGCTGAAAGTGCAAAACTGTCTTGTGGACATCATACTACCCTCCTGGAGTCTGTTACTAACAGTTTAAGAGACACATGGATATTAGTGGCCTGCTAGAGTCATGGTTGCAGGGCTCTGGCACTGTTCCTTTTATTACTGTTTGTAGCAGGCCTGATGCTGGGTTGTTAACCTTGTATGGCCCCTCCACATCTCCTGATGTACTGGCCTGTCTCTTGGTATCTTCTTGCTACAGAAAGCACTGACGTGTCATGATCTGCACACCCAGAGCAACTTCTGTGTGTAGACACGGCTTCAAGCTATGCTAGGAGTACGAGCAATGACAAAATGTGAAAGTGACCAAAACAACCAAAAAGGATGAGAACAGAGAAATGGTCTGTGGTCACCGCCTACAGAGCCTTTTTTTTAGAAGTGAATATAACATTTCTGGGTGAATTTAATTTAACAAAAAGTATACTTTACTGGACATCAGATTAACACTGCACATCACCACAATAACAGCCATGCACAGGGCAAGATGTTATCTCTAAGGTACAAACAGTAGCGTACAGTATCACACCGAGAAGGAAAAGAGAGACATTATTCACGCTGGTCACACACATATAGCACTTACCCAAAATAAACAACAAATCTCTCTGTCTCTACCCTGGCAAAACAGGAAGGGATCAAGGAGGAAGAGAAGGGAATGAAAGAAAACTGCCAAACCTCAATAAGACAGGATACAAAGTAAAAGGCACTTTTATTCCTTGAACACACATAATGCTGCTGACTTTAGGGGGGTTCTGTTTGTTGGGTGCTGCCCTGTTTACAAAGCCTAGAATGAGAATTGTCAGCTCTTTCTAATGAGAGACGACCCTATGACCAAACAGCATGTCAGGACCCATTTACTACATCCCCTGCCAGCCCCTCGCCACAGGACAGCTGCCAAGCTACAAACCAAGGCTACTGAACAAATCCAGCCTGGCTTTATCTGGAGTGAAAGTGGATTGTTTTTTTTTTCCTTATTATCTGCTAACTCATGAATAATATTTGTACAGAAGTAAATTTTATGCAAATATCTCATAGAAAGAGAATATGTTGGATTTAAATAGACTATAATTCAGTAAAGTGAGAGTAGACTACATATATTGGTCATTTCCGCCAGCTCTAATGCATGTGTTTAAAATGCTTGGTATTCTTTAATAACCCGTCTCACAAAATGGTAAACCCCCTGATCTCCTGTAAGCAATAAAGATGGACTTAAAGGGGTTGTCCACTTTCAGCAAATAATTTTATATTGTTTGTGTGATAAAAATTTTCCAATATACTTTCTTTAACAATTCCTGACATTTTTCTAGATCTGTTTGCTGTCATTTATAAGAAGCTTCATTGTTTATTTCCTTGGGCTCAAAACCAGTCCCTGGTCATATTATGTCACACAGGTGCACGCCTCGTTAGTATCACAGAGAGTATAATCAGAGCTGTGTGATATAACAAGTGGTACATCTGTGTGACATCACATGACAATGGACCGGTTTTTATGAACAGGAATCAAACAATTCCTGTTGAGTGACAGCAAGAAGAGATCTGGAAAACCGCAGGGAATTGATACAGAAAGTATATTGGAAATTTGTAGAATTTTTCATTAATCAAACAATATCAATTATTTTGCTGGAAGAGGACAACCCCTCAAAATTTCCCTGCAGTCGGGGAGTGACCATGAAAGAGATGCCACGTACCTTTTTTTCTAAAAGCTGTTTAATATGACATAAAGGGGGTCATGGGCCTCTTTATAATGTCAATATTACATGATAGGCTGAAATGACGTCCTTCAGACTGGGCCATTACAAGTTAGTGTATGGTATCAAGGCAACTTTGTAAAACAGACACTAGCACAGCCTCTAAAAAGGTTATGGCTATATCTGTGTGGCCTTGTTAACAGATTCCATCAGAAAACATAAGAATTTTATCATCCACCAAAATGAAGGACGCTGTCACGGAACCCAATGGCGAAAGGTTCCAAGAGAATCTATTTGGGTCCATAATTTGAGGTATCATTATACTCCCCATGATTTCAGTTTTTCTGCTCTTGTACTGGAACAGAAAATGGACATTCCAAGAACAGCCTCAGAAAGTGAGGTATTATGTAAACCAGCGCAGTTTTCAATTGCGAATGTGTTTTTTCAGGTAAAATTTAGTTTTTTTCCAGAAAAACCGTGTGCATTTTGACAATTTTCAAACTGCACCTATTTAGTAGTAAAGCCATATGGCCGTGTAATTTCTGATCAAAATTGTACCTTGTCTGTGCTCCTCCTTACTACTATACTGTATGTCTGTCTCTACATAAATGAAAACACACCGTGCTCAGGATACACAATAAATAGCTACATACCTGTCCAGTGATATGATCACAGTTTCATTGACTTCAGGTATATCATCAGCCTTAACTGTGATATTGATTTCTGTGGTGTTTTGTCCAGATAAAAAAATAACAGATCCATTGAAGGGACTTAGATCATTAAGAGTGATGGCATCCTTATTGAATCCATAGGGTTTCATACTCCAATATACAACGGCATCATCACCGGTCCCATCACGATGTAAAGCTATGGACACCTAAAAGAATATAAAATACAACCAAATTGGAAATTTAGACTTTCGATACTTTGGCATTAGATATTAATGTATGGTTTAATTCTATGTAGACACTGATAACACTGGCACAGGTTCAATGTAAGGCACTTCTCTTCCCCACACTCCCTTGTCAAATGTGGTAAAAAAAGTGTCAAAGCAAACATAATAAATGTGAGATGAAACGAAAACGGAGAACACAATGGACTTGTTTCAGATGAGCATGTTTAGTATGTGATCATGGCTACCAAAATAGTAGTCATAGCAGCTATTGGGGTTCATCAACAAAGGAGGTGACAGTAGAAGATGCCATGCAGGATTTTACTTACATAGGTCCCTTGCACACAACTTTATATGACAGCCTTATGCTAGCTGTATGAATGCTATAGGAGTGCATAGTGCACAGCATGGCAAGATGAGCACGCATGTGTCTCACCGTACTGTGACATCATCAGAAAAAATATAGAGCGCCCGGCAGCACACCTCCCTATGGAGAGGAGAGGGGTGAGAAGTGCTCATCCCTCCACTGCTCCAGCCCAATGTATGCTGTGTGTATTATCACTGTACTGTGACATCACTGTGTGTAATATCCCTGTTTTGTGACATCACTGTGTGTATTATCACTGTACTGTGACATCACTGTGTGTATTATCCCTGTACTGTGACATCTCTGTGTGTATTATCCCTGTACTGTGATATCACTGTGTGTATTATTCATGTACTGTGACATTACTGTGTATATTTAACTTTGCTTTGTGGACATCACGGTGTTTGTTTATTCCTGAGCTTTGTGACATCCACTTGTGTATTATATTGTAATGTGACCATACATCGTGTGTATTATCCCTGTACTGTGACATCTCTGTGTGTATTATCCCTGTACTGTGATATCACTGTGTGTATTATTCATGTACTGTGACATCACTGTGTGTATTATCCCTGTGCTGTGACATCACTGTGTGTATAATCCCTGTGCTGTGACATCACTGTGTGTATTATTCTTGTACTGTGACATCACTGTGTGTATTATCCCTGTACTGTGACATCACTGTGTATTATCCCTGTGCTGCTGTGCTGTGACATCACTGTGTGTATTATCCCTGTGCTGTGACATCACTGTGTGTATTATTCATGTACTGTGACATCACTGTGTGTATTATCTCTGTGCTGTGACATCATATCTTTGTACTGTGACATTACCAAGTATATTATCCTTGTAACCGTCTAAAGACAACTACAACATAACTTTGGGTGAGGGTCTCAAAGAGGTTTAAATGGGACCTGTTAGGTTGATTTGAGACCCTGTGGTTCTTTGGACCTATGGTTTAAGGTCCCAAATCGACCTGTATATCATCTTTACGCTGCTTCAGAAAAAGATACAAACAGTAATACTTACCTAGATGTGAGTCTGATGAGGCACATCGGACTCACATCAGCAAATCCCGCACCAGTGCCTCCTCTTACGTTGTGGCAAGTGAACCCAGGCTTCACTTACCTGACTTACACAGAGCTGGGGTGTACTGCACTGGTTATACTAGCCGCAACACGCAAGCGCTGGAAGCTCCGGACGCAGGTAAGTATATTTGTAATTTTTTTATGTGACTGGGTAAGGGGACAATTTAAGTGATTTGTGACACTAAACCACCGATCCATAAAGACCTAGGAGTGGTTTCCAAAATCGCCCTGACGGGCTCCCTTTAACTTGAACGGGGATTTATTGAACTCAAAAACTAACATTTTTTAACCTAAATATTCATTTTACTTACCACAGTAGAGGAGACATTCTCTGGCTCAGACACTATTATTGGCAGGTTACTTATAAATCCAATTTCTCCATTTGCAATGTCTGGTGTAACTCTCAAGGAAACATTCTGCAGAGTCCCAATTCTTGGGCTTAGGGGTGGCACTAGGGGGATGGGTCTCAGCAATTCAGTGGATTCTAGCTAAAAATGAATGGATAGCGTTATTACATGAAAACTCAACATGCTAAATTCCAGGCTAATAATAATAATTAAATAATAAATAACTATTAATACTGAGATGTGGCCAATATTAAAAGTAAAAGAAAATGTAGACTGTGATAACTGTTTAACCCCTTGAGAAACAGCCCAAAAAAATCTATAGTTGATTGCACTAAAAGTTTGATATAACTTCATATGTCTGGGACACACTGGGCAGCTTAGAAGCCGAGAGTAATATAAATCCTATCCATAATATCAATGAAAAGAAACTGCAGTGTAAAATGATTTATATAGTAAATTTACAATTTGTCATCAGAGTCATTATAGACTCCAAGTGGGGAATTTGTCCAGGTACATCGCAGCAGAATAGGTGACAGAAAGAAGCAGGACATTCAGCAGATATTCGGCATGTTTATCCCTGACCTCTGGCTGGGTTTGGGCAAGCAGTTTTCCGCTTTTTTGAATGTATCTGTTAGGGAATCCGTCAGCAGATTTGTCTATAGAAAGCTGCAGACAGCATTAGGTATTTGCCCTGTAGACCTGTGCAACTATACCTTTTTGCGTGTTATTAATGGCCAAAGGCCTTTAAAAATGAATTAAATTCCAGGATTGTAGCTGTATTTGTAGCATTCTGATGCACTGTTGTGCGAGAACTCTTCAATATACTGCCGCACAGCATCTCCCCCACGAATATCTGTTGTAGGGTTCAAACAAAAATCTGTATCAGCAGGGAGGGGGTCAACAGTTCATTGACAGTACACCACAATGCTTTGAATTCCAGCTACATTCCTGGAATTTAAATTAATTTTTCACAGCTCTGCTGCTACTAATGACAGACTGCTGACCAGTGATTCTCAGTGATCCAACAGAATCTGTTAGGATCGGTTACATAGCAAATTGTAAGTTGTCAACAAAAGGCAGCCTTATCTTGTTGAAACAAATGGTCCTTCTTTTTCTGGGATTACCACATCCTCATGATCAATATTAATGAGGAATTTGAATATTTTACAGAGAAAAATAATGGGACACTTCAACCATGTTGACAAACCTCATGAAGTGCACTTGGTGGCTTTTGCCGTCCATGGAGAGACAGGACTTCAGAATGAATGAAGGCTCATTCCTTTGTGTACAAAGTACAAATATATTGGAAGTTTTTCCAAATCTCTTCTTCTAAGCCATGTAGCACAACAAAAGTCTGGGCTTTTCTTGTTAACACTTGTGCTCTGTTTTTCCCGTACACTGATCTTTTGGCTCATTCGTCCAAGAAAGAAGTTTTTGTGTAAAAAAGAAATCTTATAATATAAAGCGGTGGGTCACAGTTTTTATCCCCTTATAAGTAAATGTAAAGCGTTTCTGGGAGGACAGCCAACCTCCTACGTTAAGAACCACACAACACAGATTTCCAACTCTTCTGCAAATCGGGCTCCATTACGTAATGTAATGCTGCTGTATATTTGTGGCTTTTAATGAAAACCACAGCTCCAAGAAATAGTATCTATGGACAGGCGTCTTGATGTCATGATATAATTTTTGATGACACATTTTCAATGGCTGCTGATACTGTTCATAATGAAGTTGCGGCCCGCACCCTGCTGTCTGGCCAGACCAACGAGTGCTCCCATCAATGTTGAAAGTGCTCATTGATGTAGGTGGCGGAGCGAGCATGTCTGACATGTACTCACTGCTCCGACTCCTGGTACTGGTTCGCTAAGCTGACGTCTGGACCCAGAGCAGAGCTGCAAGCCAAGCTACAAATGTGAAAAAAAGTTTTTCTTCCAAAGGGGAAGTCTCTGGAAGATTCTTCCAAGCAGTTGAGACCCTAACATTCCTAAGCATATTGGGGGACACTCTGACATATAGTAGTAGCTACTTAGAGGAGCCTGTAGAGCAGGGTGCTCAGCCCACAGAGCGGCGAGTTGCAACCTGCTGCTGGTTAGACCAATGAGTACCTTAATCATCGCTCCTCCAGTTCCTGGCACTGAGCAGTGGGTACTTGTTATCTGTTCTCCGCTCCCATGTCCATGTCTCCTGCTCCAGACACTGCTCTTTGTCTTCATGGCAGCACATACAACCAGCACCAGGACACAGAGGAGAGCGGCGCCCGGAGCACAGAAGAAGATGCAGTGTGATGTAGGGTGGGAAAAGAGAATCCACGGAATGTATTTTTTTTTTGTTTGGTCTGGGGTCTCCAGCACTGGCCTGACATGAATGTCGCCAGCATTATCCTGATCTGAACGGCGTCTCCGGATTTGTCTGAATTGGGGGTCTCCAGGATTTGCTCCGGGAATCTCCAGTATTGGCTTTTGGGGTTTCTTGTATTTGCCACCTGATCAGGGGGTCTCCAGCATTTAACTGACATGGAGGTATAGTATACTATATAGTGCAGTGTTTGCCATTTCTTCTGGGGTCACCAGTATTTGCCATCTCTACCAAGGGTTTTCAGTACTATCCACCTGCTTTAGAGGTCACCAGCATAATTAGTCGGCTCTGGAGGTCTCCAGTACTAACTGTCTGCTCTGGGGGTCTCCAGTGTTCATATTATTTGTCTGCTCTGGTGTCTCTTGTTTTTTATCTGGTCTGTATTATTATTTGTTATTTGGTGTGTGGTCTGCATTATTATTTATTCCCTGGTCTGGGGTCTGTATTGTTGATTATTGTACTAGTTATTTTCTGTATGCAGTATTTAGTTACAGAGATGGTATTTATTGCTGTACTGTGGTATTTGTCATTTCTGATGGGGCATTCTGTGCTGTAACATGGTTGTTGCTCCATCTAGGGTGCTGGTTACTGCTGCGGCTCCTTAAAGTTAAGCAGTTTGACAATGTGTCCCCTGGACCAGTAAAGTTTGTGCACCCCTGCTTTAGAGACACAGCTTTCTTGCCTGTAGGTTAGAGTTAATCTGCATTCCTAACATCTGTCCTGTGCTGTTGTAGAGTGTATGTGGACCTTCGGAGAGAGCACATATAACAGCCATGTTGTTGTTGAGAAGCTTAGTTACCCAACTCCTCTGACAAACTGTGGGACACTTCTTAGGCCTCCATTTTTAAGTGACCTCCCTGGATTTTACCATTTAACCTACTTACAGGGATGTGGCTTTTCTGCAGGAAAGCCAGCAGGCCCCACTGCAGATGACAGCCCTCCTATCGCAATAATGTTGGGTCCCAATGTTGGGTACCAATAGCAGGAAAGAAGCAGAGACTGATATAACATTCCCATAACACAAAACTGAACAATTTTACATGTTAATAGCTTTTTATCAACGATACTTTGATGTCATTTTACCTGCACTAGGAAATTAGCCCCATTCTGAAGAAACGCATCATTTCTTATTGATAATTTGACGGTAATAAATGCTTTTGACTCTGCAAATATAACACTGTTCCTGGATGAAACATTAAGGACTCCGTCTTTTGCTCTTATCGGATCCACTGGTCCGGCAGGGATATACAGTGCATTAAAAACTAATTTCACATCTCCTTTGGTTCCACCTTGCCTCACAAAGCTCAAGGTCAAGTATCGACCCTCAGGACTGCTCTCAATTTTCTGCTCTTGTATAGCATGAAATTGAATTAAGCCGTATACATCATCACTGTCTTGGATATAAAAGAGAAGCTGCAAAACAAATGTTGGATGGCAGAGAAGAAAAGTTATTTAGTATTCATTTTACATATCTGTAGGCGAGATGTAATAATCATTTTTACAGAATACAAACCTCTGTTGGAGAGCCGAGCTCTGCCCCGCCTTGAGCTGTAAAGATCTGTAACACATAGGCCTCAGCTTCTTCAGGAACGTTATCTGATACAATTGTTAGGGGAACCACTGCCACCATCTGCCCCTGCGTAAACTGAAGTACTCCAGAATCGGGTCGTACGTCCTCTGT
Source organism: Engystomops pustulosus (assembly GCA_019512145.1). Classification (NCBI taxonomy): domain Eukaryota; kingdom Metazoa; phylum Chordata; class Amphibia; order Anura; family Leptodactylidae; genus Engystomops; species Engystomops pustulosus. The sequence goes on from CM033641.1 coordinate 278,749,431, forward strand.
CACAGGTGATGTGTCACTGCTGTTGCGCTTAATGACCCATCTTACCGAAACATTGCCGTGTGTCCCTCCGTTCCTCACTATAGTTATTCCATCATATCTATCCCAAAAAAAAATTTAAAAAAGTGTTTCATTTGTAATTTGGTTTTGAATGTTCAGTTAATTGAAATGCACTTTAGGTCATTAGGGATGAAGTCCATTTTTATCATAAGGGTTCAGTTTGCATGGTACAAAAAAGTAACTTAAAATTTTTTATTAACATTGAAATGTTATCTTAACATATCAAAGGAGTTGTTCAGAAAAATAATTTATTATTTATTATTACAGGCACATGTAAAAGTATATAGAGTTCTAGAAGGCTGGCTTTATCATACAAACAGCAACAGCTTTATAGCTGATTATGTTGCTGTTTAGTAAGGCAGGGCGTTGATTAGCCAGTCCAAGAATTAATAAATCCCCCTCTTTATATAAACAGACGGTCCCCTACTTAAGAACACCCGACTTACAGACGACCCCTAGTTACAAACGGACCTTTGGATGTTAGTAATTTTCTGTACTTTAGCCCTAGACTACAATGAGCAGCTGTAACAGTTATTAAGTGTGTCTGTAATGAAGCTTTAGTGTTAATCCTGCTTCTCATGACAATCCAACATTTTTAAAATCCAATTGTCACAGACACCAAAAAAAAAAATTCTGGCTCGGACTACAATTATAAAATATACAATTCCATCTTACATACAAATTCAACACATGCCGAACCTGTGAACCTTCCTTTTAAATGGAACTTGTCAACATATGTTAAACAATTAGCGCTCTTGGATAGGGTAGATATGTGAAGTTATAGGAACCTGTCATTCAAGTTAACCCACCCAAAATAAATACTTTATAAAAAAAAATATGATTAAAAGTTGGCCTTATCCAGTGGCGTAACTAGGAGCTGATGGGCCCCAGTGCAAAGTCTGTGCCAGCCCCCCATCTATAATGTATGGTTTATAGTAATAGTCTTCTCATATGAGAACGTGACACCATAAGGGCCCCCTAAACCTCTTGGGCCCTGGTGCGACAGCAACCTCTGCACCCCCTCAAGTTACGCCCCTAGCCTTATCCCTAAATGGTTCCTTCCCATGGCTGCAATGTTAATAAAATTCAATTTGGAAAAATATGCAATGATAATGATAATAATGGAGTCCTGCATATGCAGTGTTCACTGCTCTGCCCAGCTCTGTAGGAAATATGTTTTACCCAGTGCCTTACTGGAACATTGAGAGTTCTGTAACATCATTCAGACCTTCATGTCATGTGACTATGGAAATGTCTTCAAAAGTCCTTTATCCCCTAACATTTACAAAATCTGCCCCATGTATGTATGTGATCACACAATATCACAGAATGGCTCCATGATGGCATGGTAAGAAGTGGCAGTCTGTGACTACTGTGATTTCATGTGATCAGAATGTGGCAGTTTTTGCAAATGTTAGGGGTTAAAGGACCTTAGATCACATAATTCTGGTCACATGACAAAAAGGGCTGAATGGTGAGAAGAGACAAAGGGCATGGGGAGGAGCCGCTGGACTCAGCCGAGGAGGCAATACTCCCACTGACTTGCTGCTGGTGCCAGGTAAGAGAACAAAGTTGATTTTATGGGGATGTAAGAGAAACCATTTGTAACTAAAAGAAGGGTGGCTCTATGGGAACCTTCCACTAGCTGTATTTGTAAAAAAATGTGTTCCCTTTAAAGAGATAGTTGGAAATGTTAGCTGCAGATAAAGATGCAGATTTAATTCTAGTTAAGTGTCCATATCTCTGGTTCTAAATACCACAGAGTCACAAGTCTGATGTGATCTGAAAAATCAGATTCTTATCTATAATATGACACCTAAGTATGTTTCTAGGTGCTATAGAACTGAAGTTAGGGGCAGCTGAACTGACACTCCCCACGCAGCCTCTAAACTTGACTCATCTCAGGAGAATATAATTCTTCTCTGCTCACTTTCACATGACTTTGGAAGTGATTTTTTTTATAGGTAAACAGCCGAGATTTTAAATAAAAAAGGGATTTCATTAAAGGACATTTCAGACCTGACCTGCTAGTAGTTAAATGGGGTAAAATATGGTGACAGTGATAGTGTGATTTATTATCATATCGGCATTACTATCGGCATTTGAAATATTTTCCAATGAATGTTGTACCTTTAATAAAGATTTAAAACTTACCTTGATACTTTATCTTCATCAATAGTTAGTAGCTGTGCAAGAATGGCACTGTTAATAGACAAAACTCCATAGGGTTTATCATTAGGTTCAATGGTGACGTAGACAATACTTGGATATTGTAAAACGGCGTCACCTTGTACAGATTCCTCAATCAGAACAATCTGAAAAGACTCTGCTATTTCTGGGATTACGTCATCCACAATTTTGAATTTTAATGCAATTTCCTGAACTTTTGGAGGGAATATAATCGTACGGTTTGGCTGAAGGTCTATGAAGTCATCTCTGAGCTGTGCGCTAGATGTTGAGTTCCCAGTTATGAGTCTGTAATTGATGGAGACTTCAGAGTCATCAGAACCAACAACAATATCATTAAGAGTCTTTCCTCGGAGAACAGGGATAATTATCACATCTTCAGTCTCCGGCACCATGTATGAGCTCTGGCTGAAACGCAACGGGCTATCATTTTTTTTAATCGTTATCTGCAACGCGCTCCTGGTAGTGTTGATCTCTGCACCACCGTATACATTTGTAAGTGTAAAGGTAAAATTTTCATCATTTTCAGGGATCTATAAAATAAAGAAAACACTTTACATGGAAATATGAAAAATAGACGGTCAGGTAAATGTGCATAATGTCCATCATCACTTATTAAACCAGCATAGTCACCAGGCGTTATAATCTATTGGCAGTATGTTGTAAAGAAAGGCGCTGATTTACAATATACCTTTAATATTTCTGTTCATTCCGAGATTTCCAAAATATTTCCAGTTTAATCCGTTTGCTACTAAGGCTGGTGGCGCACCCTACGGATGTCATCAGCACCCGGGGCACTGCCTACATCCCTTCCCTCTTCTTCCAGTGGTACCCCAAGCATCTCATAAGACAAATATCCTACTTATCTGATGGAGAGTAGTGGTTCCAGAATCTAATATATAAAGCTGAGTGTATGTATGTGTGTATGTTTGTCCACTAATCTGCGCCGTCATCTTTACAATCACCACATTTTGTGATCTGTGACTCAGGGAATGTCATAGACTAGATTTTGAATCAATATTTTCACCCTGCGCTTTCCAAAATACACTTATTAACCACCATATACAGAAGCCATTGTCTGCTGCTGTGGCAGAAGGCAAATATTCACAGCTCAGCTTCATATGAGGTTAGTATGAGCTCTGAGCTTTGATTGGTTACTATAGGCAATGAGTATAGGACAGCTTATGTGTGAGGTAATATGTGAAGTAATATGGGAGTTAGTATGAGGTAATGTGATAGATAGATAGATAGATAGATATGAGATAGATAAATAGATAGAAAGATAGATAGATAATAACTAGATAGATAGATAGATAGATAGATATGAGATAGATAAATAGATAGAAAGATAGATAGATAGATAATAACTAGATAGATAGATAGATAGATAGATAGATAGATACAGCTTATGTGTGAGGTAATTTGATAGATAGACACAGATATATAGAGAGAGATGTGTAGCAAGATAGAGAAAGAGAGATAGAGATAATAATAATCATGATCTTTATTTATATAGAGCCATAGATAGACACTCCAGTCACATCCAGAGCTGCCGTCTTATCCTTGCCATTAAATACTCCAGTCACATCCAGAGCTGCAGTCTTGTCCTTGCCTATATATATATATATATATATATATATATATATATAATGCTCTGGGGGGTATTAAACTCTCATTAAAGTTTTAATGACCTATTTATAGAATGTTATTAATTGTTGACCTGTAGGGTTGCAACTCCCACTACAGACCCTTCGGCTTTACTACAGATGGTGCTTTAATTCTTTACACTATGCTCAAAGCTGTGTTCTTCCTGGTCCGGCCATCTTGTATAACTTCTGACAACCATGGTGCTTGGTGTCACACCCCCAACAATTAACTAATAACAAACAAATCTAATAGAAAGATAATTATTTAGGGATTGTAAACACCTTGAAAAATTAGAGAAAAGGATGCACGCTCCAGCCTGTAAAGAACTGAGGTGGTAGATGAAAATACGAAGTCTAAAAATGAAGATGTAGGTTTTCTGAAGCAAAGGACCTCAGAATAATGAGAAATACGCTGTGGATGGGTAAACGGAGCAGCGGCAGCAGCTGTTTTGTGGTTGAATGAATATTCATGTGAGGGATATCAATTACATTAGAGAGCTCATGAATAAAACAAGTATCTAATGAATATCATTGTGGAAATATCTCAGTCATGTCTTTGGTTATGAACAAATCAAGCATGTTGAATAGGTGTTTTCATTCAGATTTCATATTTCAATGGAAATGCTCTGTTGGGAGTAAAATATGCCAAATTAAGGCCATTGAAGTACAGTTACAAAAATCCTTCATATCAGTTTATAAAATCTAAAGTATTCCAAACCTCAAAATATGTATTACAAATGCTAATAGCAGAAAGTAATATCTACCTCTGCACCAATTTTGTTGCCATTTTCAAGGGATGATGAAATCTTACCTGATCATCTAAAACCGTGAGATTGTAAATAAAGATTGACCTCCCACTGAGGAATGTGATGTTTCCTTTAGCTGGTATTAGATCTTCTTCAGTTGGATTGGGACCTCCATTTATCTGAAAAACAGCAAATAAACAGCAAATAAAAAACTATTAAGCAGCATTCATATAGGGCAGTGGTGGCGAACCTATGGCACGGGTGCCAGAGGTGGCACTCATAGTCCTCTCTATGGGCACCCGCACCATCACCCCATCGCAGAGTTCGCCAGAGAAGACTCAAGGCCTCTTGCAGTCCCAGGGAGCCCAGGATCCTAGAAGGAAGCTACAATGATAACCAAAGCTTTTTCGCCTTCTTTCTACTGTATTGGTGGCCTCGGGTGCCTATACAATTTAAACATGTGACAAAGCAGGGAGTAATAAGTTACTGTTTAAATTGTCGCATTGGCACTTGGCGAAAAATATGTGGGTTTGGATGTAGTTTGGGCACTCGGTGTGTAAAAGGTTTGCCATCACTGATATAGGGTAACGTGTACAGATGTGTAGGTGACTTCAAAGGTTATATTATTCATTAGAACTGTGGCACCTAGAAACACAGTTGTGGTGTCATATTAATAGATCTGGTTTGCCAAGCTCCAGCCCGCCAGAGAGCATTTAAGTCTTAATAAATCCCCCTCCCCCATTATGTTAATTTCATTGTACTATATTTGCAACCAGAAATAAGATGGACAAAATATCACTAGCCTATGAAGCATAAGAGGTAATCACAAGCGTAACTTAACGCTAATGAGAGAAAACCCAGTATTTGGAGATTGTTTGTTTTTTATTAAAAAAGTGACATTTTTACATTCCCCTATAACTTAATTATGAAACTTGGCAAAATATGTAATTCAATTCAGTATGCAAATATAAAACAAGCATAGAATCAAACCGAAATATCATTCTTACATTATTCACAGGTTAGTAATAGCCAAAAACCAATGGTGGAGGTTTTTCACCTTCGAAAACAATAGATTGTATCCCCGAAATTTTTTTCCACACCTAGAAAAATGTTGGTCCAGCATACCATAGCCTACTATGTATCGACTAGGGTTGTACCAATACTATAATTTGGAACTTAATACTGATACTGTACTTAGTTTTGTATCATGATACTCATTACCAAAACTGTACTTTTTCCAGTAAAAAAAAAGCCTTCTGTCAAGCTACACAACATTATGCTGGCAGTCCAATAATCCAATAATATTTTGGTAGAATGGGACTTTTGGGACGCAGCGATACCTAACATATTTATTAACTTCATTTGTTTATTTATTTTTATATCAGTTCAAGGGAGAGGGGGGGGGTGATTAAAATTAATTGTTTTCTTTCCATTTTTCTTTACTTTTTTTTTACGTTTTGTTACTACTTTTGAGACACCGGAGGGTATTTTAACTCTTGGGTGTCTGATTGTTCTTAGCATATACTGCAATACTATAATATTTCAGTATATGGAGAATTGGCTAAGGATGTATAACACTGTGCCTCTGGCAGATTGTTATAGATCATAATGAATGACAGATCCTGGACTCCAGGCTGTCATGGGAATGGGAATGGATTATTGCTCACCAATGACATCACATGACGACCCGATCCAAGATGATGGGAACCACGCTAAATGGTAAGCAGTAACAGCAGGTTGAGCGGTGGCTCAGCCTTCTTATTGCCATCAATACAAAAATTAAGAAAGAGTGCAAGTATTTCATTTTTTCTACTTATCATTTTGTCATTTTGGAGTACTGGCATTCTTTGTGTATATATATATATCCCTGACATCCTAAGCAGGAAAAAAACTGTCCGAAAGGAGAAAAGAATGGTTTAGCAATTAAGGATAATGCTGAATAGACAAAACACATCCTCAGACCAGTGAAGCTGAACTTACCTCAAAAGTCACAGTCACGCTCCCGTAAGTCCCCTTCTCTCTCAGAAGTATGACGGGCAAGGACTGGTCTCTACCCCGCGGCTCATTCACTGTGATGAACGATGACTGTTGTGAAAGAAAAAAAGAAAGAGCGTATAAGAAGTTACTCTAGTGTTAAACAAGAAGAAGCAAAACAATGAGACTTAAGTCTTCCCTACGAACATAAATGAATGACACTGTGCAATGTTCTGCCACGGACAATTAGCTGAGCGGAGAGAGCAGACACTAAAGGAGGACCTGTCACTGCTACTGACATGTCTGTGTTAGAGGATTTGTGTTTTCCCCAAATTATATCTAGTCGTCACTATGTGGAGGTGCGCCTTTCCAAAATCATTCCAAACTGTGCAGAGACATTCCTTTTTGATGAAAGAGATTTAATTTCAAAGAGAGAAAGATGGAATGAGGCAAAACTCTGTCTTCATTATATACAACTCATGTGTGGAGGACAATTTGTAAACTGTATATAGTGGACTTCTCAGCTTCCCCTAGTGGTGGTTACAAGTGGCCAGAATTATATCAAACCAGCTCTGTGTCTTTGAATATACCTGTGATTAACAATCCCATGAAAAACTGCTGAGAACCTCTAATACTATTCTAGATGGTAAAGTATACTGTAAAAGCAGTCCATAGCAATATATTGATTAACATGGCGACTGATTTACATTGCATCTTTGAGCAAGTCAAAGATCAGTGCAACCTACGACTTGCAAAAGTGATATGTCATGTTACTGTATTCAAGGGAATCCCTGCTCAAGATACAGATAGTATAGACAATATTCAGACAGTATAGACAGTATACAACAATGGGGGAGATTTATCATATATTTCACACTAGTTCCTACAGTGAAAATTTGATTAAAGGCAGACATATTAAGGCACAGGGTTGGTGGAGGTGTCAGTGGAGGTGCCAGGGGTGCAGCTTTAAAATAAATACAATCTGTTGTTGTATTATAATAAAATTTTATCCAGCTATTACTGGACAAGCTGGATGACCACCTTCCCGTTGATCTGAACTATGGCTACCACAAGGAAGGAACAATGTGGGACAATTCAACATCTATTCAGGCTTTATTAATCCGAACAAAAAATTTAAAAAATGCTTAAATGGCCAATACATTTAAGATGTAGACAAAATAAAAGTCACTTTTTTTAAATTTTTGTTCAGATTAATAAAGCCTGAATAGATGTTGAATTGTCCCACATTGTTCCATTATTTGTGGTTAGCCATAGTTCAGTATCACAACGGGAAGGTGGTCATCCGGCTTGTCCAGTAATAGTGGATAAAATTTTATTAGAATTACAACAACAGATTGTATTTATTTTAAAGGAAATCTACCATCAAAATCCATCATGATAAACCTGGGACACTTACACATAGATCCAGGCACCGTGACCGTGGTAATCTTCTTATATTTGTTATCCATTCCTTCTAAAATCAACTTTAAAAATTATTCTAATGATCCAGAAAGGCTCTGGGGAAAGGGAGTTGTTACCAGAACCCCTCCATTCTCTGCTTCACAGGCTGTTATACTGTGCAGGCCTCCCCCCCCTCCATCAGCACTTACCCCCTCCCTCTGCCTGATCTCCTGGCAGCAGGGAGTTTTATAACACAGACAGAGGGGCTAATGCACAGTGTCACAGCCTGTGCAGCTGCAGCTGCAGAGCCCTTCTAGCTCATTAGCATAATTTTAAAGGTTGATTTATGAAGGAAAGAGGCCAGGGATAACAAATATAAGAAGATTACCACAGTCAATGTCCCTGGTTTATCATGATTGATTTTGATGGCAGATTTCCTTTAATGGAACCCATTGTTGTGTTTTGCTATAAAACACTGCATCTTTTAAGAAATTTATCAAAACTGGTGTTTCTAATGCCAGTCTTAATCTCATGGTTGTCTAAGAGAAGCTTAGTTTAATTAATTCAAGTGTATTTTATTTATCAAATTAGGGAAAGCTCCCACGCCTGCGACTCAAATCTACACTTGTAGTAGCTGGTATAGATTTGACATACCGTATATACTCGAGTATAAGCCGACCAGAGTATAAGCCGAGACCCCTAATTTACCACCAAAAACTGGGAAAACCTATTGACTCGAGTATAAGCCGAGGGTGGGTAATGCATTGGTCACAGACCCAGCCAAATACATAGCCAGCCAGCCCCCTATAATATACAGCTTGCCCCTATATATACAATTGATTGCCCCCAGTAGTATATAGCCTGCCCCCAGTAGTATACAGCGCACCCCAGCCTTGCCCCCAGTAGTTATACAGCCACACCCAGCCTGCCCCCCAGTATTAACCAGCCACCCCAGCCTGCCCCCAGTAGTATACAGCCACCCCAGCCTGCCCCCAGTAGTATACAGCCACCCCAGCCTGCCCCCACGTATTATACAGCCACCCCAGCCTGCCCCAGTAGTATAGCACACCAGCGCCCCCCGATAACGTCACCAGCTAGTTACGCATGCCCCCAGTAGTATACAGCCTGCCCCTAGAGATATCAGCACTGCCACCAGTAGTATACGGCACTGCCCTATAGAACAGCACTGCCCCCAGTAATATACAGTCATTGCCCCAGTAGTTACAGCCAAACCCAGCCTGCCCCCAGTAGTATACAGCGTTGCACACGTAGTATACAGCACTGCCAAGTAGTTCAGCACTGCCCGTAGTAGTATACAGCACTGCCCAGTGTATAAGCACTGCCCCCAGTAGATAAGACGCCACCAGTAGTATACAGCCCTGCACCCCACAGTAATATTACAGCACTGCCCCCAGTAGTTATACAGTCAGCCCAGAATAAAAAAAAAAAACAAAACTTATTTATCCCCTCCGGTGGCCCCGATGCGCAGCGCTGCTTCCTCGATGTCATCGCGGGCTCGTCTTCTTGCTTCCGCGCGTCTTCTGTCTTCTTTAACAACACGTTGGGCCGCCGCAACTGTCTCTCCCCCCTGCGGCGCCTAGTATGACGCTGCTGCTGACGCATACTAGGCGCCGCACGGGAGAAGAACAATGGCGGCCCCCAACGTGTTGTTAAAGAAGACAGAAGACGGCGCCGGGAAGCAAGAAGAGGAAGCCGGGAAGGCCAGAAGAGGGAGCCGACGATGACATAGGGGGAGCAGCGCTGCGCATCGCGGGCCACCGGAGGGTGAGTAAATAATTTTTTTTTTTTTTTGACAATTTTTTGGCCATTATTTTTTTACAGTATTGACTTGTGTATAAGCCGTGGGGAAGTTTTTCTGCACATTTTTTGTGCTAAAAAACTCGGCTTATACACGAGTATATACGGTAATTCACACCAACAACTGGTGTAAATTATAGCCAATCTGTTGGGCTGTTGAAGGCCATGTACCTCCTGCTAAGCTGCACCCCTGGCACCTCCACTGACACCTCCACCAACCCTGTGCCTTAATATGTCTGCCTTTAATCAAATTTTCACTGTAGGAACTAGTGTGAAATATATGATAAATCTCCCCCCATTGTTGATATACTGTCTATACTGTCTGAATATTGTCTATACTATCTGTATCTTGAGCGGGATTCCCTTGAAACAGTAACATGACATACTCCTTTTGCAAGTCGTAGGGTTGCACTGATCTTTGCTTGCTCAAAGATGCAATGTAAATCAGTTCGCCATGTTAATCATATATTGCTTGGACTGCTTTTACAGTATACTTTACCATCTAGAATAGTTATTAGAGGTTCTCAGCAGTTTTTCCATGGATTGTTAATCACAGGTTATTATTCAAGACACAGAGCTGGTTTGATATAATTCTGGCCACTGTAACCACTAGGGGAAGCTGAGAAGTCCACTTATACAGTTACAAATTGTCCCCACACATGGAGTTGTATATAATGAAGACAGAGTTTTGCCTCATTCCATCTTTCTTCTTTGAAATTAAATCTCTTTCATCAAAAAGGAAGTACTCTGCACAGTTTGGAATGAGTTTGGAAAGGCGCACCTCCACATAGTGACGACTAGATATAATTTGGGGGAAAACACAAATCCTCTAACACAGACATGTCAGTAGCAGTGACAGGTCCTCCTTTAGTGTCTGCTCTCTCCGCCTCAGCTAATTGTCCGTGGCAGAACATTGCACCAGTGTCATTCATTTATGTTCGTAGGGAAGACTCAAGTCTCATATGTTTTGGTCTTCTTGTTTAAACTGAGTAACTTCTTATCGCTCTTTCGTTTTTCTTTCACAACCGATCGTTCATCACAGTGAATGAGCCGCGGGGTGGGGTAGAGACCAGTCCTTGCCCGTCATACTTCTGAGGAGAAGGGTTGGTGTTCGGGAGCGTGGACTGTGACTTTGTAGGTAAGTTCAGCTTCACTGGTCTGAGGATGTGTTTTGTCTATTCAGCATTATCCTTAATTGCTAAACCATTCTTTTCTCCTTTCGGACAGTTTTTTCAGCTTAGGAGTGTCAGGGATATATATTATACACGAAGAATGCCAGTACTTCCAAAAATGACAACTGATAATAGAAAAAATGAAATACTTGCACTCTTTCTTAATTTTTGTATTGATGGCAATAAGAAGGATGGCTACACCCGCTAACATGCTGTTTACTGCTTACCATTTAGCGTGGTTCCCATCATCTTGGCTCGGGTCGTCATGTGATGTCATGGTGAGCAAATCCATTTCCCATTCCATGACAGCCTGGAGTCCAGGATCTGTCATATTCTTGATCTATAACAATCTAGCCAGAGGCACAGTGTTATACATCCTTAGCCAATTACTCCATATACTGAAATATTATAGTATTGCAGTATTATGCTAAGAACAATCAGACACCCAAGAGTTAAAATACCCTCCGGTGTCTCAAAAGTAGTAACAAAACGTAAAAAAGTTGTAAAGAAAAATGGAAAGAAACAATAATTTTAATCACCCCCCCCCTCATCCCTTGAACTGATATAAAAATAAATAAACAAATGAAGTAATAAATATGTTAGGTATCGCTGCGTCCCAAAGTCCATTCTACCAAAATTTATTGGATTATTGACTGGCCAGCATAATGTTGTGTAGCTTGACAGAAGGCTTTTTTTTATTACTGGAAAAAGATAAGTTTGTAATGAGTATAATGAACAAAACTAAGTACAGTATCAGTATTTAAGTTCCAAATTATAGTATTGGTAAAACCCTAGTCGATAAATAAGGCTATGGTATGCTGGGCCAACATTTTTAGGTGTGGAAAAAATTTCGGGGATACAATCTATTGTTTCGAAGGTGAAAAACCTCACCATTGGTTTTGGCTGATACTAACCTGTGCATAATGTAAGAATGATTATTTCGGTTTGATTCTATGATTTGTTTTATATTTGATACTGAATTGAAGACATATATTGGCCAAGTTTCATAATTAGGTCATAGGGATATGTAAAAATGTCAACCTTTTTAATAAAAACAAAGCAATCAATCTCAAATACTGGGTTTCGTCTCATTTAGCAGTTAAGTGCACCGGCTGTGATTACCATCTAGCTTGCATCACTAGTGATATTTTGTCCATCGTATTTCTGGATTGCAATAATATAGTACAAATGAAATTACATAAGTGGGGGAGGGGGATTTTATTAAGACTTAAATGCTCTCTGATGCGCGGCTGGGTGGAGCTATGGCAAAAACCAGATCTATTAATATGCACCGACCCACAACCTGTGTTTATACTAGTGGTCAGCAGGTACACGTTCTAATGAATAATATAACGCCTTTGTGACATTGGTCAGCCTACTATACATCTAGTACAAAGTTACTCCTATATATCGTGATGGCTTAACCTTTTACATGTCACTTTCAGTTCGAGTGGCCCGAAACTAGCAATCGAAACTTCAACCCAGCATATTTTTCGGCAAGGCAAGCTGTCGTGGATGCAATATTAAAATAAAAAACGACTTTAACTTACTCTTTGGCTTTGTCACATGTTAATTGTATAATTGGATATGGCCCGATGGCCACGACTACACGTAGAAAGAAGAGGTAGGAGGAAAAAGGCTTTGGTTATCATTGTAGCTTCCTAGTCTATAGGCATAGGTATCTCTTGATCTTGGCTCGCCCTGGGGCTGCAATAGGCCTTAGGTCTTCTCTTCTCTGGTCGAACCTCTGCGATGGGAGAGTGGTGGGTCCTGGTGATGGTGGGGGTCCCATAGAGTGGACTATGAGTGCCACTCTGGCACCCGTGCCATAGGTTCCAACCACCTTGCCCTATATGAATGCGCTTAATAGTTTTTTATTTGCTGTTTAGTTGCTGTTTTTCAGATAAAGGAGGTCAATCCAACTGCAAAGAAGATCTAATACCAGCTACAGAAACATTCATTCTCGTGGGAGGTCAATCTTTATTTACAATCTCACGTGTAGATGACTCAGGTAAGATTTCTCATCCCTGAAAATGGCAACAAAATTGGTGCAGAGGAGAATGTTACTTCTGCTAATTAGCATTTGTAAGACATATTTGAGGTTTGGAATACTTTAGATTTTATAAACTGCTATGACGGATTTTGTAACTGTACTTCAATGGCCTTATTTGGCATATTTACTCCCAACAGAGCATTTCCATTTGAAATAGAAATCTGAATGAAAAATTCAACATGATTGATTTGTTCATAACCAAAGACATGACTGCGAGATTCCACAATGATATCATAGATACTTGTTTTATTAATGAGCTCTCTAATGCTAATTGAATCCCTCACATGAATATTCATTCAACACAAAACAGTGCTGCCGTGCTGTGTACCATCCCACAGCGTATTTCTCATTCTTTGAGGTCATTTGCTTCAGAAACTATGCTTAAATGGCCAATACATTTAAGATGTAGACAAAATAAAAGTCACAAGTGGCATGGTTAAAGTGATGACCTGTCCAGCAAACAGCGGAAACACAACCAGCCTTAATTTCAAAGAGAGAAAGATGGAATGAGGCAAAACTCTGTCTTCATTATATACAACTCATGTGTGGAGGACAATTTGTAAACTGTATATAGTGGACTTCTCAGCTTCCCCTAGTGGTGGTTACAAGTGGCCAGAATTATATCAAACCAGCTCTGTGTCTTTGAATATACCTGTGATTAACAATCCCATGAAAAACTGCTGAGAACCTCTAATACTATTCTAGATGGTAAAGTATACTGTAAAAGCAGTCCATAGCAATATATTGATTAACATGGCGACTGATTTACATTGCATCTTTGAGCAAGTCAAAGATCAGTGCAACCTACGACTTGCAAAAGTGAAATGTCATGTTACTGTATTCAAGGGAATCCCTGCTCAAGATACAGATAGTATAGACAATATTCAGACAGTATAGACAGTATACAACAATGGGGGAGATTTATCATATATTTCACACTAGTTCCTACAGTGAAAATTTGATTAAAGGCAGACATATTAAGGCACAGGGTTGGTGGAGGTGTCAGTGGAGGTGCCAGGGGTGCAGCTTTAAAATAAATACAATCTGTTGTTGTATTATAATAAAATTTTATCCAGCTATTACTGGACAAGCCGGATGACCACCTTCCCGTTGATCTGAACTATGGCTACCACAAAGAAGGAACAATGTGGGACAATTCAACATCTATTCAGGCTTTATTAATCTGAACAAAAATTTAAAAAAATGCTTAAATGGCCAATACATTTAAGATGTAGACAAAATAAAAGTCACCAGTGGCATGGTTAAAGTGATGACCTGTCCAGCAAACAGCAGAAACACAACCAGCCTTGGCGCTAGCTGTCAGACGCATGCTACAGTCGCGTTTCGAGCAGTTTGCTCTTTGTCAAGACACAACAGGAGCCAAAAAGTTGTCAGGCAGATTTGATAAAATCCCCTACATACGGTAGGTCACTACAAAAAATTAATTACCGTAATTACATATATATTTATTTATTTTTTAATTTTTTATTTTTTTTGGGGGGGGGGAGAAGTTTTTGTAGAATGTTAAGTTAGATTTGAGCCCCTCGATCCATACTGTGGTTTTCAGACTTTTGAATCCCCAATGTGGGAAGTTGATTATTTAATTAATGAACGTTTCTCTTGTATGCAATGCCCGCAAATGGGGCTCAAAGGATTTTCCGTATGTAGAGACATGGTATGGGCTCTCCCTACAGATTAAAAATGCAGTATAAGGTCCAAGTACAATAGACAGAGATGGACCATAACGAAAATGTGGGATTTATGGAATTGATCTGTCGATATAAGGGCGAGGAATTGGAAGGTTACATCATGCTTATACATACATTTAATACTATTTGTCAAAATATATGCAATATATTTAATACTGTTTGGGGGAAGGGAGTGGTAGTGGAATTATGTAATTTACTAAGGCAATTAAATTGAGGATTTGTGTATTGAATTAAAATCATTAGTAGATTGGAATGGAGGTTATACACGATTTTCAGCATTAAATTGGCTCATATGTGGTATTATAGTTAGGTGTACATGTGATTATGTTATCTTTTTCCTGATTCATAATATCTTATGGCAGTTTTAAATGTAT
This sequence comes from Engystomops pustulosus, assembly GCA_019512145.1. Taxonomy (NCBI): domain Eukaryota; kingdom Metazoa; phylum Chordata; class Amphibia; order Anura; family Leptodactylidae; genus Engystomops; species Engystomops pustulosus. Next base: position 278,764,568 of record CM033641.1, read on the forward strand.
TAAATATACATATCTTGTAGGATATATAAGTTTTTGTATGTTTGTAATCATCTATTCCTTATTCTTACTTATACATACACTGGATGAAGTAGGATGTAAAAACTGAAAAAATATATGGTGTTTGTAATCACCCAACTTGTCCAGAAAAAAATAAAAGAAAACAATTTAATTATACAGGGGGGAATTACAAAAATACACTACCAAGAGAACTATTTTAGTACACTAGAATTAATATAATCTAACATACGACATTAGACAATACAAAAGCTTCCATACCATGTTGATCGAGATGATTCCAAAGGCATTGTCATTTGACAGTATAGTGACAGTGGCCACTTTCTGAGGTCCTAGTTTTGTGTCCAGTGGAGGATTCTGGAAAGAAAGAAGAGACAATGAATAATTTGTTCCATATAGAAGACATTCTTCACTTTTCCTGTGTATAATAATGTTTACCAGTGATGTAAGAGAGGAGACACAAATGCAAACAGTCCAGGGTGACTGACATTATGGAATGGGAAGATGTGTGAGAGAACGTTCGAGGGTCCATTAATCAAAGGCTGACAGTCTATTACTGATACCATAGAAATAGGGAATAGGAAATAAAATATTCAGAGGCCAAATAACATTAAACATTTTGTGTGTTGGGAACACTGCAGCATCTGTGGTGCTCTCTTTTCTTCTTATACGCTGTTCACATTTAATGAACTGAATCTCTGTAGTTCTTGGCATAATAACACACACATTGGGGCTCATTTACTAAGGGTCCGAATCGCACACTTTTGTCGGGTTGCCCCAGGATTTTGGCGCACGTGATCGGATTTTGGCGCATCGGCACCGGCTTTCACGCGGCAGAAATTGGGGCCGTGGCCGTCAGACAACCCGACGGATTTGGATAAACCGCTGAATTTGGGTCGCAAGATCAAGCACTCACATGCACCAGGAAGAAGCAGGTGCACTCCAGCAGCAGCGACACCTGGTGGTGCATGGACCTTAGTGAATCCCGGCAGACCCGAATCCTCGTCGGAAAATGCGCCGCTGGATCACAATTGGACTGGGTAAGTTAATTTTGATTGTAGAATTGCTTTAACATCTCATGTGCCAGATATGTCAAGGAGTCTAAGCCATCATGATAACTCTTCGGTGCAACAGAGTTCCTAAGCAACTTCAAAAAGTGATGCAAGATGCTTGCCTAATGATAACCCCCCCCCCCCCCCAATGTTTTTCTACTTACTTGTAATATCAAAAGGAAATGGAAAGTCTCATCCGCCTCTGGCAAGTCATCATCACATACAGAAATATACACAGTTCGGTTTTTATCTGATTCGGGTATGAATGCAGCAGTAGCGGTTGCTATAAAGTCTCCAGTATTTTCCTCTTGTAGCTATAACAACAAGCACAATATATCCATGTGCTTAAACAGTGTTTAATATTTGTTGTTTTGCACATATGAATAAAAAGCTGCACAAATATACACTATATACAATAAAGAAACACTGAAAGTCATCAGACTGTTCCTACCTTTTCTGTATTCAGCATGAATGGATGCAATTTCAATGAACATCGAGTACATCATTGTCAAGTTTCACGTAAGTTAAAGATATAGATTTTCACTCCGGGGGGCATTGTCACTGGGGGGATTTGTAAAGGGCCAGGTGGCTGTGCCAGGTACGGCTGTTTAGTTTGGCTGTTTGACTTGGATGGCACTGAATTGCCATGTGCTCAAGCACACAGGCACAGCCTTTATCAGGTAAGAAACACACAACCATTGTCCGTCCATGGCTCCCGAACCCTACACTGTCTGGATTTCACAGACTGAACAAAGGGACTCCAAGCATCATAGTTATATATGATGCAAGAAGTTCCTTCTCCCCCCAGAACATGCTGAGCTCCTTGCATCATATATCCCAATGATGCTTGAAGTCCCGTCTCCTGCACTGTAAAATCCAGACCTCATGGAAGACAGATGCAATATATACACAAAATATTCTGTTTGCTCTTCAATGAATGGGCACATTACATACATTGTTAATTATGTTTATCTTTTGTAATAGTCAACCAATTAAACATCTAATGAGTCTGAGAATATTTGCTAACAAGGTTTAAAGGGATCGTGTCAAAGGTACTCTCTCAGCTTTATAAGTGCTCTACAGACCTGACAATAGTTGATCGTTACCAAAACTGATTAAATTAAAGAATAATGGTCATTTGAATAATAATTTTAACTTTCATTTTAATATTGGGGAGGAGTTTTGTTAACATCTTTCTCACATATTTCATTTAGAAATTCTGCTTAGTTTGTAAAGAAACAGGCTGCAAAGTGCCCCTTAGTAAACGTTCTACCAAGTAATATTACTTTTTACTACCAGATTGAAGACGGGACACTCAAGCTGAAAGTGAAGGGGTTAATCATCACTGTTCACAGTTGTGTAAATAAACACAGGGAAATTACATGTGAGCTCATAGACACACACTATACAGTCTACACAATCTCTACAAGGGGAGCATTGCAGCCTCTTTCTTTACAAACTAAGCAGAATTTCCTAATAAGGTATACAGGGGGTCCCCTATTTAAGAACACCCAACTTACATACGACCCCTAGTTACAAATGGACCTCTGGATGTTGGTAATTTACTGTAGTTTAGCCGTAGGCTACAATAATCAGCTATAACAGATATCACAGGTGTCTGCAATGAAGCTTTAGTGTTACTCCTGGTTCTAATGACAACTCAACATTTTTAAAATCCAATAGTCACAGAGACCAAAAATAATTTGGCTGGGGTTACTATAATAAAGTATACAGTTACGACTTACATACAAATTCAACTTAAGAACAAACCTACAGACCCTATCTTGTATGTAACCCGGGGACTGCCTGTATTGGAAAAACGCTCAAGTGACAGATATGCTGTGAAGATGGAAATCCAACACTTGGAAAAAAATAGTTCTAATTGGCTACAGTTAATACACAATTTATCATAATGCAATCTGTATAACACCATCACATTATGTACATTTACTTACCAGGACTATTGCAGTGATATTTACAGGGGCTCCTGTCCGTTCTATCACCAGACGTATGACTGTGGTCGCTGTTTCATTTACAAAAAATTCAGTTTGTCCAGCAAACTGCACCTGTGTTTCCCCAGATGTGGCCGTGACTAGTAATGCTAAGAAGATAAGTGCAGTGGAAGGAACTGGGGGCATCCCTGGGAAAAGAGACAAGCAATAGGCATAAGATATAACATTATAGAGCAGTAACAGCAGTATAACAGACACATCTACAATCAATGCCTGAAGCCTCTCTGTCTCCTTGAAGTCTGTAGTAAACTGAAATCCTGTATGCGCTAATCTATTATCTTCTCAAAGCTCCATATGCGGAACTGTTGTTTTCAACACAACACAGTGGGGCATATTTATAAAGCCCTTTGCGGCAGAATTAAGTTATAATAGTGCAAAACTATCTAGAACGCCTTGCAACACATTTATAACGGGTTTTAGACAAGTATAATATACTTTTCAGATTAGTACTTTTTACTGATTTTGAGGACTTTATCACCCTTTGATCACGTTTTATTACATTTTTATGGCAAAATGGCAAAAAGTGGCAATTTGAACATTTGGACTTTTTTCTCATTATGGGATTTTTTTCTAAATGAATAATTATTTTTGCATTTTGACATATCAGGCAATTTGGTATGATAGGATACCGAACATGTTTATGATAATGTTTATTTATTTTTATTTCTATATAATGGAGCAGACACCCTCCATGGATGGATAGGGTCAGCCCATGACACCTCACTATACACCCTTAACCCTTTTCAGCATTCAGACATTCCTGAATGTCCTGCTGCGGTAGGAGGTGCATGAAGAGGACTCACCGGCTGCATAATGCTGCACCAGGAGTAACAGACCAATACAAGGGTACTGCAAAACCCCCTGTATACTGCAATACAGCAGAATTGCACTATATGTTGGAAATGATCAGGCCTCCTAGGCTTCAAATACCATAGTGGGTCTACAAAACTAAAAAATAATGTTTTTTCACCTCAATATCAGTGTTTAAGAAACCCCTATACATAGGAGGTGGTTAGTTGGCCCAGTATGGGAGCTTCAAAAAAGCGTTTTATGAGTGATCAGTGAAAAATAGTTGAGACTAAGACATGCTCTACTTTTTAATGGATTGGGAGCACTGTTTGTTAAAATAAAATGCATAGCATTTAGTTCAGCCATATGTTTTTTTGAATGAAAATTCAACTTTTTGCGCATCTAGCTAATACTAGACAGCATAAGACTACCTGCACATGAATGTGTCCAAAATAGGCTGGTCCATAAACAGTCGGTAATGTCTGTATTTCACCTCACCGATCCTCATAAACTACAGCATAAAAGTGATCCATGAGAAACGGTCCTGACTAGGACAAGCTCTTCTTCTCAACAGATCAGTCTCACGATCCTTAGTGCCCTTGTGTGCTGTGATTTTCACTGTCATTTGCATCTGCTCCTGAACTGATACATAAGACACTCATGAATGTGCCTCAGTATTAGACGGTCTGGTCTAACTTTACACCATTTAACATTTCCTACCCAAATACGACTGTGAGACACCAGCCTTATTGTCTCTACCTAAACTACCAGTGAGAAGAGATAGATAATGATTTATTGTACAATTATCTCAGAAATATTATAGAAGTTCTTTTAATATTCTCTTAATATACTGCTTTGTAATATTACAACGTTACCTGCAATATCAGGTCACAAAGAATGAGCCCGTTGTCTGTTGTTTGCGGCCCACATGCCATTGTTGTACGTGGGCTGCCAGAGTCGCAAATATGGGCAAGAATAGGACCTGCTCTGAGTTTTGTGGTTCGGCAGCCACATCACATAGGGAACTGGGGCAGGAATAGGACCTGCTCCGAGTTTTGTGGCTCGTCAGCCACTTCACATAGAGAACTGGGGCAGGAATAGGACCTACTCTGAGTTTTGTGGCTCGTCAGCCACCTCACATAGGGAACTGGGGCAGGAATAGAACCTGCTCTCAGTTTTGTGGCTCGTCAGCCACTTCATATAGGGAGCCGGGGCAGGAATAGGACCTGCTCTGAGTTTTGTGGCTCGTCAGCCACTTCACATAGAGAACTGGGGCAGGAATAGGACCTACTCTGAGTTTTGTGGCTCGTCAGCCACTTCACATAGGGAACTGGGGCAGGAATAGAACCTGCTCTGAGTTTTGTGGCTCGTCAGCCACCTCACATAGGGAACCGTAGTAAACAATGCCATGTATATGAGTCCACAGAAATAAAAGAGGATGTGTTTTGCCAGGGGCGGATCAAGACTGCTATAGGCTCTGGACTGTATGAATGTTGTGGTTCCCTACACATCTTCAATTCACTGTCTACATATGGCACTAAAATAAATCATCTTGGCAAATGGAGGATGTGTCCCTGGGTTCAATCTGCAGTTCCAGGACATTATGAAGACCGAAGATTTCATGGGTGAAGGTCCTTCTTAGTATAAAATTTGTTGGGTGGATTGGGTGGGCATGGGCTCTGGGCTACTGCCCAAACCACCTATATTATAATCCACTACTTGTCCTAGGCACTGAAACGATTACCAGCACAATGCCAACCTACTGAGCACCGATTCTGTCGAAATGTTATAAATTTTTAATCCAGAAAACCCCTAAGAAGTGAAAGGAAAAATATACTTGATGTAAAAATGAACGTAATCAGTGCAATTATCAGGCAATTTACGTAACTTCTACAGAACTCTGCAATTAACATCATTGTCTACTACCATGTAGTAGGAAGCATAAAAGGTGGCTGTGATTCTCAAAAAAAAAGTGCAGCGCTGGATAGAACCAATACATAAAGAATTCTCCCAAAATAAAACCTGGTGTATAAAATAATTCTCGCTACAAATGATAGAAGGATAACAGTATATAGAGCGATACAATATAGGTTTGGAGTATACTTACTACTGTATATGCAGGTGTCTTCCCTGAGTGAGCACAGCAAGTAATTAAAACCAGCAACAAGACCTTTTCCAGGGATGCTAACAATGTCTTATGTTACAAGTCTTCTGTTTCCAAGACTAATGGATGTTTAAGACTATGCAATTACTCTTGTGGCTTAAGAGAGGTTTCATAATATTATGATCAATAATTCAGCAAAACCTTCTCCTTCTTAGGACACACTCATGAACATTTTTTGCTTGGTGGTTTGTTCTTTACTTATTATTTATTCATGTGTTGCTGATAATATTATGATTTTTTTGTAAAAGTAAACAATAACATGAAAGGAATATATATTTGGTTAATTAGAGCCATCAGAAATTCATCACCACTGAAATATCCATATGAATCGAAGGCCAGGGACGTGCACAGTGAAACGTAGTTTTGTCGTTGCTTGTGAATTGGATTTAACCATATCCCATTTACTTGCGGAGCACAAATCCTGCAGCACAAAGTGACTTGTACAGTGGGTTTTAAATAGACAACAATTTAATTATTACTGCAGTTTCTACTCTTGGATTTCAATCTTTGAAATGCAAAAATTAAAAGCTGTGGAGGCATATAGACAACTGGTATGTCACAGGATTTGCGATAATTCTTTACACAGAATTCTCCCATTTAACTTCCTCAAAAGTCATGTAATAGGGAGCAGAGAAGAGCCATATTTCGCCTAAGATGAGTCATGTGAGATGGGAAAGTGTCCCTTTAGACACTCCTATATTTAGAACAAGAGATACAGTCACAACTGTTGCCAATAGTTGGCAATGTGATAACTCTTTTTTGTCTGTCTGCATCCCCAGTTCTGTAGATCACAGAACCACAAGCCTGATGCAATCTTAAAGATGGATTTTTATTTTTCATATGACACCAAGTGTTTCTAGGTACTGTAGAAACAAAGATACGGATGCATGAAGAGACAGTCTCCCAGCAGCTTCTAAACTTGACTACACTCTCATTTTAACTTGACTTTGGAGGAGTTTTTTTTGTCTGTAAATGGGTGAGATTACACAAGGAGTTTTGGAAAGAACTTTTCATACCCTTCCTAGTTAAATTGGGTAAAATCTGGTGAAAGTCTTCCTTTAAGTATTTAAAGTGAATCCAAATCTAAGGCAAAAGTCTTCTAAGGATCTGTCTAGAACTACATAGTGGTTCTATGTTTGATACAAACCATAAGTTGGTGTTAGATCCATCACACAATGGACAATATAGGCAGTCAATGTATCCCATTTAGACATATTGGTGTCCACATGGTCCCTCCAAATTGGCAGAAAAATGTACAATGTATGCGGCTCTATATATATTTCCATCAAATAAGAATAGATCCACAACATTCAAACTTATTCAAATGCTTAATTTTGCATTCACAGTGGAGACCATGGAGGCTGAGACATCCAGGAGACATGAGCATGGCCAATATGGAAGCAAATATTGTATAAAAGCAGTTTCATAGTTGCCCTATTTGTATTGTGACAGGAGCAGATAAATTACTTGCAATACTATACAGTATATAGTGTACAAATTACTTTAAACTAAAGGCAAACATTATTTGGTCCACAAGGCTTTAGTGCCACAATGAGGGCAGTACTATCAGGGTCTGTCTGTATATTACCTCTCCAACAACTTGAATGTTAAACTATAAATTGATTGCATTTTTTATGTCAGTAAAACATCCCAAAACATCCAAACACTTTAAGATCATATCTATCCAACCTATTTATTCCTAGTATTTCTATTGTTAAATGAACAGGATGATATGTCCAATCTTATTCTTTCTCCTAAGAATAAGCAGTGGCATAGATGTTCTTTTAGCCAATTTTATTTGCAAATAACCCAGATGTTTACATGACTGATCATGCATGTTAATAGGGGAATCCTCAAAAGTTGCTGACTTCTGTGTATAATAATAAACCTCTGTTAACTCGATCGGTAAGCTCTGATGTTAAAGGGGTTATCCGGGTTTAAAAAATTTTTTATGGCCGGGCTGGGGAGGGATAGTTAAACATAATAAACATGGACTTACCTCCTCCGGCGCCGCTGATGTCCAGCGCCGCGGTCACTTCGATCCGTGCCCCTGTAAACAAACAGGGGCACGGAAGCCGCGCACAGGGAGCTTCCGGTCCGCGTTGTGGACGGCTCCTCCCATCCGTCCCTATCTCTCAGCGTTGTAAGCGCTGGGAGATGGTGCGTATGGGAGCATCTGGCCGGCCGGAAGCTCCCTGTGCGCCCTTGTACTGAAACCGGCGCACGGAGAAGACGGGCCGCGGCGCGGGACATCGGCAGCACAGGAGGAGGTAAGTACATGTTTATTGTGTTTAAATAGCCCTCCCCAAGCCGGCCATAAAAAAAAAATTTAAACCCGGATAACCCCTTTAACTCAAAAACTCCTCCACCCCTCCACCCACTCTGCCTATGGGAAATGCCTCTCCACAGAACAGGAGGTGTCACTCTTTGCACTAATTTCAGCTGCAGGTTCTGATTTGTGGCCTAATGTGTTCCTCCCAATTTCTGCAGGTGGCGCCGCCCTAAGGTAAAAGGCTCAACTCGCCTCATGACATGTGTACAACTGGCTAGACATACCTAACAACTGTGGTTACGCAACACTGACATTTCTATGCAGCACAGTGACACTTTAAGTAAAGTCTGCAACAAAACATTCAAAATTCTTTTCTAACATAGAGTGCAATATATGAATGCAATAAAATGTTGAATGACATAGTATGGCTTTTGAAGACATTAACTAAATGTTCATCATGCCTGATAGGATTACTCCTATATATGCCATAAGAATCCCAATATGTTGTCTAAAGGATGTGTCATACTGGGATGAAACTGTCAGATTAGTATTTAATTGTTCTGTTATACTGATACTGCAGACTAGACTTCAAAAAGTATACTGTATATGATGCTCAGGTTTTGAAGAATTGTTTGCAGTCTAGTCTATACTGTTCACATCTCCAGATCATTGGCTCCTACTTACTTTGATCCTGTGAACAATCTACTACATGGAAGCCATTACAATCTATAAGGATGAAATCTTCACTTAGTAAACTGGAATGATCCATTAAGAGACTAGACTAATACTAATCCACTAGATATAGTCAGCTTGTTTTGTGGTCATCATCATTATTGTCTATTAATAATTATTGATAATTTTCTGCCTCTCCTCCGATTCCCCATGGCTTGATGTACAGCAATGTCTTTGTTGATTCATTCAGACAATAGTGACTGTGCTGGAGACTGCGCTACTCTGGCAGGACAACACAATGGCGAGTTCTCACCAGCATCAAGCAGAGAGCAGCAAATTACACAGCCATGCACTTCATTGCATCTAACCAAATTGGCTAGTTGAAATGCTAATTGCCTTTCAGCCATGGGGGATAGACGGCCAGGAGATCTTGTGCTTCACAGAATGACGCACATTTTTTATTCCACTCCTGGTCCATTGTCTTGATGAGAATTAATTCAAAATCCATTCATAAAGGTAGCTCCTTGTCTAACCTTTAAAAATGTGGGAAATTTCTAAAGACCAGACGGGCATCACAAATCGGATGGCCTGAGCGAGCCTCTACCAGATGGCTGGATTAAGTCCTTGTTAATTCTTTAATAAAATAATGCTTGAAGCTGGTAAAAGAAAGAAAAGGTTTCTCGAGAAAAACAGACGACTTGTGTACAAGGGAACAGATTGTGTCTCGGCAAAATATTGCACTTAAACAGTGTTCACCATTGACTTGTGTTGTGATTGTGTCATTTATCAGCCTGTAAACAACAACCTATGCAGCTTTTATAAAACTATAAGGAAAAATCACAAGTAAAAAACAAATATGTCAAAGAAAACAGGGAGATGTAAAGATTAATACATCTAAATCTTATAGACTGTAAGCTCCAGTGAGCAGAGCTCTGGCACATTCTGTTGCTTTGCATTTTCTTTGATTGGTTAGATTATATTCTCAGCGAGTGTCCTGAACTCCTCTTCCCTTTAATCTGTGGGTCCACACAATCACAATATTTATGTGGGGTTTATTATGTTTTATTTAATACATTAAATTTTTTTTTTACTTTTTTACAAAAAAATCTTTTTTTTGTCATATTCGGAAACTAATAACTTTTTCATAATTCAGTTTTATAGGGTGTCATTTGTTTTGCAGGAGGAGCTGATGTTTCATTTGATACTGTTTTGGGGACAGACAGAACTGATGGTACAGGCAATTAAAGATATAAAAAGTTATAAGTTTTAATTCATATATAAATATAACAGAAAATTTACTCCTGCTCATAATTTTCACTTTACGTCATTGTAACAGCTTAAGAAATTCCAATTTATTAAGAAACTTGAGTTGCTTGAGAAATTTTGACGTTGACATTGATGTTGATCAGCATTTGGCCCAGTTTCAGTGCTAGTACTGTCCAACCATCTGTTTTTGTAGTACTAGTTTCATCTTAGTCATTTCAGATTTTCACTGACCGCACTACCGTTTTTTTCACCCATCTGCCCAGATTTACTTAAGCCCCTGCGCCAGATTTCTGTCAGGCTTTGTATGTGTTTTATGTGCAAACTGCTTGCACAAGTATTTAGGAAGTGGCGGCGTTACATATTTGTCACTCGCAACTAATTTGTGTCACAGCTGCACTATTCTTGACACGACACACAATTTATCATGCAGTGTCCGTCAGAATTGTATCACACTCCCAAAATTTTGTGCACTCTGTTGGAGCAGTTCAGGGAGCACCAGCTTCATGAAGAACATGCGCCACAAATAATGAATCTGGCGCCCTCTGCACACTACACATAGTGCAGTTTGCACTGGGTGTGATAAATGTGGGCCAATTAGGCTACATTCACATGAGCGTAAGCCCGCCGGGCAGGCATACATTTGGTGCCATGGGGAGGAGGAGTAGTGACCCCTTTCCATAGCACATGTCCTATCTTTTCCCCGCATACAGAGCAGTACGGTGCCACTGCTGGCCTATTGGGGATGTATGTACAGCCACAAGCTTGCGGCCGTACATATATCCCTTTACTGTTGTGTGAATTCAACCTTACTTCATTGGGTGAGTATCACACATAACTTGGATCAGAATAGCGCATGTGGCTAATAGAATTTTTTCTAATAGGATCGGTTCAATGTACTGTGAATACACCTGACATACTGTCAGTCATTGGTCAGAGTTCTGTCTTAGTGATGTCTGATGTAGACTAGTAGAGCACTTGAATTTAAAAAAACGCTCATTGGCAAAGACCCTATGCTCTTTAGCTTAAGACTGGAGCATGTGATGCATTTTATTTTATCAAAATTTCCAAGATGTTTTGACAAAAACTGCTCCATGTGAAGACAGCCCTGTAATTTCTAACTACAAACCACACACCTTCCAATTTTGACTGTATTTGCTGACAATTTCATGTATATAAGATAGCTCAGATGTGAAAATATGACACAACTGGTATGACAATAGAACTACTAAAGTGGATAACACTAAAAAAAGACCAAAATCTGAACCAAATACTCAAAATCAGACGATTTTCCCTGAGCAAAAACATACACATTTTAACACTCATGACAGTACATGGGCAACTGGCCTGAGGGCCTTCTTAATGTTTAAAGATAGCAAAGTGGGATCATACACGTTGGCTTTCCCAGGGAGACAAGTCACGGTCAGGGGAGTTAGCAGAAGCAGTTTCTGATTTGAGAAATGGATGGCAAATAGAAGTAAAAAAAAGGTCAAAAATTTTTAGACAAAACTGTCTTTTACAAAAACAAACTGTAAATACTAGAAACAAGAAATGCCCATGTGGCTACATGTCTCCTTGATATGTCTACCTCTTGTTCTGTCTAATACATACATTTTGCAGGTTGTTCTTGTGACATTCTTTTATCCCACTCTCCCCCTCCCCAAAAACAGTTTTTGAACATAATTAAAAAGAAACTCCTCCTAGTTCATGCCTAGTTGTTTTATAGTGACGCAGCAAGATGCCCTCCACTTTTGTCCCACTACATCTAATGCAGCCAATTATGCTTTTTTTACATTCTGTGGTATTTCAGCCAATTTGTGTTCCTCCTGGCTAATTCTGAATAGAATGTGCACAGCAAGAAGGTATAACAATGCCCCCACCTGGATTATTCTGAATGATCAGACACAACACAGCTCAGTATTTATCCCCAGACTATGGTTTCTATTCACTGGGACTAACTCAAGTTGCCGTGACCAAAGGGAAACCTTTCTAATTTCCCCCCTTTAGTCCTACACACTGGAGCAGCGTTCCACTAAGCCGTGTATTGACAATGCAAGAGAGTTGTCACATGAAAGCACTGCTCCTCCAGCTACTTCAAAAAGGGGAGATGCCAAGAACGCGTTTAATAAAGACTCTCCCAGCAGCAACACAGCTCCGGAGCAATGGAATAGATGGAGTAGTGTACTGTAAGTGTATGAAAGCAAGAATGTAACAACCAAGCGTAGAACCCAACTGTCCAAAGAAGGGGCCTTTGATGTTCACTACTTGTATTCGGCTTATAAAATCAAATTCATTGCACTTCCCAGGCACACAAACATAAGCAATTTCCGAGCCAAAAGAAACGTCCGTGTTCTGTTGCTTGTGAGCCATCTTACATTGGTGGGCGGGAGCCGCTAACATCTCCGGCGTCCCCAGGAAATGACCGCCGTGGCATGGTAATGGTGTGGTGAGACACTGTGCATGCACCGCACCATGAACACGCACAATAGAAGTCTATGGCATTAGCCATTAGCCACAGTTTCTGCAGCCAGTTCACGGCTCACATGTGCATGAGACCAACTAGAAACACAAAGTTATGGGTCTTTGCTTACTCATTTATAAACAACTATAAATCCAACTAAACCCATTTCATTGCCAATACGACTGGTGTTATCATATACATATATGGCATTGAAGAAGTTAAAGGGGCTGTATTGCATTTTATATTGATGGCTCAGGGATGAGGGGACTACAGATGTTGACCTGGGTGGGATATGATGAACCCAGGACTCAAGTGCTGCAAGGCAGAAGTGCTACCCACTCAGCCACTGTGCCGCCCCTAAAACCAGTAAACCAGCAATATTAGACAAACAGCACTTGCCTATAATTGAATAATGCATTATTTCACAACATGTAGACGATTCAAGGGGTTGTTTAGTAAAAAAGGAACATAACACACAAGTAAATGTATATGGTGAGATCCATTTTGTAAAACCCCTGTTTTGCTCCTTCCTGGGTCCTCGGCTGCTTTCTGTAATGTTATGATCCCTGTCACATGGAATTGTGACTACTGGTTGTAGTGGGTTACCCTGTGACCTTTGTCTGGATGAGCTATCAGATGTTTAAGGGGTAAGCCACAAATAAGAAAGTTTACAGGGAAAGTACAATAACCTAACATGATTACTCATACTGAACTTACCCAGGTAACTGCCATGTCTTGCAGACTTTGATGAGTCAGGGGTCTCTGCTCTCATTACTGAATGCACCAGGTGGATGTCCTTAGAATGGTCCATTAACGAGTTTTATGTTAGTAGTGCATTTCGTAAAGAGCGCACAGCCCGCTGACCTGCTGGAAGTCTGCAGGACATGATGCGTTCATGTGATGTAACATGTGATTTACCATGTGACCAGACCTGAAATCTAACATACTAACATCAAACATACTGGACATAGATAGCCCCCCCCCCAATAAAACATAGATATATCCAGAGCCCCCCCTAATAATACATAAATATATACACAGTCCCTGACAACCTCATCTTCCTTCAGGATGTCAGTGGCTGTATACTGGGGGGTAGGCACTAGCTGCTATATACTGGGAGGTAGGCACTGGCTACTATATACTTGGGGGCAGGCATTGGCTATATACTGGGGGGCAGGCATTGACTATATACTGGGGGGCAGGCACTGGCTATATACTGGGGGGCAAGCACTGGCTATATACTGGGGACAGGCACTGCCTATATACTGGGGCAGGCACTGGCTATATATTGGGGGCAGGCACTGGCTATATACTGAGGGGCAGGCACTGGCTATATACTGAGGGGAAGGCACTGGCTATATACTGGGGGCAGGCACTGGCTATATACTGAGGGGCAGGCACTGGCTATATACTGGGGGCAGGCACTGGCTATATACTGAGGGACAGGTACTGGCTATATACTGATGGGCATGGGCTTGCTATATTCAAGGGTGCTGCTGGCTATATACTGGGGGAAGGGGGCTGCTGGCTATATACTGGGGGGGCTGCTGGCTATATACAAGGGAATAAGCACTGGCTATATACAAGGGGGCTCCTGGCTATATACTACGGGCAGGGGGCTACTGGTTTTAAACTAGGGGGCAGGGGAGTCAATAGATTTTCCCAGTTTTTTTGTGTTAAAATTAGGTGCCTCGGCTTATACTCAGGTCGACTTATACTTGAGTATACACGGTAATAAATATTTTTTTTCTGGACTGAAACATCACTTTAAATTATGATATTTCTATCAATGTTACAATTTGGACACTAAATGTAAAGATAAACTGTATATAACAGATGATATTTCACAAATAAGAAACTCTTTCTGATAGTAGCATCTTCTGCGAAAGCTATAGCGGGCTGTGACTCTCAAGCAGATAGCCCCTTGCTGCTCATGTGGTCTGAAAACCAAAAACTTTGAATTATTTAATATTAACACCTGACTGCAGCTCACTGTGAAAGAATGCAGCTCACACAACAATGTAAGGTTGAAATATGGTAAGACGATCCTGCCGGGGGCTCAGATGAAGCGCACAGTTACACAGTTACTTTCTGACTGTCAGATAGATAGCTCCACAGGTCAATCCAGATATCGGATGAAGCACAAGTCTAGAGAAACCTGTAGCCTGCAGCGACCAACATTGTCATTATCACAAAAGCAAAACTAGCAATATAACAAGGCAGGTACGAGCCTATATATGAGCACATTTAAAGTAGCCTAAATTTCATGAAAAGGTAGTAATGATAAAAAAATAATATTAATAATGGAATAATACAAATATTGATAGAAAAACAAATAAAACATGTGTAACAGATGAAAGCACTGGCAAAGAAGAACGAATAACTTGCTGCACTAGCATGATGCTGTTGTGGGAATATTCTGCTCTTATATTCTCCAGAATTAGGGATTCCCTATGCAATGAATATTGGGATGATCTGGAATTAGAGTTTACCTAGAAGTAATCTTTCTCTCAGCAAATCCTCACATCTTCCCGTAAAAGTTACTAGAGCAGCACCTGCAGAAGGACACGACTTACCTGAACCATAGGGCTGATAGCAGCGGCAGTCTAGATGTGGGATAAGATGGGTGAGTGGGACATGTCTTGCTGTGTTGAGCTTCTTGAGTGTATCACATTGTCAGTGTCTTACTGTGAGTGCAGGGAGGAGGGAGGAGCTGCACTGCTACTAATCCAGGCATCATTACTATCACTGCCCTTCTGCCCTCACCCACACAAGTCTATCACTTACAGCGTACAACACTGAATATGTCTATGACACATCCCACAGGAGCATATATACAAGTCTGACATATGGCAGATGGGAGCCGTGATGAGTAGTAATACAATCCTATATTAGAGATGGACATGATGACATATAGAGGCTTATCATTACATCTCACACGCATTTTGAGCAAGTTAGCATAAGCTAAAACAGTCAAATATAGGCAGAGAGGGCATTGAAACCACACAAAGGTGGGTGCACAGGAGCATGACTCTCACCACTAAGGCGGGCATACAGGAGCATGACTCTCACCACTAAGGCGGGCATTACAGAAGCATGACTCTCACCGCTAAGGTGGGCATACAGGAGCATGACTCTCACAACTAAGGTGGGTGTACAGGAGCATGACTCACAACACTAAGGTGGGCGGGCTAACAGGAGCATGACTCTCACCACTAAGGTGGGCATACAGGAGCATGACTCTCACCAATAAGGTGGGTATACAGGGGCATGACTCTCACCAATAAGGTGAGCATAGAGGAGCATGACTCTCACCAATAAGGTGAGCATACAGGAGCATGACTCTCACCACTAAGGTGGGCATATAGGAGCATGACTCTCACCAATAAGGTGGGCGTACAGGAGCATGACTCTCACCACTGATGTGGGCATACAGGAGCATGACTCTCACCACTAAGGTGGGCATATAGGAGCATGACTCTCACCAATAAGGTGGGCATACAGGAGCATGACTCTTACCATTAAGGTGGGCATACAGGATCATGACTCTCACCACTAAGGCGGGCATACAGGAGCATGACTCTCATCATTAAGGTGGGTATACAGGAGCATGACTCTCATCATTAAGGTGGGCATACTGGAGCATGACTCTCACCACTAAGGTGGGCATACAGGAGGATGACTCTCACCACTAAGTTGGGTGTACAGGAACATGATTCTCACCACTAAGGTGGACGTACAGGAGCATGACTCTCACCACTAAGGTGGGCATACAGGAGCATGTCTCTCACCACTAAGGCGGGCAATACAGAAGCATGACTCTCACCGCTAAGGTGGTAGTACAGGAGCATGACTCTCACCACTGAGGTGGGCATATAGGAGCATGACTCTCACCACTGAGGTGGGCAAGCAGTAGCATAACTCTCACCACTGATGTGGGCATTCAGGAGCATGACTCTCTCCACTGAGATGGACATGCTTAAGTACAACCCTCTCATATGATGTTTATGAAACTAAAAATCTGGTGGATGTATTCTGATAACAGAGGGCTAGGACGTATCCTTCTGTATACTCATGCAGTGGTATACATCAAACTGTTCCTCTTTCCTGAAAGCGAGAAAAATGGCTGATGAGTCCGTGATGAGTGACGGAGAGTTACATCACCGAGGTCCTCCCAGAACATACGCTGAGCAGAGGCTGGGGATGTAGTTGAGTATATATCAAGCAGGATGAAAAGCCATAGCTTGCTATGACTTCCCATCCTGTGTTTCTTGCTGGCTGCAATGTATATGTGCAGACAGATGAAAAAAGGGGTCCTCCGCCTGCCAGTATGTCAATGAGTAAAGGTATTTATCATGCATAATGTGAATATAGCCTTATCTGTGCTGGGCAATGGATAGTGGAGAAGTACTACTGTAGGTCCTAAATATGGTAAAGACCCCAGTGGTAGATGTCAAAAGTGGGTGGCATTTAGTTAATCGGGCTTTATGGGAACCTATCACTAGCTGAATTTGTGAAAAATGTGCTGACAGGTTCCCTTTCAGTAAAACAGTTTCCTTCTTTAGTAAACAGTGTATCTGAAAGCGTTCTCAGGTCACCACACAGCAAACAGAAAAGGACAGGAGGCTAAAAATTAACGCTTTCCATATTTCCCTTGATGATTCAGCTCCATGAAGAGATTAAACTAAGCAGGGATTGTAGGAACGCATTAGTAAATTTATTTACTCATAGGTACATTTATATTTGTAGATACACTAGAAATATGGAGTGTTTCTTTGACACATATGACATTTTTGGAGGTGTTGTGTAACTGTTTGTAAGGAAGCTGTGTCATGTTCAGCTATATATAGATCTGCATTGATACCATTGTGATTACAGACAAGATACTTCATTTACAATTAGTGATGATCACAGTTTATATACTTCTGCACCCTTCACAATGACCTCTATACAAGTCACAGACCATGTCTAGACAATGTTCCCATAGACAAGCAATCTTCCCATCACATATGCGGACTATAACTTCCTATAATTTTTAATCATAGCAACACACAGTAGTCTAGAACTGGAAGAACACAGTTTTGTCTGGAGTATGGGTGTAGCTCTTATTCACTTCAATGAGAGCTGAGCCCATAACCCAACCAAATGCCCAATACACTGCAGACAAAGCGTCCAGCTCCCCCCATAATGTATAACAATGAATTGACAGGATGTCAGGTGTGGTACCCCAATCCCATCCTTGCCTCATTCAACTATTATTGACCAATCCTACTGAGGGGGTCATAAATACTTTGAAGCACCTTTAAAATGTATCTACTTTGCTGCTACTGTAATATACAGCAGAGTTTCTACCCACAAATCCAGATGGAAACATTGCCCCATATTCTGCTCCAGGTGAACATTTCCTAAGAGGACAATATTCCACGTGTATATCAAAAGTAAAGTGGTGTCCAAAGGTAACTCTACACATAAGATGTCTGAAGTGCTATATTATTACATGGCTTACATATGTAACAACAATGCATAACATCCCTGGTCAGACCACACATGGAATATTGTGTACAGTTTTGGGCATCAGTGTATAAAAAGGACATAGTGGAACTGGAACGGGTGCAGAGTATAGCAGCCAAGCTTATTAACGCTTTCAAGTCTCCCTTTTTCCTTTTTGGACTTCTGTTTTTTACTCCCCTCATTCCAAAAGCGATAACTTTTTTTTTCCATTTACAGAGATGTGAGGGTGTGCTATCCACGGGACAAACTTTTTAGTGGCGCCATTTAATATTCTAGGTAATGTATTGTAATGTAAGCTAGAAAAAAATTCCAAGTGTGGTGAAATTGACAAAAAAAAACACTTTTGCAGCTTTTTTTATGGGCTCTGTTTTTAAGGCTTTTATTGTGCTTTCCAAATGATAATAATAATAATTTCTTTATTTATATAGCGCACACAGATTCCACAGCGCTGTACAGAGCTTGTCATATCAGTCCCTGTCCCCATCGGAACCCAGGACCCCAGCGCTGCAAGGCTGTAGTCCTGCCCTTTATTCTTTAGGTCGGCACAATCACAGGGATTCACGATTTACAAAGGTTTTTTTAGGTTTTTGTAGATTTAAAATAATTTGAATCTTTTGTACTGAAAAAAAAAATGCCCTGTTGCCAATAACTTTTTTTTCATACTTGCGTGTACGGACCTGTCTAAGGTGTAATTATTTTGCGGGACGAGCTGAGGTTTTATTTTATATCAACTTGGAACTTATAGGACAATTTAATCATTTTTATTAAAATATTTATGGATGGAAAAATGGCCAAAAAGTGGCAATTTGGACATTTTCCAGTATGGAATGCATGGCCGGGAATTATCTTTATAGTAAATTTGGTTTGTGAAGGGGGTTAAGGGAATCGGGGGACTAGAATACAATGTTACATTACTAAACTTGACCTTATTCTGCTTAGAAAAAAGACGACTGGGGGGAGACCTCATTGCAGACCTCAACGGCAGGCCAAGGATCTCTCCAAAGACATTTTTTACCTAGGCCTGTGACCAGGACAATGGGGCATCCTCTACACCTAGAGGAGAGGCAATTCTACCATCACCATACACAGGGGACATCCTCTACACCTAGAAGAGAGGCGATTCTACTATCCCCATACACAGGGGACATCCTCTACGCCTAGAGTAGAGGCGATTCTACCATCAACATAGACAAAGGTTCTTTACTGTACGAGCAGTGAGACTGTGGAACTCTCTGCCGCAGGAGGTTGTTATGGCGGACTCTATGTACATGTTCAAGAGAGGCCTGGATGCGTTTTCATGGGTTAAGGGAGAAAACATTTGTTTAATTCTTATAGGTTGGACTTGATGGAACTGCGTCTATTTCCAACCTTATATACTATGATACTATAACTGATAAGGTCAGATCTGACTACTGGGATGGCCACTGAGAATAATGGCGTAGAGAATAATAGTAACAGCTGCCTTTGCCTGACCAGCTGCTTAATTCATTTTGAGGTACAAGGAAGAGTCCATGATCAGCAGGTTATCCCCTTTATGCTGAATCGGGGATAGTGTTAAATACCCTTTAAATGTTTCAAATTCTTCAGTTACAGAAAACTGGTTAAATATTTTGTTAATGGTTATCAGTGCACTGTATGGATGGCAACAAAGCTGTGTGATGTTTAGCAAACAGAAGATAAATATGATACGGCACCTGTGCCCCTTTGATGATAAAGAAGAAACTCTCTTCCCATGGTTGTATAATTCCAGAAAATGATCCTGCTCCCAGTTGCTTACATTGCACAAAGCTGGAAATAAACAAGGATAAATAAAAGTTTTATTACTAAATTACCAAAAATCAAGATAATATTAAATGCATCCCCACATAAATTCTTCATCGAATTTATGTCTTTAAAATTTGGGTAATTTTGTTGATATAAACCCATTGATGGGGCTGCCTTTAATATAGGGTATTCATCTGGGCATTCACATTCAGTTTCATTAATCTGCCATGTATAAATATTTCTTCAATTAGATGTTATAGAAAAAAAATGTTCCTGTGTGAAGATAATTTATCATAAATGTAGTCATATAGTCCCTTAGAAACAAGACTGTGTCCTTGGATACAGCCACCTCTGCTGGAGGGATTGCACAAGGAAACAAAAAGTTTCTGAATATTAAATGTCTGAGGAGTTACTGCAGGTCCCACAGCCGTCCTGTAGTAATGATCCCTGAATCCATGTGGTCAGGCAGGGCTCAATAGTGCATGTCTGACCACCGCTGCCAAAATGTGAGGTGGTCGTATCCGAGGAAGCCATCTCGCTTCTAAGGGACAACATGACTACATTTATGAGAAATTATCTTCACACAGGAACATTTTTTTCAATAACATCCAATTGAAGAATACATATGGCAAATACATTTAATTAAATGTGAATGCCCAGATGGGAATACCCCTTTAAAGGCAGAACTGAGGAAATGTTTTCCTTATCCCATCCTGAAAAACAGATTTGAATATCCCCTATCTAGAATCACCAGTGGAGCATGGATTACCTTTAGGGAAAATTTGTCATTGATATTTACAAGACAGAAAAAATGGGTGAGAAAAAGAGGTGTGTTACTGCTAAGTCGGACCAATCGTCGCAATTTTGTCCGACTTGCGCCACAATTCTGCAGCATGAGAAAAGTGCACAAAAAAATGCTACCCACTTCCCAGGCAGTGCAGGGGGCACCAGATTCATGAAGACTGTGCACCACAATTCATGAATCTGGCCCCCTCTGCACACTACACAGGCAAACTGCACAGTTTGCACTGTTTTTGATAAATGTGGCCATGGTCTCTGTTGTTTGATGATCTGAATGATGAGGAAGCACAACCATAATCCTAGATCCTTTTTTCTCTTTTTCACTTTTTTATCACACTGGCAGTATTAAGTAATGAATCCTTTACTTACCAAAAACGTATCAGCATGCTTTATATAGTAGTAACACAAGGACGACAATGACATATTTTTGAAATCGCAACAAATAACTTACAATCATAAGCAGCACTCAAACCTTTCCCAAGTGTATCAAACATGAAAAAACATGATTATAAAACAAAGAATTATTACTGGAAAGTGTGTATTTGCTCATAGGGGTTAATCAACTTAATAAAATTAAGTAAAAATGAAGATAAAAATTGTGAACAATAATGAATAAGTAACATAACTACTTACCTGGAACTGTACACAAAAACATGTCTCTGTGATAACCTCTACTGTATCCATCAGGAGAAGTCCTGTGTTAGATCATCGTAACTGCTATGGTTAGTAATATCCCCTGCATCCTCACCTGGCAGTGTACAGGCGGTCCCCTACTTAAGAACACTCGACTTACAGACGACCCCTAGTTACAAACGGACCTCTGGATGTTGGTAATTTACTGTACTTTAGTCCTAGACTACAATAAACAGCTGTAACAGTTATCACAGGTGTCTGTAATGAAGCTTTAGTGTTAATCCTGATTCTAATAACAACCCAACATTTTTAAAATCCAATTGTCACAGACACCAAAAAAGTTCTGGCTGGGGTTACAATGATAAAATATACAGTTCCGACTTACATACAAACTCAACTTAAGAACAAACCTACAGACCCTATCTTGTATGTAACCCGGGGACTGCCTGTATAGTGTAAAAGTAAGGATGATCTAACACGAGACTTTTCCTAATGAAAATAAAAGAGGTCACCATAGATACTACTACTCGGAAAAATACATTCTTTTATTAATATGTGTGATAAACGCAATAGAAGTACTAATGTATTAAGTATACACATAATGACCATCTCTAAATTTGTGCAATATACTATTAGTGATTTTACTAGCTCTCCTTTCTCATTGCTTTCTAAGGATATTCAACATGGGCTCATTCATATGGACATTGTACACCCTTAGCCATTAGAAGATAAGCAAAGTAACTAATATTTTGAGAAAAGAAAAAAAATATATAAACCAACGTGTGATAGCTCAAACATAGCGTTTTCACAATTCAAATTAATCCAAAACACATCTTGATAAATTTGGAGAAACAAAAAGATATAACAATCTACTTTTGAGTCTGTACTAATGTGATGAAAGACACCTAAAATTCCAACAAAAAAAAATTGTACCAAATTGGGAACTGTATTATGATTTATTTTGTACGATTGCTGCTGATCTCCATCAATAATCAGTGTATAGATTTCTAATTAGTACCACAGGGCAATTACACTGCAGGTTCTGCATTGATTTGGTAAAATCATATACAATTAGGAGTTACTGTAATTCAGATGTGAAAAATCTGCAGTATATTCATAAAATAGTTGAATAAGCCCAGTCTACGCTTAGGTGCCACTTGAATTTTGGTCACAATATCTTAGTTATTATTTTTATATATTACGTGAAGACCTTTATGTTCTAGATCTACTTCACATTTAAAAGGAAAACAGAAATAGGTTAGATAGTTGGCTGCTTGTATAATGTCCAGGTAAATACCCATTCTTACTTTCAGCCATACAGAGTAGTTACCATCTCCACATACACATGTGACACATTCGGTATTACAGGCGGTACCCTACTTAAGAACACCTGACTTACAGACGACCCCTATTTACTGTCCTTTAGCTTTAGGCTACAATGATCAGCTATAACAGTTATCAAAGGTTTCTGTAATTAAGATTTATTTTTCATCCTGGTTCTTATGACAACCCAACATTTTTAAAATCAAATTGTCACAGAGACCAAAACAATTTCGACTGGGGTTACAATTATAAAGTATACAGTTCCGACTTACATACAAATTCAACTTAAGAACAAACCTATAGAACTTATGTTGTATGTAACCCGGGGACTCCCTGTACTTACCCATCGCCAGCCCTTCTCAATGCTGCATGAATACAGTTATAATGTCCACCACTCCTCACTACTGGAGCACTGACTTAGCCTCCAATTTACTTTTTATGTTTTCTACTCAGTTTTGTCTTTAGGGACTTCATTCATCAGAGGTAAAATAAATGATTGATGCCCTTTAGCTCAAAACCATCACTAGTAACTGGTGACTTTTCTGAAAACACACGTAAATATTATGTTTAATTCCTTTTCTTCTAGACAGAACGCCTTTGTCATAAATCTCCCACAGAACATAACAAGGCTTATGGCTTCATCGTAGATCCTTCTATACTACTGCTGCAGTCACGGTTATCCATCAACTATCAAAGAGACTATTACAAAGACAATATGACAATATGTAGATACTCTCTATGATACCAGATTCTCTCAAAATACTCATTTCAAATGTCTTCTTCTTGCAGACAGCACAGTAGTTCTCAGGATATAGAATATCACTCATCCTCCCTCTATAATAGATGAATTTCGAGTAATACAGAACGTCAAACATGCAGATGAATTGGAAGACAACTCCAAGGATCTGTCTGTTATCAGATACATATGTCACCACATGGTAAATAGATGATATGTGCATCTTTTCCCCATCACAGGTCATATCTATAATTTGGTTCTCCTCTGTTAAAGTTACCATAAACATAAAGTGCTCTCTGCTCTATATCATTAACCCCTTCCTGTCCTTATTATCCTTACCAGTCTCTAATTTGTTAATTCACCTTTTACTTATTTTTTCAATAACATCTACGGGTACTTTCATTTTAAAAATGTATTCTGCCATGACTTCCCTAATACTATGTACTGAACCAATTTGTTATGATGGTTTTTTTTGTAGTTATTGGCAACAAAAAACACAATGATGAAATTCTCTGGTTCCTAGTACTTACTAATTCTCCAGTATCTGTTACTTTAAAAAAATAACTATAAAAAGTAAACGAAAAAGTCTTATAGACGTGCAAGAGTAATGGTGATATTTATCTAGGACTGCAGATTATTTGTAATTAAATTTTACAAATGTCGTTAAATGGAGATGAAAATGTTGTTCGTGCGACTCAAGTGCAATTTTTGGATTCTAAGAAGAAGATTTTTGTACATCAATGTCCTAAAGTCTTATAACCCAGGGAAATAAGTAAAGCCATTACCTTCAGATGTTCAGGATGTTAGAAGCGTAAAAGCAATTGCTGTAGAGTCGTCCCACTTGTTACGCTCACTCTCCTCTTCCCTCCTCAGAGCTGCGGGAACATGCACTTCTTGCTAAAGCTTTATTCTGAAGCATGATAAAATGTGTCTATCCATCAAAACCTAATGTGTGCAACAAGATTTTTTTCTCTCCCTTTTTTCAATAAAAAAAGGTCCCAGTCTAGTGCAAGACTTCTTCCTGACCAGTCAGCTTGGTCTTTTAAAGTTGCTCTAGGATGATGCTCACCATGTGTGGCAGGGTCTCCTGTGGTTTGTTATTTTACTTCAATGGAGGGGGGAGGAACCCAACAAAGCACACTGACCACACTGCATATCAAAATGTAACCATGGAAGCAATTGTCCACTTGTCAGAGCCTCCCAGAAATGATCCAGCCATTCACTTCATTGAATCAATATTGAAGCTTTTAAGATTTATTAGACTGGGGAATGCTAAGTGCAATGTTTTCCACCACAGTCTTTAGGAACGTTGATTAAACAAATTATTTCTTACTTATTATGTAGTTGTTACGTAATGCTGACTGACCTCATCCCTTTGTCGTCCCTGTAAGCCGCCTTATAAATGTATACTGCAAGGCCTGACGTAATAGAGAATTATAACCAAATCCCAAATTATATCTCATATAAGCAAAACTGGTAAATGTGTAATAAAGAAGCAATCAAAATAACATGTCGAAATGGCAAATATTTCATAGTAAATCATAGCTTCTGTTACTAGAAATAAAACCTCAAAATGTTATGAATTTAACTTTTTTCAAGTACACAAACACACTAAATTTATAGAAGACAATTTTTCAATGGCTTCGGACTGCAATAGAATAACTGAGAAATTAGAAGAGACTTGTACCCAGGTAATCTTACAAACTCTGGGGGCATTTATGATGATTTGTATTGTCATATAGGCCATTAAAAAGTAAAGGTGCATCACAGGGAACTGCGACTCTCTCCCTTATTCCGCCACACAAAATTAGAAGGAAGGGGTGTAGAGAGGGCCAAGGCCGCCTTGTGCCAGCACATTAGCCTACGATACTTTTTTACACAGGTTATTTACGCATTTTTACACCAAATGGAAGCCGGCGTAGAGTTAATCCTGGTCAGACCTCTTACCCGTTTCGCAGGGAGAACATCAAGAACTGGTATAACTTTATTTAAACCTCTGCTTAATCTATGCTTAGTGAATCAGTTGGAGATCCCATTTCTAATACATATTTTCCACATAACTATGCTTGCATCTGCTCAGGGGTATAACTAGGCCATTTTCTATTGTGAGCCACTAACAATATGGCCCACATTTTTTAAAGTGTCTGTGCCAGTATTGTGTTCCGGCTCCACCGTTTTCGCCGCACCACAAAATTCTGCAGCTTATGGGGCGTTCCGGTGCAGAGTCGGACCCCATTTAATACAGCAATAATGCACCCTCTATGTTAAAGGTGCCCCAAAAAAGAGTTGGTGCACACTACAAAGCAGTGCAGGGGACGCCAGATTAAAGGAAACCTACCATTTCAAATGGTAGGGGTAAGCTGTAAATACCGAGCACCAGCTCAGGGTGAGCTGGTGCCGGTGCTTACTTTAGTTAGTGTTATTAACCGCTGTATCGCGGTTTTAACACTTTTTAAAGTTTATAGCCGAAGCTGCTTCGGCGATGCGTGCGCGCGCCAACATAGGAAAAGCCGGAGAGGTTGAAGCGCCGAAGCAGCTTCTGCTATATACTTTAAAAAGTGTTAAAACCGCGATACAGCGGTTAATAACACATTAACGAAAGTAAGCACCGACACCAGCTCACCCTGGCTGGTGCTCGGTACTTAGAGCTTACATCTACCACTTGAAAAGGTAGGTTTCCTTTAATGAACATTGTGCTTCAGTTTTGATCTGGCACACACTGCACACTCCAATGGCAAACTGCACATAGTACAGACTGCACTAGTTTTGATAAATGTGGCTCTATGTGTCTAGACATAGGTCTTTGGTTTCAGGAACGGATAGCTCACTTCTTCAGGTCCAAATTGAAAAAAACAACCTCTGATATGGACATTCCCACAGCTCGTTATTGTACAAAAGGAGTTAGGCCTCTTGCACACTAGCGTTGCGTTTCACGTCAGGGTGCAATGCGTGAAAAACTGACGTTTTTGCTGCGTTTTTGTTTCATTTTTGTTCGCGTTTTTTTGCGTTTTCGGTGCGTTTTTCACGCGCGTTTTTTTAAGTCAATGGGACTTTTTCAAAGGGACCAAGGTTCGGGAATAAAATGTTTTATTTAATTGAAAAATAATGTCTTCTGATAAGTTGCAAACATCTGCGATCTATTCTTCACTGTTCC